>CAVLGL010000092.1:22500-622500 GCA_963668995.1 Parnassius mnemosyne
AAATTTTCTTAATTAAACACACGGAAATTGAAAAAATCGCCACTTACCTAAACCGAGGTATAGTGGTGAATCGATACAATTATATAAATTCAAATAGAATTTTGATTATAACTTTGCAAAAAATTAACCTTTTTCGTTCAAATCTTTTCTAAATAGTTAAGCTAATTGCCCCCCGTATTATCATATAGTTTTATTAGTAAATTTTCACCGCCATATAATTAATTTTCTTGTTTTCATTATTTTATTGTACTAAATTCATAAAGAAATACATACATTCATCTATTAATTTGCTTAAAATTAAGCTTTTTCATTGAAATTTTCTATTTAAATAGTGTAACTAATTGCCCTTCGTATTCCCATATAGTTTTCTTTGTAAATATTCACAGTTAAATAATTAATTTTCATATTTTTCGTTTTCTTATAGTCGTAAATTGATAAAATTTTTAAAATTTTTCAAATCTTCATTTCAATCGTTCTTTTTGCTCCCGTTAGGTCCGTCCCGTGTAGAAACTGCCATCTGCACAAAAATTTTCTTAATTAAACACACGGAAATTGAAAAAATCGCCACTTACCTAAACCGAGGTATAGTGGTGAATCGATACAATTATATAAATTCAAATAGAATTTTGATTATAACTTTGCAAAAAATTAACCTTTTTCGTTCAAATCTTTTCTAAATAGTTAAGCTAATTGCCCCCCGTATTATCATATAGTTTTATTAGTAAATTTTCACCGCCATATAATTAATTTTCTTGTTTTCATTATTTTATTGTACTAAATTCATAAAGAAATACATACATTCATCTATTAATTTGCTTAAAATTAAGCTTTTTCATTGAAATTTTCTATTTAAATAGTGTAACTAATTGCCCTTCGTATTCCCATATAGTTTTCTTTGTAAATATTCACAGTTAAATAATTAATTTTCATATTTTTCGTTTTCTTATAGTCGTAAATTGATAAAATTTTTAAAATTTTTCAAATCTTCATTTCAATCGTTCTTTTTGCTCCCGTTAGGTCCGTCCCGTGTAGAAACTGCCATCTGCACAAAAATTTTCTTAATTAAACACACGGAAATTGAAAAAATCGCCACTTACCTAAACCGAGGTATAGTGGTGAATCGATACAATTATATAAATTCAAATAGAATTTTGATTATAACTTTGCAAAAAATTAACCTTTTTCGTTCAAATCTTTTCTAAATAGTTAAGCTAATTGCCCCCCGTATTATCATATAGTTTTATTAGTAAATTTTCACCGCCATATAATTAATTTTCTTGTTTTCATTATTTTATTGTACTAAATTCATAAAGAAATACATACATTCATCTATTAATTTGCTTAAAATTAAGCTTTTTCATTGAAATTTTCTATTTAAATAGTGTAACTAATTGCCCTTCGTATTCCCATATAGTTTTCTTTGTAAATATTCACAGTTAAATAATTAATTTTCATATTTTTCGTTTTCTTATAGTCGTAAATTGATAAAATTTTTAAAATTTTTCAAATCTTCATTTCAATCGTTCTTTTTGCTCCCGTTAGGTCCGTCCCGTGTAGAAACTGCCATCTGCACAAAAATTTTCTTAATTAAACACACGGAAATTGAAAAAATCGCCACTTACCTAAACCGAGGTATAGTGGTGAATCGATACAATTATATAAATTCAAATAGAATTTTGATTATAACTTTGCAAAAAATTAACCTTTTTCGTTCAAATCTTTTCTAAATAGTTAAGCTAATTGCCCCCCGTATTATCATATAGTTTTATTAGTAAATTTTCACCGCCATATAATTAATTTTCTTGTTTTCATTATTTTATTGTACTAAATTCATAAAGAAATACATACATTCATCTATTAATTTGCTTAAAATTAAGCTTTTTCATTGAAATTTTCTATTTAAATAGTGTAACTAATTGCCCTTCGTATTCCCATATAGTTTTCTTTGTAAATATTCACAGTTAAATAATTAATTTTCATATTTTTCGTTTTCTTATAGTCGTAAATTGATAAAATTTTTAAAATTTTTCAAATCTTCATTTCAATCGTTCTTTTTGCTCCCGTTAGGTCCGTCCCGTGTAGAAACTGCCATCTGCACAAAAATTTTCTTAATTAAACACACGGAAATTGAAAAAATCGCCACTTACCTAAACCGAGGTATAGTGGTGAATCGATACAATTATATAAATTCAAATAGAATTTTGATTATAACTTTGCAAAAAATTAACCTTTTTCGTTCAAATCTTTTCTAAATAGTTAAGCTAATTGCCCCCCGTATTATCATATAGTTTTATTAGTAAATTTTCACCGCCATATAATTAATTTTCTTGTTTTCATTATTTTATTGTACTAAATTCATAAAGAAATACATACATTCATCTATTAATTTGCTTAAAATTAAGCTTTTTCATTGAAATTTTCTATTTAAATAGTGTAACTAATTGCCCTTCGTATTCCCATATAGTTTTCTTTGTAAATATTCACAGTTAAATAATTAATTTTCATATTTTTCGTTTTCTTATAGTCGTAAATTGATAAAATTTTTAAAATTTTTCAAATCTTCATTTCAATCGTTCTTTTTGCTCCCGTTAGGTCCGTCCCGTGTAGAAACTGCCATCTGCACAAAAATTTTCTTAATTAAACACACGGAAATTGAAAAAATCGCCACTTACCTAAACCGAGGTATAGTGGTGAATCGATACAATTATATAAATTCAAATAGAATTTTGATTATAACTTTGCAAAAAATTAACCTTTTTCGTTCAAATCTTTTCTAAATAGTTAAGCTAATTGCCCCCCGTATTATCATATAGTTTTATTAGTAAATTTTCACCGCCATATAATTAATTTTCTTGTTTTCATTATTTTATTGTACTAAATTCATAAAGAAATACATACATTCATCTATTAATTTGCTTAAAATTAAGCTTTTTCATTGAAATTTTCTATTTAAATAGTGTAACTAATTGCCCTTCGTATTCCCATATAGTTTTCTTTGTAAATATTCACAGTTAAATAATTAATTTTCATATTTTTCGTTTTCTTATAGTCGTAAATTGATAAAATTTTTAAAATTTTTCAAATCTTCATTTCAATCGTTCTTTTTGCTCCCGTTAGGTCCGTCCCGTGTAGAAACTGCCATCTGCACAAAAATTTTCTTAATTAAACACACGGAAATTGAAAAAATCGCCACTTACCTAAACCGAGGTATAGTGGTGAATCGATACAATTATATAAATTCAAATAGAATTTTGATTATAACTTTGCAAAAAATTAACCTTTTTCGTTCAAATCTTTTCTAAATAGTTAAGCTAATTGCCCCCCGTATTATCATATAGTTTTATTAGTAAATTTTCACCGCCATATAATTAATTTTCTTGTTTTCATTATTTTATTGTACTAAATTCATAAAGAAATACATACATTCATCTATTAATTTGCTTAAAATTAAGCTTTTTCATTGAAATTTTCTATTTAAATAGTGTAACTAATTGCCCTTCGTATTCCCATATAGTTTTCTTTGTAAATATTCACAGTTAAATAATTAATTTTCATATTTTTCGTTTTCTTATAGTCGTAAATTGATAAAATTTTTAAAATTTTTCAAATCTTCATTTCAATCGTTCTTTTTGCTCCCGTTAGGTCCGTCCCGTGTAGAAACTGCCATCTGCACAAAAATTTTCTTAATTAAACACACGGAAATTGAAAAAATCGCCACTTACCTAAACCGAGGTATAGTGGTGAATCGATACAATTATATAAATTCAAATAGAATTTTGATTATAACTTTGCAAAAAATTAACCTTTTTCGTTCAAATCTTTTCTAAATAGTTAAGCTAATTGCCCCCCGTATTATCATATAGTTTTATTAGTAAATTTTCACCGCCATATAATTAATTTTCTTGTTTTCATTATTTTATTGTACTAAATTCATAAAGAAATACATACATTCATCTATTAATTTGCTTAAAATTAAGCTTTTTCATTGAAATTTTCTATTTAAATAGTGTAACTAATTGCCCTTCGTATTCCCATATAGTTTTCTTTGTAAATATTCACAGTTAAATAATTAATTTTCATATTTTTCGTTTTCTTATAGTCGTAAATTGATAAAATTTTTAAAATTTTTCAAATCTTCATTTCAATCGTTCTTTTTGCTCCCGTTAGGTCCGTCCCGTGTAGAAACTGCCATCTGCACAAAAATTTTCTTAATTAAACACACGGAAATTGAAAAAATCGCCACTTACCTAAACCGAGGTATAGTGGTGAATCGATACAATTATATAAATTCAAATAGAATTTTGATTATAACTTTGCAAAAAATTAACCTTTTTCGTTCAAATCTTTTCTAAATAGTTAAGCTAATTGCCCCCCGTATTATCATATAGTTTTATTAGTAAATTTTCACCGCCATATAATTAATTTTCTTGTTTTCATTATTTTATTGTACTAAATTCATAAAGAAATACATACATTCATCTATTAATTTGCTTAAAATTAAGCTTTTTCATTGAAATTTTCTATTTAAATAGTGTAACTAATTGCCCTTCGTATTCCCATATAGTTTTCTTTGTAAATATTCACAGTTAAATAATTAATTTTCATATTTTTCGTTTTCTTATAGTCGTAAATTGATAAAATTTTTAAAATTTTTCAAATCTTCATTTCAATCGTTCTTTTTGCTCCCGTTAGGTCCGTCCCGTGTAGAAACTGCCATCTGCACAAAAATTTTCTTAATTAAACACACGGAAATTGAAAAAATCGCCACTTACCTAAACCGAGGTATAGTGGTGAATCGATACAATTATATAAATTCAAATAGAATTTTGATTATAACTTTGCAAAAAATTAACCTTTTTCGTTCAAATCTTTTCTAAATAGTTAAGCTAATTGCCCCCCGTATTATCATATAGTTTTATTAGTAAATTTTCACCGCCATATAATTAATTTTCTTGTTTTCATTATTTTATTGTACTAAATTCATAAAGAAATACATACATTCATCTATTAATTTGCTTAAAATTAAGCTTTTTCATTGAAATTTTCTATTTAAATAGTGTAACTAATTGCCCTTCGTATTCCCATATAGTTTTCTTTGTAAATATTCACAGTTAAATAATTAATTTTCATATTTTTCGTTTTCTTATAGTCGTAAATTGATAAAATTTTTAAAATTTTTCAAATCTTCATTTCAATCGTTCTTTTTGCTCCCGTTAGGTCCGTCCCGTGTAGAAACTGCCATCTGCACAAAAATTTTCTTAATTAAACACACGGAAATTGAAAAAATCGCCACTTACCTAAACCGAGGTATAGTGGTGAATCGATACAATTATATAAATTCAAATAGAATTTTGATTATAACTTTGCAAAAAATTAACCTTTTTCGTTCAAATCTTTTCTAAATAGTTAAGCTAATTGCCCCCCGTATTATCATATAGTTTTATTAGTAAATTTTCACCGCCATATAATTAATTTTCTTGTTTTCATTATTTTATTGTACTAAATTCATAAAGAAATACATACATTCATCTATTAATTTGCTTAAAATTAAGCTTTTTCATTGAAATTTTCTATTTAAATAGTGTAACTAATTGCCCTTCGTATTCCCATATAGTTTTCTTTGTAAATATTCACAGTTAAATAATTAATTTTCATATTTTTCGTTTTCTTATAGTCGTAAATTGATAAAATTTTTAAAATTTTTCAAATCTTCATTTCAATCGTTCTTTTTGCTCCCGTTAGGTCCGTCCCGTGTAGAAACTGCCATCTGCACAAAAATTTTCTTAATTAAACACACGGAAATTGAAAAAATCGCCACTTACCTAAACCGAGGTATAGTGGTGAATCGATACAATTATATAAATTCAAATAGAATTTTGATTATAACTTTGCAAAAAATTAACCTTTTTCGTTCAAATCTTTTCTAAATAGTTAAGCTAATTGCCCCCCGTATTATCATATAGTTTTATTAGTAAATTTTCACCGCCATATAATTAATTTTCTTGTTTTCATTATTTTATTGTACTAAATTCATAAAGAAATACATACATTCATCTATTAATTTGCTTAAAATTAAGCTTTTTCATTGAAATTTTCTATTTAAATAGTGTAACTAATTGCCCTTCGTATTCCCATATAGTTTTCTTTGTAAATATTCACAGTTAAATAATTAATTTTCATATTTTTCGTTTTCTTATAGTCGTAAATTGATAAAATTTTTAAAATTTTTCAAATCTTCATTTCAATCGTTCTTTTTGCTCCCGTTAGGTCCGTCCCGTGTAGAAACTGCCATCTGCACAAAAATTTTCTTAATTAAACACACGGAAATTGAAAAAATCGCCACTTACCTAAACCGAGGTATAGTGGTGAATCGATACAATTATATAAATTCAAATAGAATTTTGATTATAACTTTGCAAAAAATTAACCTTTTTCGTTCAAATCTTTTCTAAATAGTTAAGCTAATTGCCCCCCGTATTATCATATAGTTTTATTAGTAAATTTTCACCGCCATATAATTAATTTTCTTGTTTTCATTATTTTATTGTACTAAATTCATAAAGAAATACATACATTCATCTATTAATTTGCTTAAAATTAAGCTTTTTCATTGAAATTTTCTATTTAAATAGTGTAACTAATTGCCCTTCGTATTCCCATATAGTTTTCTTTGTAAATATTCACAGTTAAATAATTAATTTTCATATTTTTCGTTTTCTTATAGTCGTAAATTGATAAAATTTTTAAAATTTTTCAAATCTTCATTTCAATCGTTCTTTTTGCTCCCGTTAGGTCCGTCCCGTGTAGAAACTGCCATCTGCACAAAAATTTTCTTAATTAAACACACGGAAATTGAAAAAATCGCCACTTACCTAAACCGAGGTATAGTGGTGAATCGATACAATTATATAAATTCAAATAGAATTTTGATTATAACTTTGCAAAAAATTAACCTTTTTCGTTCAAATCTTTTCTAAATAGTTAAGCTAATTGCCCCCCGTATTATCATATAGTTTTATTAGTAAATTTTCACCGCCATATAATTAATTTTCTTGTTTTCATTATTTTATTGTACTAAATTCATAAAGAAATACATACATTCATCTATTAATTTGCTTAAAATTAAGCTTTTTCATTGAAATTTTCTATTTAAATAGTGTAACTAATTGCCCTTCGTATTCCCATATAGTTTTCTTTGTAAATATTCACAGTTAAATAATTAATTTTCATATTTTTCGTTTTCTTATAGTCGTAAATTGATAAAATTTTTAAAATTTTTCAAATCTTCATTTCAATCGTTCTTTTTGCTCCCGTTAGGTCCGTCCCGTGTAGAAACTGCCATCTGCACAAAAATTTTCTTAATTAAACACACGGAAATTGAAAAAATCGCCACTTACCTAAACCGAGGTATAGTGGTGAATCGATACAATTATATAAATTCAAATAGAATTTTGATTATAACTTTGCAAAAAATTAACCTTTTTCGTTCAAATCTTTTCTAAATAGTTAAGCTAATTGCCCCCCGTATTATCATATAGTTTTATTAGTAAATTTTCACCGCCATATAATTAATTTTCTTGTTTTCATTATTTTATTGTACTAAATTCATAAAGAAATACATACATTCATCTATTAATTTGCTTAAAATTAAGCTTTTTCATTGAAATTTTCTATTTAAATAGTGTAACTAATTGCCCTTCGTATTCCCATATAGTTTTCTTTGTAAATATTCACAGTTAAATAATTAATTTTCATATTTTTCGTTTTCTTATAGTCGTAAATTGATAAAATTTTTAAAATTTTTCAAATCTTCATTTCAATCGTTCTTTTTGCTCCCGTTAGGTCCGTCCCGTGTAGAAACTGCCATCTGCACAAAAATTTTCTTAATTAAACACACGGAAATTGAAAAAATCGCCACTTACCTAAACCGAGGTATAGTGGTGAATCGATACAATTATATAAATTCAAATAGAATTTTGATTATAACTTTGCAAAAAATTAACCTTTTTCGTTCAAATCTTTTCTAAATAGTTAAGCTAATTGCCCCCCGTATTATCATATAGTTTTATTAGTAAATTTTCACCGCCATATAATTAATTTTCTTGTTTTCATTATTTTATTGTACTAAATTCATAAAGAAATACATACATTCATCTATTAATTTGCTTAAAATTAAGCTTTTTCATTGAAATTTTCTATTTAAATAGTGTAACTAATTGCCCTTCGTATTCCCATATAGTTTTCTTTGTAAATATTCACAGTTAAATAATTAATTTTCATATTTTTCGTTTTCTTATAGTCGTAAATTGATAAAATTTTTAAAATTTTTCAAATCTTCATTTCAATCGTTCTTTTTGCTCCCGTTAGGTCCGTCCCGTGTAGAAACTGCCATCTGCACAAAAATTTTCTTAATTAAACACACGGAAATTGAAAAAATCGCCACTTACCTAAACCGAGGTATAGTGGTGAATCGATACAATTATATAAATTCAAATAGAATTTTGATTATAACTTTGCAAAAAATTAACCTTTTTCGTTCAAATCTTTTCTAAATAGTTAAGCTAATTGCCCCCCGTATTATCATATAGTTTTATTAGTAAATTTTCACCGCCATATAATTAATTTTCTTGTTTTCATTATTTTATTGTACTAAATTCATAAAGAAATACATACATTCATCTATTAATTTGCTTAAAATTAAGCTTTTTCATTGAAATTTTCTATTTAAATAGTGTAACTAATTGCCCTTCGTATTCCCATATAGTTTTCTTTGTAAATATTCACAGTTAAATAATTAATTTTCATATTTTTCGTTTTCTTATAGTCGTAAATTGATAAAATTTTTAAAATTTTTCAAATCTTCATTTCAATCGTTCTTTTTGCTCCCGTTAGGTCCGTCCCGTGTAGAAACTGCCATCTGCACAAAAATTTTCTTAATTAAACACACGGAAATTGAAAAAATCGCCACTTACCTAAACCGAGGTATAGTGGTGAATCGATACAATTATATAAATTCAAATAGAATTTTGATTATAACTTTGCAAAAAATTAACCTTTTTCGTTCAAATCTTTTCTAAATAGTTAAGCTAATTGCCCCCCGTATTATCATATAGTTTTATTAGTAAATTTTCACCGCCATATAATTAATTTTCTTGTTTTCATTATTTTATTGTACTAAATTCATAAAGAAATACATACATTCATCTATTAATTTGCTTAAAATTAAGCTTTTTCATTGAAATTTTCTATTTAAATAGTGTAACTAATTGCCCTTCGTATTCCCATATAGTTTTCTTTGTAAATATTCACAGTTAAATAATTAATTTTCATATTTTTCGTTTTCTTATAGTCGTAAATTGATAAAATTTTTAAAATTTTTCAAATCTTCATTTCAATCGTTCTTTTTGCTCCCGTTAGGTCCGTCCCGTGTAGAAACTGCCATCTGCACAAAAATTTTCTTAATTAAACACACGGAAATTGAAAAAATCGCCCTCCCACCCTCCCAGTTTTCATTACTTAAGTAGATTTTCCTGCTTCTTGTTAGAAATCAAAATTTTTTTCGTCTGTATAACTTTATTTTTGTAAGTCGTTTATTTAGTAAGCAAATTTTATATAAAATGGCCTGCACGAATCCTGAAACTTGCAGCATCGCAAATGAAAATTCACCTTATCATGAAATGCCTACTTCTGCAAGCATAATGGAAAACCTGAATTTAATCACCACTCTAGCAGATAATATAGTCAGAACAATATCGGCTGGCAGAAGTGTGACATCCGACAGCAAAAAAGCGATTATTGAAATGGCGCATGACATTAACAGAATCATAAGAGAAACACAAATAAAAACTGAATATACGGCAAGTATTATAGAGGTTAAAGAGTCGCTCCAAAATACTATTAAGGAAGAGATTTCTAAACTATCGATACCCCCTCAAACCAAATCCTATGCGAGTGTTGCTTCTACTCCTCGTTTTAAAACGAGCAACCCAGCACCCACACCTGCTACAAAACCAGCTATTATTGTGACTCCCACTAATAAAGTCAATTCGCGCCAAGAAGTCATCGAATCATGGCGTAAGAGTATCTGTTTTAAGAGTTGTAATTATGCACCTTCCAGACTACAAGTAATATCAAATAATAAGCTCCGAGTAGAGTTTGATACGTGTACCCAGAGGGATGACGCCTTAGAACGTTTGAAATCCGCTACCACAGTTAACGCTGAAGCCGCGCGCAAAATGAACCCTATGGTCATCTTAAAAGGAATCTCTAATGATGTCCCATCAGAAGAATTAGTCAGTATCATCACAGGGCAAAACGACGAATTACGAGATCTCATAAATAATAATGATGACATGTTTTGCTTACGTTTTAAGAGGAAAAATAAAAATCCAAAATTATACAACGCAGTTTTCTTATGTAATCCTTTGATATGGCGTAAAATAATGGATTCGGGGAGAATAAATGTTGATCATCAACGCATCCATGCAGAAAATTTTTCTCCATTCCTTCAGTGCTTCAGCTGTCTTCAGTTTGGACACGTTCAAGGCAAGTGTACCAATAATATCCATCCCTGCTCCCACTGTGCAGCAGGAAATCACACATACATAGATTGTCCTAATAAGGCGAATAAATCTGCTACTACCTGCTACAACTGCCAAATGCACAATAATAAGTTCAACACCAAATTTGACACACAACATGCAGCAACTTCCTTTTCTTGTCCTAGAGTCAAAGCCATGAAAGAGCGTATATGCCAACGAATCGACTATGGATCATAAAAATAAAATTAAAATAGTTCAGTGTAACATAGACCGGTCTAAAAGTTGCCAACAAGAATTTTTACGATACTTTGCTGCAAACGATTACTCTATAGCAATAGTCTCAGAACCATATTTAGGAAACAAACAAGAAATGAAATCAATTCAAGGCCTTAGTATATACCAATTTCCAGGTGACCAAAAAGTCAAAGCTTGCATCATTACTAAATCTAGTTGTGGAGCAGTAATTGGTATGACACAATTCTCATCTCCTAACCTCTGCGTTGTCCAAATGACCATAGGTACAAAGAAATTATATATTGCATCCGCATATGTTGAACCCCGAGACGATGAACTTGCAACACTTGAGCGCTTAGAAGCTTTTCTTAAGGCAACGAATGATTCTCACCGTATAATATGTGGCGATTTTAATGGGTGGCACCCACTTTGGGGCAGTGAAACGACTAACAAAAGGGGTTGCGAAATTGCGGAACTTATGATTGGAAATGATATGTACATTTGTAACCAAGGAAGCACTCCAACATTTGAAACCGTTACACATGGTAGAAATAGATCTTCTATTATCGACATAACGTTCGCCTCAGGTTCTATATACGAGAATATAAATAACTGGAATGTTAACCTGGAAGCATGTCCCTTATCCCAACATAACTCTATTGAATTTACACTAAACCTACATAACGATAGTATAACAAAGAGAAAAAACACCTCCACATATCTGTATAAAAGTGATAAAGCTAACTGGGCAGAGTTTAAAACAGTCTTAGATCTCAAAATGTGTCATAATGGATGCCTAGACGTAGATATTTCCACATTAAATGCCAAAGAATTAGAATCATTTATTACAAAAATTATTAGTACAATCCATGAAGCTTGCCGGGCATCCATGCCAATGAAAAACAACGGCACCCAATGCAGACCTATATGGTGGACAGAAAAATTGGAAAAACTGAAAAAAGATGTTATCTCCTTACATCGTAAAATTCATAATACCAAACGCAAAGGGCTCGCCATCGACCAACTTTTAGAAGAAAGGCAAAGAAAAAAGAAAGAGTATGGGGATGAGCTGCGGAGAACATCTACAGATAACTTTAGAGAATTTTGTGAACGGCAAGGTAAAGAGAATGTTTGGTCAGTTACAAACAGACTCTTAAAGGATACAAAGACTAATTGCACACCGAGTACTCTAAAAGTTGGAGACAGACACACCAATGATGAAAAAGAAACCGCAAAGGCACTACTTAATTATTTCTATCCTGACGATATTCCAGACTCTAATTCTGCACAAGAACAACTCAGGAAAAATTGTGATGTATTTCCAGAAACAAATGACGACCCTCCTTTTATTAAAGAGGAAGTTATCGAATGCATCCAAAACATGAATCCCAAACGAGCTCCTGGTATTGATAATCTAACCGCCGACATTTGCACTCAATTTTCTAAAGCCTATCCAAAACTCATAACCGAAATAATGAACAGATGTTTATCACTCCAATATTTTCCACAACAGTGGAAAATCGCATACGTTAAAATTATTCCTAAACCTAATAAAACTGATTGTACCAATTTAAATTCTTTCCGTCCAATAGGTCTTCTACCTGTGTTCGGCAAATTACTTGAAAAACTTTTCATAAATAGAATAAAATACCAGGCCACGCGAGATGGAAAAATGAGTAATCGACAGTTTGGTTTCAAAGAGCAACTTAATACAACTGCAGCTATTATGAATGCCATAAAAACAATCCAAGAGGCTAAAGAGAACAAACAACAGGTAATAGCCATCTCCTTGGACATCAAGTCAGCATTTGATAATGCTTGGTGGCCTGCTTTGCTTCATAGACTCCGATACATACAGTGCTCCCGTAACATCTTCGGATTAATATCTAATTACATAGAAAATAGGAAAGTAACACTGAACTATGGAGGCACTGAGGTCACCAAAACGATGTCCAAGGGATGTATACAGGGATCAACATGTGGACCAACTCTTTGGAATCTAATCCTCGACGAACTTTTGGAAACTCAGTTGCCAAAAGGATGTCACATCCAAGCCTTTGCGGATGATGTTTTGCTCATTGCACACGCTAAAGACACAAACGAATTAGAAATTATTACTAATCAAGCACTAAGCGAAATAGTTCAATGGGGAGAGAAAGTCAAACTCTCTTTTAGCCCTGAAAAGACACAGGCAATCGCCTTCACTGCAAAAGCCAAAACAACTAATTTAGTAATGAACAAAAACTTGCTTTCGTTTGTCAAAGAAATAAAATTACTCGGGGTCATCGTCGACACAAAATTAACATTCAACAGTCACATTAAATATGTTACCAACAAGGCCATAAAAATATTTCATAAACTGTGCATTTACTGCAGACCAACCTGGGGTATCCAACCTGAAAATATAAGCATAATTTATCACCAAGTTATTGAACCCATAATTACATACGCTGCTGGTGTTTGGGGCCATGCTGTAAAGAAAAAGAGTTGCAAGCGATTACTGGAAAAAACTCAGCGCTTGTTTGCACTTAAAGCCATCCGAGGCTTCCGCACAGTCTCCACGACTGCTGCGCTAGCACTTTCTCAGTTCATGCCTTTAGACTTGAAAGTTACAGAAATAAATCACTTAGAAAACATTAGAAGCACCGGAATCACCCAATACTTACCCGATGATATAACACTGGAAAAGCCCACACCACCCCAAAGTCTCCTACATCCAGCTCACAGAGTTCAAATAATAACAGACAAGTTACAAACTCCAGAAGAAGTCCCAAACAATTTCACACAACCGACTAATATATACACAGACGGGAGTAAACTAGAGAATGGAAGAGTAGGTGCCTCTTTTGTAGTTATTTCGGAAAATAAAAATACAATAACTAAAAAATTTAAATTACATGATAGCTGCACGGTATTCCAAGCAGAGCTCTTTGCCATCGATAGAGCTTGTGCTTGGTCCCTGGAGAAAAATATCAGAAATACTAAAATTTTCACAGATAGTATGTCAGCAATTCAATCAATATGCAATCGCAGTAGTACTCACCCAATTGTAGTAAATATTCATAAAAACATAAAGAAAATAAAAGAATCTGGAACAGTCGATATAACATGGATTAAAGGTCATGCAGGCTCTGCTGGAAACGAGGCAGCCGACGCGGCTGCAAAAAATGCAGCCAACTTAAAGAAAAACTTTGATTATGCAAAATTTCCCATAAGCTTTGTCAAAGCAAAAATAAAAAAGGACAATCTGTTTAAATGGCAAAATCGATATTACAGTGCACCTCAAGGGAAACATACAAAAGGGCTATTACCGGATATATTCTCCATAAAAAGACTTTGGCAAACAACAAAAGTAGATTTTAAATTAACCCAAATTCTAACAGGCCATGGTTTCCATAGAGAATACTTGCATAGATTTAAGATTTCAAACACAGACGTATGCCCCTGCAATAACCATAGTGTACAGAATATAGAACACCTTTTAACATGCTGTACTAGATTTGGCGCACAACGCATGGAACATGAATTATGTTGTCAGATGCTAAAAGTCGCTCCGTACAAAATACAGGAGCTTGTAACAAAAGAAGGTGCAATAACATCGTTTGTGAATTATGCAAGTTATATAATCGATCAATTGAAATCATTCAATCGTAACTAACAAACATAGTTATCCAAGTATTAATTTAATGAAAACTGTGAAACATAAAAGGAAATAATTGTAAACTAGAAACATGATGGGCAAAAGGAATTGTATCCCATTCGCAATCCTGGCCGATCATGCAGTTACTTGATTGTGTATAACTCTAAAATGCGAGCCAACGTATTTAAAAAAAAAAAAAAAAAAAAAAAAAAAAAAACCTAACCTAACCTAACCTAACCTAACCTAACCTAACCTAACCTAACCTAACCTAACCTAACCTAACCTAACCTAACCTAACCTAACCTAACCTAACCTAACCTAACCTAACCTAACCTAACCTAACCTAACCTAACCTAACCTAACCTAACCTAACCTAACCTAACCTAACCTAACCTAACCTAACCTAACCTAACCTAACCTAACCTAACCTAACCTAACCTAACCTAACCTAACCTAACCTAACCTAACCTAACCTAACCTAACCTAACCTAACCTAACCTAACCTAACCTAACCTAACCTAACCTAACCTAACCTAACCTAACCTAACCTAACCTAACCTAACCTAACCTAACCTAACCTAACCTAACCTAACCTAACCTAACCTAACCTAACCTAACCTAACCTAACCTAACCTAACCTAACCTAACCTAACCTAACCTAACCTAACCATTGAGGACTGGGGCATGGGAACTAGGCGTAGTGTCCGTCTACCTTGAGGGCGATGAACCAATTGAACCGTACCTTGAAGTGATTGGGGCGGCCGTGGTGGGCTTACGGACCAGGAACGTGATACTCGGTGGGGACGTAAATGCATGGAATACCTGGTGGGGAAGCCGAAAGACAGACAGCAGGGGAATTGAAGTAGCAGCAAAGCTGGATGAACTGGAGCTACATATTCAGAACAGGGGGACTGAGCCCACATTCGACGTATACAGACTTGGGAAGAGATACTCCAGCTGTGTAGATCTGACTACCTGCTCGACCAGCCTACTCGGGAGAATCGAAAACTGGAGACTTTCCGAAGAAATAACCAGTTCGGACCACAGGGCACTCCTATTTGACATAAATCTAGAAAAATCAATTGGCACAAATATAAAAAGGACAACCAGAGTATACAATACTAAAAAAGCAAATTGGGGCGAGTTTCGTGAGAAACTCGCCAAAATTTGGAAAAACAAAAGACTAAATAAAGTAGAAATAGACAAAGTAATAACTACAGATGATATAGAAAATAAAATAGAAGAATATACAAAATCGATTGCTGAAGCATGCGAAAACTGTATTCCAAAACTAAACAACAAAAAACAGATAGGACTGCCCTGGTGGACTCACGAGCTCACACAACGAAAAAAGGAGGTCTCCAGGCTGAGACGTCGGATCTCTTACTCGGCACCGGTTCGTCGCGGGTGGGTTGTCGAGCAGTATAAACTAGCGAAGGAACAATATCAACAAGAAATTAAAACAGCGCAGACTACCAGCTGGAAAGAATTCTGTGGCAAGCAAGAGCGAGAAACAATGTGGGATGGGATATACAGGGTTGTAAATCGCACAAGAGTACGACAGGAGGACACTCCACTTGTTCGAGACGGAAGGCCGTTAGAAAGTAAGGAGTCGGCCAGTTTCCTGGCGGAAATCTTTTATCCGGAGGATAAAATTGAGGATGATGACACGGAACACAAGCAAATTAGAGAAACAGCGAAAACCGTAAATGAAGGGTCACATGATAGTTCATGTGACCCACCTTTTACAACGGAAGAGCTGATGTGGGCCGTGTCGAGCTTCAATCCGAAGAAAGCGCCGGGAAACGACGGATTTACAGCGGACATATGTGGAGTAGTCATTGCCCTGGACTCAGCATTGTTTCTGGCAATAGCAAACAAATGCCTTAGTCTCGCGTACTTCCCCGTCATATGGAAAAAAGCAGTAATAGTGGCGCTGAGAAAGCCTGGCAAGGAAAATTATACACACCCGAAATCTTACAGGCCGATTGGGCTATTGCCTGTGCTGGGCAAGGTCTTCGAAAAAATGGTGGTTCGAAGGGTCAAGTGGCACATCGTACCGACGATAAGCCGGAAACAATACGGGTTCATGCCACAGCGCAGTACCGAGGACTCCCTCTATGATATGATGCAGCTGATAAGATCGAAGCTAAAGGACAAAAAGCTCACTCTGCTTATATCACTAGACATAGAGGGAGCCTTCGATAACGCCTGGTGGCCGGCCATACGATGTGCGCTTGCGGAGACTGGATGCCCAGTAAACACAAGACGCCTAGTAGACAGCTATCTCAGTGACAGAACAGTGTGCCTGAGATATGCTGGGTCAGAATGTGTCAGGAAGACCACAAAAGGGTGTGTACAAGGTTCTGTAGGTGGTCCAATTTTTTGGAACTTGCTGCTAGACCCACTTTTGCAACAACTGAGCGAAAATAGAGTCCATTGCCAGGCTTTCGCGGACGATGTGGTCCTGATTTTCTCTGGGGACACGGCAAAACAGGTGCAGGAGCAGGCAAATGTGACCCTCGCACATGTCCAGAAGTGGGGAGTAAAAAACAAGCTAAAGTTTGCACCGCACAAAACCATGGCGATGGTCATCACAAATAAGTTAAAGTACGACTCACCACTTCTGGAGATGGGTGGGGAGAGCATCAACCTCTCCAGACAAATTAAGATACTCGGCCTGACAATCGACGACAGACTTGCCTTCGACACACATATAAAGAATGTGTGCCGCAAGGTACAGAACTTGTATCGACAGTTGTCGAGAGCTGCAAAAATCCACTGGGGCCTGAACCCAGAGATTATTAGGACCATATATGTAGCGGTAGTGGAACCAATTGTGCTTTACGCGGCTAGTGCTTGGGCACCAGCAACCAACAAGCAGAAAATTAAAACAAAGCTCGACATGATACAACGCGGATTCATACAAAAAATAATAAAATCGTATAGAACGGTATCTCTACACTCGGCCCTACTACTCGCCGGGCTGCTTCCTTTGGACATTAGGATCCGGGAAGCAGCCTTACTCTATGAAATAAAGAAAGGCTACTCCCGGCGGATAGTAGGTGACCGGGATGTAGAGATGAAAATTGAATACACGGAGACCACACATCCTGCGGAGCAGATCGGGCTGAAGTTTACATGCCTGGAAGACGGTGCACAAATAGACCAAAATAACAACAATGGCCTAAGAATATTTACAGACGGCAGTAAAATAGAGGGGAAAGTCGGCGCGGCGTTATCCATCTGGTATGACGCCGCGGAGATAAGTACCCGGAAACTGAAATTGGAAAATTTTTGCACCGTCTACCAGGCAGAGTTGCTGGCCATACTTGAATCAACAAGATATGCCATCAAAAACCCAACACAAAGCTGCAACATTTATAGTGACTCGAGGTCTGCTCTCCAAACAATTGTACAAGACGTCTCCCTCCATCCCCTAGCGGTGGAAGCTAGAAATAACATTCTAAAAATAAACAGACATGGCAAAACATTAAATATGTTTTGGGTTAAAGCTCACGCAGGATTGGAGGGAAACGAGAGAGCAGACCAGTTAGCCAAAGAAGCAGCCACAAAAAGTAAAAAGAAACCGGACTACGACAAGTGTCCGGTTTCATACATCAAGCGACAAATCCGATTGGAGTCGCTTGATGAATGGAACCGGCGCTACAAGGAAGGAAAAACAGCCAATATAACAAAAATGTTCTTCCCAGATGCTATAAAGGCATATAACATTATAAGAAAAATTGACATGGATCATATGACGGTCCAAGTCATGACAGGCCATGGGGGCTTCTCGGATTATTTGTATAGATTTAAGTGTAAGGAGAGCCCAGCATGTGCCTGTGATGCAACAAAAAATGAAGATATTATACATATCATTACGGAATGTCCCATATTTAGTAGAGAAAGAATTGACATAGAAATAGAGTTAGAAATAAAAATAAGCAAAGAAAATGTAAAAGAAATTATTAAAAATAAGCATAGCAGATATAAGTTTTTAAAATATTGTAAACAAGTAGCTAATAGAATAGTAAACAAAAATAAATAGAATAAGAAAAGGGTACTGTAACATAATATATGTTAGTATACAATGTAAACAGTCCCACAAAAATAAATAGCAATAAGAACTTAGATATAATAATAAGGTAAATGTAAGAGTAAATGTAAATAAAATGAACTATGTAACACTAAAAAATAAAAAGAAAAAAGAAAAGAAATTAACCGGTGAAAAGAGAAACACCTAACGATAAACAAAGTCCCTGATCTCCCATGTCAGGGGAACTAGAAAAAAAAAAAAAAAAAAAAAAAAAAAAAAAAAAAAAAAAAAAAAAAAAACCTAACCTAACCTAACCTAACCTAACCTAACCTAACCTAACCTAACCTAACCTAACCTAACCTAACCTAACCTAACCTAACCTAACCTAACCTAACCTAACCTAACCTAACCTAACCTAACCTAACCTAACCTAACCTAACCTAACCTAACCTAACCTAACCTAACCTAACCTAACCTAACCTAACCTAACCCAGTTGCACTCCAAACGCCGTGCCGTACGCAGCACTTTTAAACCGCTCCGCAATCATAAATTCGAAGTTGTGGGTCAAAGTGACCAAATTGTTAAGTGTGTTACATCAAAAGATTCGTCTCGTCGAGACGAATCCAGTGATATATAACAAAGTTGGAAAAGTGCGGAAAATACGGAATAAATACGGAAAAACCAGATTTTATTAACCTAAAAATCTTAAAAGTGAAACGCTGCCTAAACGAGATCTATGACATAGTGTTTTTAAAGTGTAGGAATAAGCGCCTTTACTTGCTTTATCATACTGACCAATCACCAGATTTTTACGACGTTCGCGCACGAAATTATTAACCAAAATATAAAACCACGTGGACACGTGGTTTTTGATAGGAGGCCGTGCGGCTGTTTCTGCAAACGGAATATCAAAGAGGACATCAGGACGAAGCACCAGACACCTCGATCATTAAAATCGGTTGAGAAATATAGAAGTTATTACACTTTAAAGAATAGAATTTTCAGCAGAAAACTTCACGTGTAAATATCTCTGAAATTTCAGTGACGACCTGTGCCTTTTTTGTGTTCATTTATAGCAGCAAATCAAGACCTATAAAAGGACATTAAAAAACAATTTTTTGGAGTGCAATTAGAAAAGTAAGCAAATTTTTTATTATTAAGTGTAAACACGTGTTGTCCTGAAGGTGCTCCTGAAAAATCTGAAAAAATTCCATAAAATAGTATTAACATAATCTTAGCTTCCCAAATTTTTTCAAAATTTTCCTATTCATATTTTTCGAATGAGACGCTTTTTGCGGTTGTTGGTTTTCATAAGTAGATTTTCAAAATTAAATAACTCAAAAATTTTCAGGCAAAAATTTTTTCCAAATTAAGTATATCATAGGCAATTTATCTGTCTACATACAGTATTTTTTTCGGAATTTTTGAGGAAGCGCTTTTGGAGATAAGAATTTAATTGTAAGAGCTGGGAGGTCCTGAAAACCGCACGAAAACTTGTTTTTCAGTTTTCAGGAGAACGGAGCCTCCTAGCTCAATTTTGACAATTTTTTCGGGGGCCCTCCCCCGTCACCCCCCCCCACACTAGCCACCTATGGGATAGTCTTCGCCACCCACCGCATCATTTTGGCTGATTTTCAACCCCCTACCCCTAAGTTGACTTTTCGACTTAGTCTCTGGGGGATGAAAAACTTAAAACAGCTATAGTGCAATAACTACTGCACCGATCCGGACGGGGTTTTTTGCAAAATTATCTATAATTGTCAAATATTTAATCTACTTATAGACCGACTCTACATAGAGTCTATATTTTTATGCAAATTTTTATTTTTATAAACTAGACTAAGATTTTCTTTGTAACAAAATTTTTAAAATAAGACCAATAAGTTAGTGTTATAGACTAGCTTTAACAAAAGAGACTCTTGGTAGAGCCAAGAAAATTTTGAGGTAAAAAATTTTTTATTTTTAAATTTATTTTTTTATTTTTTAGTGTATTATTATAATTTTATATTTTCTTCTATTGACAGCAGTTCGTATAAACAGACTCTACATAGAGTTTATGTATATTATTACTAAATTAATAAGTTAGACCTAGGGACCTTTTCTTTAATTTAATATTACTAGAATAAGATTAACTAGCGTTAAGGAGTGACTCAGAGAAAATAAGACTCTTGGTAGAGCCAAGTTGCTATATAGTAAAGTTTTAAAAAAAAAAAAAAAAAAATTGTTAAAAATTTTAAAAATTTAAAATTTGTTATAGGTTAGAGACTTATTTAAGACGTATTTATCAATTTTTTCCGAAATTTTTTGTCAATTGGTTCTAGAGATATTGATTTTTTCTTTTCTTCTCAATTTAATTCTTAAATAAATAATCATTAAATAAATTTACACCTGGAATGGTCTTTTTAGGCTATTTGTGACTAAATTGAGCCGAAACACCGGCCCAAAACTCCTAAAATTAACAGATTTTGACAAAATCCGCCATTTTGTTTTTTAGGAGCAAAACTTTAATTGACCATAACTTGGGAACCAATTGTCACAAAAATCTGGGATTACCACTGTTACTTATTTAAATTTGCCCTTAATGATATCTGATCGGTTTCAGCCGATTTCAGGAGTTTTCTGGTTTTCGCCTGAAACTACTTTCAGGACGTTCCTTAGGTACAGCCAAGCTGTACATCCAAAACCCCGATTTTTTCCGACCACGGGTTACGGATTTATAGCCTCCTAAAGCAGGATTTTGACATTTCGGCGGCCATTTTGTTAAACTTTAAATCGCAATAATTCGGCAACCACGCCACCTAGAAACTTGCGGTTTTCGGATTTGGGATAAGTAGTTCTTGCTTTATACTTTCCCTGAAATTAAGGTAAATCTAAGCTTAAAAAATTTTAGAATCCTGAAAGTGGATTCAACTGAAGGAAAAGGTCAGGCTGATACTTTGCCCAAAGAACCAGGCCCAGGAACCAGGCAAATCAGACCGGTACTCCGAAGTTATCAAGGAAAAACTAATTTCAGCCGCCATCTTGGAAAACTTTGAACTTCCATATCTTCGGGATTGGTTGGGCTGGCTGCTTGGTGTTTGGGCTTGTTGAAAAGGGCTCGGCGAGAGCTATCTACTGAAACCTAAAAATCAGCTCTACATAGAGTCTGGAAGAACTTTGTCTCTACATTCGTTAATTTTGGCCCCTGAAACTGCTCTTTCGGGTAAATTAGAGTACTCCTGACGTGCTTTTGCAGTAATTTACTTGACAAAAATTTGATCTTCAAATTTTATTTACATAATTGTTTTTGTTGTTTTATTTTACCTTATACACTTTTATTATTTTATTTATACAATTTTACTGACGGACGCATACCTCCATTATGTTTGGGTTTAGAACTCCAATGAAACCGAGTGGTGAGGTGTCATCCCCCCCTAAACCAGGAACGTCAGCTTCCCCTCCCAATGTTAGGCGAAGCATAAGCGACTGGGAAGGTGCATCCACCAACCCCGCTCCAACAAACTCAAGCGCAAAGACGGTCCAGGTGGACAATACTACCTCTAAACCACGACCGGTACTGTCGAAAGACAACAAACCCACGGCCGCGCGTAGACCATCTATCGATGTCCAAACTCCTCATGAGAGTAAATACGAAAATCGAACGTCGGAGGCAAGGGCCTGCCTGAACAAAGGTAAATTACATCTGAGCGCCTCTCGAAATATAAAAACCGAGATTAAAAATGGATTGGTTGAGGCACTTGATCGACTCTACCAGATTGTTAGGGAAGCTGAAAAGGAGTTAAAAATAGAAAAGTCTAAAGGTGTTGGTGTTGGTGATGGGATTGTGGGGGGGGAGCCGGTGCAAACCAGTACCGACTCTACATTTATAGTCAAAACACCGGAACCAACAAGTAGCACCCAGTGCGACCCAAACATAATAGCTCGAATCGAGGAGCATACGAAGCTGTTGATCGAAAGCAACAAAAAGATAGAAGAGCTTAAGGCGTCTATTGACAGACAAAAGGAGACCTTGGAACGGGCAACCTACGCGAGTGTAGTATCGAATAAAACCGCAAACATACCAAAAGTACGAAGCACGCTGCACTCGGTAGTGGTCACCTCAAAAGATGAAACTGAATCAGGGGAAGAGGTGCTCGACAAGGTCAGGAAAGCGGTAGATGCAAAAGACGGCTGGATTAAAGTTGAACGGGTAAGGAAAGCGAAGGACAGGAAAATCATCATAGGATTTGATACACCGGAAGAAAGAAGTAAAGCCAAGCACAGACTGGAAACCAAGGGGGTGGACCTCACCGTCGAGGAGGTGAGGAACAAAGACCCATTATTGATCCTCTTAAGTGTATTGTCCATTAACACCGACGAAGACATTATCAAAGCACTGAGGAACCAAAATCGGTATGTCTTTCATGGCCTCGACGGAGCGGAAGACAGGGTGGAGGTTAAATATAGGAAGAAAACAAGAAACCCCCACACTAACCATGTAGTGATTAGTGTGTCACCTACCATCTGGCGTAGAGCAACAGAAACTGGATACTTCCATATTGACCTCCAGCGTGTCAGAGTGGATGACCACTCCCCCTTGGTCCAGTGTAGCCGCTGTCTGGGATATGGGCATAGCAAAAAATTTTGCAAAGAACCAGCAGACATATGCAGCCATTGCGGCGGCCCTCACCAGGGAGCGGAGTGCGCTGATAGGATTAATGGTGAACCACCCGCTTGTAAGAACTGCACAAGGGCTAAACTGGATCAGGCAGAGCATAACGCCTTTAGCCGTGATTGCCCTATTCGCCAAAAATGGGATAAGATAGCGCGATCATCTGTAGCCTACTGCTAAGGGCGACCAAGCGGAAACCTCCCAGTATAAATTCATCCAAGCAAACCTCCAAAGAAAGAAGTTAGCCACAAACGAGATTCTTCTTGAGGCACAGAAACGTGGCACTGCTGTTGCTCTTCTCCAGGAGCCATACGTGGGAAGGTCCAAGGCAATGCGTGGCTACCAAGGAGTACGGATCTTCCAGAGCACAGGACAAGGAGATGGGACTGTTAAAGCGGCTATTGCTGTTTTCGACCACCAACTCAATGTTAAGCAGTATCCGAAACTCACCACAGACAACATCGTAGTGGTGGGGATCCAAACCAGTGCCTGGGAAATCACAGTAGTCTCGCTTTACTTTGAGCCGGATCAACCCATTGAGCCATACCTGGAACACCTGAAGAAAATAGAGCAACTAGTAGGACCAAACAAGTGGATTATTGGAGGTGATGCTAATGCAAAAAGCTCGTGGTGGGGTAGCCCAATAATTGATCACAGGGGTGACGAAATGTCCGGCGCTTTTGAGGAAATGGGCCTCAATATACTCAACGTAGGGGAAATTCCGACCTTTGACACCATTCGGGGAGGAAAACGGTACCACAGCTATGTCGACATAACAGCCTGCTCGACAAATCTTCTGGCTCTAGTGGACAACTGGAGGATAAACGAGGGCCTGATGAGTTCGGACCACAACGGCATACTGTTTGAGATTCGCCTAGAAAAATCGGAAGGCGTCATGATAAACAGGACAACAAGACTTTTTAACACTAAAAAAGCTGATTGGTCCAAGTTTCATGAGCAACTTGGACAATCACTACAAGAAAATAGAATAACAGAAAATGATATAAATAAAATTGACAACATAAACGATTTGGATACACTTACAAAAAATTTGACAAACTCAATAAAACAAACCTGTCTATCAACGATGCCAACTAAAAAAGCGGAAGAACGCATCAGACTGCCGTGGTGGTCCAAAAAACTTGCAGAGCTTAAAAAGAACGTCGCTACGAAGAAACGCAGAATTAGGTGTGCCGCTCCAATCCGAAAGCAGAAGGTCATAGAAGAGTACCTGAAACAGAAAGAGGAGTATGAGTCAGAGACAGCGAAGGCCCAGACAGAGAGCTGGAAAGAGTTTTGTTGCAAGCAGGATAGAGAGGGAGTGTGGGAGGGGATATACAGGGTCATAGGAAGAACGACGCATAGGGAACAGGATCTACCACTGGAGGGCGAGGAGGGGATGTTGGACGAGAGGGGCTCTGTAGAGCTGCTGGCCAAAACATTCTATCCAGAGGATGTACCCGACAGAGATAATACTCACCATCGCTACGTAAGACTCGAGGCCGACAGAGTGAACGCCGCAGATCAAGATGGCTCTTGTGACCCCCCGTTCACAATGTTTGAATTTACTCAAGCAAGTGAGTCTTTCAACCCAAAGAAGGCACCGGGATTGGACGGCTTCACGGCCGATATATGTTGCCGTGCCATTAGGGCCCAACCTAGGTTATTCTTAGCGCTCCTCAATAAATGTCTAGAATACCACCACTTCCCCAAGATATGGAAACAAGCAATAGTCGTCGTCCTAAGAAAACCCGGTAAGGATGACTACACAAAGCCAAAATCCTATAGGCCAATAGGACTGTTGCCTATACTAGGAAAGATTTATGAAAAGATGATCATGGCCCGCCTCAAATACCATCTACTGCCGAGGATTAGTACTCACCAGTATGGATTCATGCCGCAAAGGAGCACCGAGGACTCCCTCTATACGCTAATTCAGTATATCCGTAGAAAGCTAGATGAAAAGAAAATCATAACTCTAGTATCCTTAGATATAGAGGGAGCCTTCGATAGCGCCTGGTGGCCGGCAATAAGAGTCCGACTGGCTGAGGAAAATTGTCCCCTTAATTTGAGGAGGGTCATAGACAGTTATCTTAGAGACAGGGAGGTGGTGGTCAGATACGCCGGTGAGGAGCATAAGAAAGCGACTACCAAAGGATGTGTCCAGGGATCCATAGGGGGACCTATCCTGTGGAACATCCTTCTTGATCCCCTCCTGAAAAAACTTGCGGACAGAGGTGATTACTGTCAGGCGTTTGCTGACGATGTCGTGCTGGTGTTCGATGGCAAAATAGCTCAAGAAGTCCAGGATCGTGCCAATGATACTCTCGAACGTGTCCGGTCGTGGGGTGTCGAGAATAAGCTTAACTTCGCTCCACACAAAACATGCGCTATGATAATCACCAGAAAGCTTAAACACGACACACCACGACTGAGCATGGGAGGGGTTGCAGTTGGCATGTCGAAGGAAATAAAATTGCTGGGTATGACCATCGACGATAAACTGACCTTTAACACCCACGTCGCAAATGCTTGCAGGAAAGCCATATGTATATACAAGAAACTCTCCGGAGCGGCAAAGGTCAGTTGGGGCCTTCACCCGGAGGTGATCAAAATTATTTACACGGCGACAGTGGAGCCAGTCATCTTGTACGCTGCTGGAGCATGGGGGTCGGCTGCAGAAAAACTAATAGTCATCAAGCAGCTGCAGACTGTACAACGGGGCATCGCCCAAAAGCTCTGCAAGGCCTACCGCACGGTCTCCCTGAACTCGGCACTGGTGCTGGCTGGGATACTCCCCCTAGACCTCCGAGTTCGTGAGGCGTCCTCATTGTACGAAGCCAAGAGGGGATTGCCCCAGTCGGTGCTGGCCAGGAGGGAGGTCGAGCGTATGGCATCAGCACTTGAGACTCCACATCCGGCCGAATGTCTCGAATTGAATATCGTAAGCTTGGCAAATCAGGACGACGTGAAAAATGCAGTTGTTTGCGATATGCATATTTACACGGACGGGAGCAAAATTGATGGCAAAGTTGGCGCTGCAGTATCTGTATGGACTGGCGGGGTGGAGGCCAAAACCCTCAAGCTTGCTCTGCCGGAATACTGTACCGTCTACCAAGCTGAGCTACTAGCAATAAGCCGAGCTACTCGAGTCATTCGCGCACACAACGCCTTGACCTTCGGAATCTATAGCGATTCTATGGCCGCCCTTCTTACAATTAAGAACCCCCGTTGCCTTCACCCAATCGCAGTAGAGGCCAGAGAAAATCTTAAAGATATATCTCTCCAGGGCAAGGTAGTCACCTTGTTCTGGATAAAAGTTCACGCAGGTTTTGAAGGCAATGAACGAGCAGACCAACTCGCGAAGGAAGCGGCCAAGAATTCCAAGAAGAAACCGGATTACGACCTTTGTCCGGTTTCATTCGTCAAGCGGTGCATTCGCCAGGCAACGCTTGACGAATGGAATCATAGATATAAGACAGGTGAAACGGCCGCAGTTACAAAAATGTTTTTCCCGGACGTAGTAACTGCATATAGAATTGTCCGTAAGATTAAAATAGACAGTCACAAAACACAGGTGATGACAGGACACGGTGGATTCTCCGAGTACTTAAACCGTTTTAAGTGCAAGGAGAGTCCATCGTGTATCTGCGACCCTACGATACCCGAGTCTATCCCCCACATAGTGTTAGAATGCCCCGTCTTTGGCATAGAACGTTTTGAAGTTGAGAGTAAGATGAAAACCAGAATAACGGCTGAAACTGTGAAGGATATCATGGAGAGTGATCAAAGAAATGTATTTCTAGATTATTGCGTAAGAATAGCGAGAAAAGTAATTGTAAGAAATAAAAGTAGTTAAGAAAGTATGCTGTATTAATATATTGATGTATATTACATATAAGCATAATATTGTAGTAGATTTAAATATTGTTAGCAAGTAAGCAGTAGCAAGAATAAAATAGATTAGGTTGTGTACATTTACTTCCCTAAAATAATGCTCAGCAGTGGAAAAAGAAGGAAAGAATAGAAATAAGAATGTAGTTAGATTAGATAATAAAGAATAGATAGAAGGGAATCCCACCCTTAGTAGAAAGAAAGACGATGGATGCAAGAAAGAACTAGTATGTAGAATGAAAGTACGAGAAGCATAGAAGCGAGAACTGGTATGAAAGAGAAACAGCTGAAATAGGCTCCGATAATGTTGGAGGTAGTAGTATAAAAAAAAAAAAAAAACCTAACCTAACCTAACCTAACCTAACCTAACCTAACCTAACCTAACCTAACCTAACCTAACCTTTTTTTTTTTTTTTTTTTTTTTTTTTTTTTTTTTTTTTTTTTACATGGGGAAATGCCTACGCATACCCGCCTCGCGGGGGCAAGGACGGGTTATGTCGGACTCGCACCGACTAAAACCCCATGGTGTTCCACCCTCGTCGCATATTGGCAGGGCCACGGGAACGCTTTCGCACACTTCCGCGGCCCCACCTGCGCCGGCCACCCCATGGCGGCACCTCCTCGGGAGAGGACCACTCCTCCCCCATCTCCTTCTCCGGTAAGGCGCACCAGAACACATGGCGCGCCTTCCTCCTCGGCCTTCAATTTCATATGCGCAACAGACGCCCCCGTGTCCGATGCGCGAAGGCCATGGGGCCAGGAAAAACTAGCACTAAGAAGCACCAGCCTTCCCGACCCCAGCGGCGGATCTGGTCTATGGCTCCGCCGCCAACCAAGATTCGGCTGCGGAGGGTAGGGAGAGCGGCGCCTCGCAATACCGACACTCCTCTCCCCCCGCAGCCCCACCACCACCGCATCATTCAACGGTGCGGCCCCGTCTGAGTCGCGGAGGATAGGGCGAGTGGCGCATCGCCATACCAACACTCCTCTTCCTCCGCGACTCCACCTCGGCTGCAGCGGTAGAGGGTTGCGGACTCCCCTCTCACCACAGCCCCCCGACACACATCCGAAGTGGGCTTCCCAAGCCCACTCGGAGTGGCCACCTCGGGCCGGCCCTACACCACGGGCCAGCCAAGGGGTTCCTCTTTGTTCACCGTGGGTGACCAAGCCACGGCTACTAAGCCCCCCCGCCACGACAAGGCGGGAACCCGTTCGGGGGGGAACCTAACCTAACCTAACCTAACCTAACCGAACCTAACCTAACCGAACCGTCCGGTGTCAATTGCCGTCCTGAACGCCTGTTTTTAAGTCGCTCCGCGCTTAAAAATTCAGAAAAATAGGTTTTTCGCAACCTATTTTCGTGTGTGATACGTCAAAAGTTGCGCGTTGACGAGCGGTTCATAAAAGTGAAAACCGCAATAAAATCGGAGTTTTAGTGAAAGAGATATTGTGAAAAAAGTGATTTTCAAAAATTCCTAAAACTTCAAAGTGAAACGCTGAGCGATTAATCGCTTTTACCCCTGTTTTTTAAAGTGCGGCCTTGAAGCTACTCGCAGCCCCCACCTGTGTGCAAGAATTGAGATTTTTCGGAGCCATAGTCTCCGAGAAAAAGCCAAAAAAACAAGTGCCACGTGGGCACGTGTTTTGCGAAGCAGAATCGTGCGGCTATTTTTGAAGTCGGATTCTGTTAGCACGCGCGGAGAGGAGCCGGGAGCAACTTTCAGAAGACTATAAAGTTAAGTGGTTTATGAGATATTAAACTTTTAAACTTTGACAAAAATTGATATCTCACTAATTTTAATTTCAAGTGAAGACCCCTAGTTTTTAATTTAAAATAGTGTTTAGAACAATAAAAGGAACGTGTATGTAAAATTTTAGATTTTTGTAGTAAGTAGTTTTAGAGTTAGAAATTTTTAAAAAATTTAGTAAACACGTGCTACCCTTATTTTAGTTGATAATAAATTATAAAATAGACATTTAATTAGAGAGTATTAATTTTAATATATGTAAATTTTTATAGAATTTTAATACTGAATTTTAGCTGTAAAAACCAAATTTTCTTGAAAACTTATAACTTATTTTGTAAAATTTAATTATAGGGGCCTTAAAAAGCCACAAGACTTAAAGAAGTGTAAGGTCGACACCGAGACCTATCAAATGAGCCCAAACACGGGCCAAATCGGTTAAAAAACGGCCAAAATAGAATTTTACTGTCTGGACCGGCGGCCATTTTAAATTTTTTTAAAATTCAATAAGTCTGGTTGTAGAAGTCGCATTGAATTGCGGTTTTCGACAATACTACTGTTGGATCGATTTCTACCCACTTACAAAGATTCAGGCTTTTTTGAGCTTGAGTTTTTCAGGGTCCTGAAACCGTTCCAATCAGTGAGACTGGACGAAATCTAGTTATATAGTCGAAACGCTGGTCTCCTACGATACCTGGAACCAGAGTTATTAACCGTCAAACATCAACTTTGACATTTCGGCGGCCATATTGGAAAACTTAAAAAGGTCATAACTTCTGGACTAGGAGTCGTGGAGGACTGGGGTTTTGACCCTAGACGTCGGCAAATAAGGCCGGAATAGACAACCTAGCTTTCAGGAAATTTCAGCGCTCAAAAATTTTAAGTCCTGAAAGCTACATGACATTGAAGTCCTGGTCGAGCCCAATAAGAAGAGCCCAAGCACGGAGCTGTAGGCCTGTTCGTTCGGGAGTTACAGCGTTGTAACCATAATTTGGCAGCCATCTTGCTTTTAAACCAGAATTTGAAAACGCGATAACTTGCGAACCTACTGAGCTGGGTATACCGAGTTTGGGCTCTTTGAATAGGGTTCGAGGAGAGCTTCAAGCTGGTCATTAGAAACAGACTCTACGTAGAGCCAAATATTTGTTGGCCTGAAACTCTTTTTCTATAAAGTATTTTTAATTTTTTTTTATATTTATAAGACATCTAAACTCTGCTAGAAAACTTAATTATAGAGCTGGCAGAATAGACATAGATTGACTCTATATAGAGCACTGCAATTTTAAAAATTTTCTGTAAAATATATTAGAACTATAAGAATAGAAATAAGAGTGACCAGCTATTAAAACTAGAATAGAGACAATTCTAGGTAGAGCATTAATTATCTATAATATATTTATTTGTGTTATTGGTATTATTAAGTGTATGTGTTAAGTGTGTGTTAAGAGCGACAAAATCATAACAAGTAGAGTTACGACTCTACATATTTTTAGTTTTATTGACTTTATATTTTTATAGCTTCTTAAAGGAACGGGACGGGGTGTTTGTGGTTATTTAAAATTGAGATACTTTTGACCTTTGACCTTTGAATAACAGCAACCTCGTCATATTTTAAAACAATATATAACTTTTACAAACCTTTAAAATCCTTTAATTTATTGACAAAAAATTTTAATTTTATTTTATTAATTATTTGTTTGTTGATTGTTGAGACCCAAGACGCGTTCCCCTGGCAAAATGTTCGGTTTCCGTACCCCAACTAAAAGTACTGAGGATAGTGCCAAGAACACGAGTCCTCAGGGTTCCCCGAACGTGATAGAGAAGGCAGGGCCTTCTTCTAATAGGGATCGAACGGTACAGGTCCCTAGTGTAAGAAAAAGCATAGGAGACTGGGAAACAGGACAAGTCGATACAGTACCGGTAAAACAGACATCCCCAAAAAAGGTAGCCCCATTGATTCGACAAAAACAGAAAATTGCTCTATCGCAGGAAGCAAAAGTAACAGTCCGTAAAGCAGTTGTTGAGGTTGCAGAAAGTTCACCAAAAGCGGAGACCAGTAAATATGTGGATCGCCTGACAGAGGCTCGAGCCTGTCTCCACAAAACCAAACTACACCTCAACAACTCTCGTAACCTGAGGACTGATATTAAAATAGAAGTCACTCAGGCTATAGAGAGGCTTTACCAACTGGTAAAAGAAACAAAAAAAGGTAAGTGCACAGAAAATGAAGAAAAATTGAAAGACCAAGGAAAGAAAGAGGAAAAATTGGAGGACGAAAATAGGAAAAGGAAAGAAGAAGATCAAAATATAATAAAGAAATTGGAGGAGCACGGAAAACTTCTCGAAGAAAGCAGAAAAGAGATGGAAAAATTAAGGGAAGAGATGAAAAAGCAAGAAAGTAAAAAGGATAGAGCAACATATGCCAGTATAGTGGCTGGGCCACAAAGGGGCTCGCCTCCAGAAAACATGGCCATGCACTCGGTGATGATTACATCGAGTGATGAAAAAGAGACAGGAGACCAAGTGATAGACAAAATAAGGAAAGTTATGAATGCCAAAGAAGAGGGTCTAAAAATAGACAAGATTAGAAAAGCTAGGGACAGGAAGATAATAGTAGGATGCCGAACGGAGACGGAGATTAATAGAGTTAAGGAAAGGCTAAAGATGGCAGGGAAAGACCTAAATGTGGATGATATCCAAAACAAGGATCCACTCATAATCCTGATGGACGTCCTGCAATATAACACGGACGAGGATATACAAAAGGCCATAAGGGTACAGAACAAGCATCTCCTCCAAGACATACCAGAAAAAGAACACCGAATGGAAGTCAAATATAGGAAAAGAACTAGAAACCCACTAACATCCCACATTGTTATACGAGTCTCACCCCAAATATGGAGCCGCCTAACACAGGCTGGAGTAATCCACGTGGACCTTCAGCGAGTAAGGGTGATGGATCAGTCGCCCTTGGTCCAATGCTCGAGATGTTTGGGCTACGGACACAGTAAACGCACCTGTAGTGAAACCACTGATGTGTGTAGCCATTGCGGAGGCCCACATCTGAAAACTGAATGCGCTAACTGGCTAGCCGGAGAAATGCCAGACTGTAAGAATTGCAGCAAGGCAAAATTAGAAAAAAGAGAGCATAACGCATTCAGTGGAGACTGCCCAGTAAGGAAGAAGTGGGAAATACTCGCGAGGTCCACCGTGGCCTACTGCTAAAGTTGCCCCAAAGTTTAATAAGGAACCAGGTACCACAAACCACCGATATCACGTGACTCAAGCGAATCTTCAAAGATGCGAACTAGCCACGGCTGAGATAATAACAGAGGCAATCAATAGTAAATTAACGATCGCCATGATACAGGAGCCCTACATCGGCCGCATCGGTCAGATGAAGAACTACCCGGGAACCAGAATAGCACAAAAAGACAGAAGCCTGAACACCGAAAAGGTTAATAAGGCAGCTATTGTGCTATTCGACGACACCATCGACATGACCCAATGCCCCAGTCTAACGACGGAGAATATAGCAGTTGCAAAGTTGAGGACTGGGACGTGGGAGATGGGGGTGGTGTCCGTCTACTTGGAGGGAGACAAGCCGATTGAACCGTATTTGAGAATGATTGATGCGGCCGTGGTGGGATTACGCACCAAAAACGTGATACTCGGTGGGGATGTGAATGCCTGGAACACGTGGTGGGGTAGCCGGAAGACAGACACTAGGGGGATAGAAGTCGCTGCGAAGCTCGACGAGCTAGAACTACATATTTTAAATAAAGGAACTGAACCCACGTTTGACACCTACAGAGGTGGGAAGAGGTTCAGCAGCTGTGTGGACATTACTACCTGCTCGACCAGCCTACTCGGTAGGATAGACAACTGGAGATTGTCCGAAGAAATAACCAGCTCTGACCACAGGACAGTCCTATTTGATATAAATTTAGGGAAGTCAATAGGTACGGATATTAAACGAACAACTAGAAAATATAACACAAGAAAAGCAAACTGGATCGAGTTTCGTGAGAAACTCGTCCAGATTTGGAATAATAAACAACTAAACATAGTAGAAATAGAAAAAGTAAAAAATATACCAGAATTAGAAAACAAAATAGAACAATTTATAAATTCAATTACCGATGCATGTGAAAATAGTATACCGAAATTAAATAATAAAAAACAAATGGGACTGCCCTGGTGGACTCATGAGCTGACACAGCGCAAAAAGGAGGTCTCCAGGTTGAAGCGACGAATCGCTTACGCGGCGCCAGTTCGACGAGATTGGGTGGTCGAGCAGTACAAAACAGCAAAACAAGAGTACTTGGAAGAAGTAAAAAATGCCCAGACCACTAGCTGGAAAGAGTTTTGCAGCAGGCAGGACCGAGAAACAATGTGGGATAGCATCTACAGGGTAATAGGCCGCACAATGGTGCGACAAGAAGACACTCCGCTTGTCCGCAATGGTGAGACATTAGAGAGTGAAGAATCAGCTAGGCTCCTGGCGGAGACTTTTTATCCTGACGATCGAATAGAAGATGATGACACGGAACACACACAAATAAGAGAAACAGCTAAGACCGTAAATGAAGGGACACATGATAGTCCATGTGACCCGCCCTTTACAGAGAGTGAGCTGATGTGGGCCGTGTCAAGCTTTAATCCAAAAAAGGCGCCAGGAGATGATGGTCTTACAGCGGACATTTGTGGGGTGGCTATTGCCCTGGACTCATCGTTGTTCTTGGCACTATTAAATAAATGTCTTAATTTAGCATACTTTCCCATCCGGTGGAAAAAGGCGACAGTAGTAGCGCTGCGGAAGCCTGGGAAGGACAATTACGCACACCCTAAATCATACAGGCCGATTGGGCTATTGCCTGTACTAGGGAAAGTCTTCGAGAAACTGGTAATTCGAAGAATAAAGTGGCACACTGTATCAAAAATTAGCCGACAGCAATACGGGTTTATGCCACAGCGCAGCACCGAAGACTCCCTCTATGATATGACGCAGCTAATAAGAATGAAGTTAGCAGACAAAAAACTGATCCTGCTCATATCATTAGACATAGAGGGAGCCTTCGATAATGCCTGGTGGCCGGCAATAAAATGTAGACTCGTGGAAACAGGGTGCCCGGTAAACCTGAGGCGCCTGATTGACAGCTATCTTAAGGATAGAATGGTAAGCGTCAGGTATGCCGGGGCACAATGGAATAAAAAGACCACAAAAGGGTGTGTGCAGGGCTCGATAGGGGGTCCAATTTTTTGGAACTTACTGTTGGACCCACTATTAAAATCGTTGGTCGAAAAAGGAATTCACTGCCAGGCTTTCGCAGACGACGTAGTTCTGATTTTCTCGGGGGACTCAACCAGGCAGGTACAGGAGCAGGCAAATGGGACCCTCGCTCAGGTCCGGGAGTGGGGAGTCAAAAACAAGCTTAAGTTTGCTCCGCAGAAAACAAAAGCGATGCTTATTACAAACAGGCTGAAGTACGACTCACCACTTCTGGAAATGGGCGGGGAGAACATTGACCTCTCGAGAGAAATTAAAATACTCGGCCTCACAGTTGACGACGGGCTTACCTTCAACGCACATGTTAAGAATGTGTGTTGCAAGGTACAGAACCTGTATCGTCAATTGTCGAGAGCCGCAAAGATTCATTGGGGCCTAAACCCCGAAGTAGTTAGGACAATATATGTCGCAGTAATAGAACCAATAGTAATGTACGCGGCTAGTGCTTGGGCAACAGCAACCAACAAAAACAAAACTAGAAAGCAACTTGACATGGTGCAGCGAGGATTTTTACAAAAGATAGTCAAATCTTACAAAACAGCATCACTGCACTCGGTCCTACTACTCGCTGGGTTGCTTCCATTGGACATAAGGGTCCGGGAAGCAGCCCTGCTTTATACAATAAAGAAAGGATTCTCCCAACGAATAGTAGGCGATCGAGAGGTGGAATGCAAAATAGAGTACTCGCAAACTCCACATCCCGCAGATCAGGTCGGGTTGAAGTTTATATGCCTGGAGGACGGTGCACAAATCAATCAATGTGATAATAAGACCCTAAACATCTTCACAGATGGTAGCAAAATAGAGGGGAAAGTCGGTGCGGCGTTATCCATTTGGAATGACGCCGCGGAGATAAGTACCCGGAAACTGAAATTGGAAAATTTTTGCACCGTCTACCAGGCAGAGTTGCTAGCGATACATGAGGCAAGCGAATATGCGCTCAAAGACCCAGCACAAACTTGTAATGTTTATAGCGACTCGATGTCTGCTCTCCAAACTATTGTCCAGAACGTTTCCCTCCATCCCCTAGCGCTGGAAGTGAGAAAAAACATTCGAAACATAAATAAAAAAGGGAAAATATTTAATATATTTTGGGTTAAAGCCCACGCAGGATTGGAGGGAAACGAGAGAGCAGACAGACTAGCAAAAGAAGCCGCTACTAAAATTAAAAGAAAACCGGAATATGGGAAGTGTCCGATCTCATACATCAAGCGACAAATCAGATTGGAGTCGCTTGATGAATGGAATCGGCGCTATGTAGAAGGAGAAACGGCCTCCACGACAAAAATGTTTTTCCCAGACGCCATCAATGCCTACCATATAATTAGGAAATTAAACCTGGACCCTATGATGGTTCAAGTTATGACGGGACATGGTGGGTTCTCCAAATATTTGTATAGATTCAAGTGTAAGGAGAGCCCAGCATGTCCCTGTGATCCAACAAAAGAGGAAGACATAGAACATATTATAATAGAATGTCCAATATATGGTAGAGAAAGAAGTGATGTAGAAATAGAAATAGATGTAAAAATAAAGATAGAAAATGTCAATGAAATAATTAGAAATAAGCACATTAGAAATAAGTTCCTTAAATATTGTAAGCACATAGCAAGTAAAGTAGTAAGTAAGAATAAATAGAATAAGAAAACGGGCTCTGTAACATATATATATAAAAATATATCGTGTAAACAGTCCCAATATAATATGTAGAAGTAAGAACTTTAATGTAAATAGAAAAAATATATAGTACAAAAAAAAAAAAAAAATACAGTACAAAAAACAATAAAAAATAAAAAAGACAAAACATAAAAAACGGTGAAAAAAGCACCACCAAGATGAAAAAAGTCCTTGATCTCCACATGTCAGGGGAATCAAAAAAAAAAAAAAAAAAAAAAAAACCTAACCTAACCTAACCTAACCTAACCTAACCTAACCTAACCTTTTTTTTTTTTTTTTTTTTTTTTACATGGGGAAATGCCTACGCATACCCGCCTCGCGGGGGCAAGGACGGGTTATGTCGGACTCGCACCGACTAAAACCCCATGGTGTTCCACCCTCGTCGCATATTGGCAGGGCCACGGGAACGCTTTCGCACACTTCCGCGGCCCCACCTGCGCCGGCCACCCCATGGCGGCCCCTCCTCGGGAGAGGACCACTCCTCCCCCATCTCCTTCTCAGGTAAGGCGCACCAGAACACATGGCGCGCCCTCCTCCTCGGCCTCCAATTTGATACGCGCAACAGACGCCCCCGCGTCCGACGCGCGAAGGCCATGGGGCCAGGAAAAACCAGCACTAAGAAGCACCAGCCTTCCCGACCCCAGCGGCGGATCTGGTCTATGGCTCCGCCGCCAACCAAGATTCGGCTGCGGAGGGTAGGGAGAGCGGCGCCTCGCAATACCGACACTCCTCTCCCCCCGCAGCCCCACCACCACCGCATCATTCAACGGTGCGGCCCCGTCTGAGTCGCGGAGGATAGGGCGAGTGGCGCATCGCCATACCAACACTCCTCTTCCTCCGCGACTCCACCTCGGCTGCAGCGGTAGAGGGTTGCGGACTCCCCTCTCACCACAGCCCCCCGACACACATCCGAAGTGGGCTTCTCAAGCCCACTCGGAGTGGCCACCTCGGGCCGGCCCTACACCTCGGGCCAGCCAAGGGGTTCCTCTTCGTTCACCGTGGTTGACCAAGCCACGGCTACTAAGCCCCCCCGCCACGACAAGGCGGGAACCCGTTCGGGGGGGAACCTAACCTAACCTAACCTAACCTAACCTAACCTAACCTAACCTTTTTTTTTTTTTTTTTTTTTTTTTTCGTGGGGAAATCCTCATGGATACCTCTGGCTGCGGGGGCAACCGGAAGGTTATGCCGGACTCCTACCGGCTAAAACCCCACGGTGCCTCTGCGCACGTGCGCGCGGGGCCGCGGGAATCCAAATTCTTCCGCAGCGCCACACTAGTGCTGGCCCGGTCTGTCCGGGCCTCGTCTCCTGCACGGGGTAGCGAGGTGTTCAGCTACCCCCCTCCACAGCCTCCAACTCCACCTGCGTATTGGACTCCCCCGAGTCCGATACGCGGAGGCCATGGGGCCAGGAAAATCGAGCGCTTATTAGCGCCCGCTTTCCCGAGCCCAGCGGCGGATCTGGTCTATGGCTCCGCCGCCAACCAAGATTCGGCTGCGGAGGGTAGGGAGAGCGGCGCCTCGCAATACCGACACTCCTCTCCCCCCGCAGCCCCACCACCACCGCATCATTAACGGTGCGGCCCCGTCTGAGTCGCGGAGGATAGGGCGAGTGGCGCATCGCCATACCAACACTCCTCTTCCTCCGCGACTCCACCTCGGCTGCAGCGGTAGAGGGTGCGGACTCCCCTCTCACCGCAGCCCCCCGACACACATCCGAAGTGGGCTCGCCAAGCCCACTCGGAGTGGCCACCTCGGGCCGGCCCTACACCACGGGCCAGCCAAGGGGTTCCTCTTTGTTCACCGTGGGTGACCAAGCCACGGCTACTAAGCCCCCCCGCCACGACAAGGCGGGAACCCGTTCGGGGGGGAACCTAACCTAACCTAACCTAACCTAACCTAACCTAACCTTTTTTTTTTTTTTTTTACATGGGGAAATGCCTACGCATACCCGCCTTGCGGGGGCAAGGACGGGTTATGTCGGACTCGCACCGACTAAAACCCCATGGTGTTCCACTCTCGTCGCATATTGGCAGGGCCACGGGAACGCTTTCGCACACTTCCGCAGCCCCACCTGCGCTGGCCGCCCCATGGCGGCCCCTCCCCGGGAGAGGACCACTCCTCTCCCATCTCCCTCTCAGGTAAGGCGCACCAGAACACATGGCCCGCCCTCCTCCTCGGCCTCCAATTTCATATGCGCAACGGACGCCCCCGCGTCCGATGCGCGAAGGCCATGGGGCCAGGAAAAACTAGCACTCAGTAGCACCAGCCTTCCTGACCCCAGCGGCGGATCTGGTCGATGGCTCCGCCGCCAACCAAGATTCGGCTGCGGAGGGCAGGGAGAGCGGCGCCTCGCAATACCGGCACTCCTCTCCCCCCGCAGCCCCACCACCACCGCATCAATCAACGGTGCGGCCCCGCCTGAGTCGCAGAGGATAGGGCGAGTGGCGCATCGCCATACCAACACTCCTCTTCCTCCGCGACTCCACCTTGGCTGCAGCGGTAGAGGGTGCGGACTCCCCTCTCACCGCAGCCCCCCGACACACATCCGAAGTGGGCTCGCCAAGCCCACCCGGAGCGGCCACCTCGGGCCGGCCCTACACCACGGGCCAGCCAAGGGGTTCCTCTTTGTTCACCGTGGGTGACCAAGCCACGGCTACTAAGCCCCCCCGCCACGACAAGGCGGGAACCCGTTCGGGGGGGAACCTAACCTAACCTAACCTAACCTAACCTAACCGACCTTATAACTTTGCATTAAAACATTGTAAAAACTCCCTGGTTGTCCTGAAATATTTAATTAGTCTAGTTTTATTAGTTTACAGTGTTTTCAAGCCATTTCGGGCGATATTTCTAATTTAAATTAAAAAAAAAAAAAAAAAAAAAAAAAAATTATTGTTTTTGAGAAACGTAATATATCAAAATTTTTCGTCTATATTAAAATCTTACAAATATCTTCCGCTTTTGCTCCTGTCTGGTCCACCTTGCTCCAAAACCGCCGTATCAGCCAAAATCTGCAACAATAAACGTAGAAAATAGCAAAATTTTAAGAAAGTTAAATACCGAGAATGGCCCATAGACCCTCAGCTGGAACTGTTGATATGCGTAAGCGAGCGCTGTTACAAAGCACATCAGCAAGCGAAGATAAGTCAGATAATATTCAAAGCGGAACACATGATACTCCAGTAAACTTTTCGACAATGCCTTTAGCGACTTTAACGGCTGCAGCAAACAAGCTTTTGCAAGATACAAAAGCGCAACTAGAACAGTCAGGAAACCTTAAAACATCTATTAAAGAAAAGGTTTTATTCGGAATAACTGGTATGTATGAGATAATATTACGCATGAGTGAATCCCGCCAGACGTTGCAACTCCAGCTTGAAAAAGCTAAACTAAGTGCAAAGGAGGAACTGCTAAGAAAGGAAAAAGAGCACGTTGATAAGTTGGAGGGTCTTTTGGAAACGTCCAGTGGAGCAGATGCAAAGGGAGCGGCCAGGGACATTTTAAAAGAATTAGCATCCATTAGGCAAATTTTGACACAGGACGTTGCTAATAAAATTAGCGGAATGCAAATAGGTGTAAATGACGGACAAGCGACTAGTGAAATTTTAGCGCAAATAACAAAAAATGGACTGGCTATTGATGAATCGAGCATCGAGCTGAAAAAATTAGGACATCGAATGGAACACATCCAAAATGATTTAAACGTGAAAAAAGAAAATGGCAATTATACATATGCCGACATTGTGGCCCGTCGGTCTCAAACAACGACTTATGCGTCAATGCACTCAATCATTGTTTCATCAAAAAGTGATAATGACACCAGCCAAGTAGTCATTGACAAAATAAGGGAGGCAGTGGACGCAAAATCTTCTGGTATCCGTGTAGATAGAGTAAGGAAAGCGAAAGAACAGAAAGTAATTTTAAGCTGTGAGTCAAAAGAAGATCTTAAAAAGTTAAGAGAAAAAATTGAAAATTCAGAACAAACATTGAACATTGAAGAAACGAAGAACAAAGATCCGCTTATAATATTAAAAGATGTATTGACGTATAATTCAGACGAGGATGTCATTAAAGCAATTGAAAATCAAAACAAACATGTCATCGAAAACTTAGAGCCAGAAGAACTTCGCATATCTGTTAGGTACAGGAAAAAAGCACGAAACCCACATGAGAATCACATAGTCCTACAGGTCTCTCCTAAAGTTTGGCAACGCATGACAAAAATAGGTCGTATCCAAATAGATCTACAAAGGGTACGAGTTCAGGATCAATCACCGCTGGTGCAGTGTTCAAAATGTCTTGGATACGGTCACGGAAGTAAACTGTGTAAGGATTCTATTGCACTGTGTAGCCACTGTTCTGGACCGCATTTAAGAGCGGACTGCCCAGGATGGCTTTCAGGAGATGTACCCACGTGCCGAAACTGTCACCTGGCCAAAAACGAAAAAACCGATCATAACAGCTTCGATGACAGATGTCCTATACGTAAAAAATGGGACGCAATTGCAAGATCTAGCGTAGCCTACTGTTAAGACGAGAAAGTTAACTCCAAATTGACGCAATCCCTGCACGGAAATCCTAGTAAACGGGAATATAAATTTATACAAATAAACCTACAACGAAAAAAGCTAGCTACACAAGAGGTATTTATTGAAGCACTTAGTAAAAACATCCAGATAGCCTTAGTACAAGAACCCTACACAGCTGCTACAGGAGAAGTACAGCAACCGCCAGGTAGTAGAATAGTACAATGCCGAAGAAAAGAAAAGCCGAACAAAGCAGCTATATTTGTTTTCGATTCGAATATTAAAATAATAGAAGACCCCACTTTGGTTACGGAAAACATTGTAGTTGCCATTTTACAAACTGATAAGTGGACAATAGGGGCAATATCAATATACTTTGAAGATCATTTACCTATAGAACCATATCTTAAACAAATTGAAAAAATAGTCAACAATTTAACAGCTAAATATATATTAATTGGAGGAGATGTTAACGCGTGGAATACGTGGTGGGGAAGCACTTCAATAGATCATCGAGGGGTGGCATTACAGGAGGCATTGGATGAAATGGGATTACATATACTAAATGAAGGAACAGAGCCTACCTTTGATACAATTAGAGGGGGCAAATTATACACAAGTCATGTAGACATAACAGTATGTAATGAAAGCTTACTTAAGCATATTCAAGATTGGAGGGTAGATAAGTATTTAATAAGTTCAGATCATAATGCTATAGTTTTTTCCATCAATTTAGACAAACCGCAAGAAAAAAGAAGAACTTTAACATCCAGAATTTATAACACTAGAAAAGCTAATTGGACAGATTTTAAAATAATATTTAAAAATTATTTAGAAGAAAATAGAATTGAGGCAGTTCAAGTCGGAAAAATTGTATCAAAGGAGGCTTTGGAAAGCATTATAGCCACATATATCGAGGGTATAAATAAATCATGTGAAAAAAGTATTCCTAAACTAAAAATAAAAGAAAAAACATCCTTACCATGGTGGAGTAGAGAACTGGAAGAACTGAAGAAGGCGATGATAACGAAACGTAGAAGGATCCGATGCGCTGCACGGCATAGAAGAGAACACGTAGTACAGCAATACCTGGAAGCAAAAATGAAATATGAAAAAGAAGCAATTAGTGCACAAACAAATAGTTGGAAGGAGTACTGTACAAATCAGGATAGGGAAAGTTTCTGGGATAAAATTTATAGAGTAATTAGAAAAACAACAAAAAGGCAACAAGATCAGCTATTAGTGAATGATGGAAAGGCCTTATGTCCTGACGAATCAGCGGCCTGGTTAGCAGATAGTTTTTTCCCAGTAGATGACTATAGTAGCGATAATGCTGAACAAAAGGAAACGAGAGAAAAAGCTGAAAAAATACACCAATACCTACCAAATGACACCCAGGATCCACCATTTACTGAAGCTGAACTAAGAAACGTTATGGGAAGTTTTAGCATGAAGAAGGCACCTGGACCTGACGGTTTTACAATGGATATTTGTACTGCAGCAATAGGAACAAATGAAGAACTTTTTTTGTCAATTATCAACAAATGTTTGCAGCTCACTCACTACCCAGCACCATGGAAGGCAGCCGTTGTAATAGTTCTCAAAAAACCCGGTAAAAGCGACTATACCCACCCCAAGGCCTATAGACCTATCGGATTACTTTCAATATTAGGTAAAATATTAGAAAAACTGATAGTTAAGAGAATACGATGGCACATTTTGCTGAAAAGTAATCCAAGACAATATGGGTTTGTGCCTCAGCGAAGTACGGAAGACTCCCTGTATGATCTGCTACAGCACATAAGAGTAAATCTCAAAGACAAAAAGATAAACTTAATAATATCTCTAGACATACAGGGAGCTTTCGACAATGCTTGGTGGCCTGCCATAAAATGCCAGCTATTAGAGAAAAAGTGTCCCCAAAACCTCCGGGAAATCGTTAACAGTTACTTCGAAAACCGCAAAATAAAGTTACGATACGCAGATAAAGAAATCGATAAATCTACATCAAAAGGATGCGTGCAGGGATCAATTGCAGGGCCCACGTTTTGGAACCTGCTACTGGACCCTTTGTTGGACTTGATGGACAGTGAAGAAGTTTACTGTCAAGCCTTTGCCGATGATGTCGTCCTGGTGTTCTCTGGACAAAAAATCCCCAAAATTGAAGAAAAAGCAAATAGAACACTCGCCCTTGTGCATGATTGGGGTGTGCGAAACAAACTTGGTTTTGCTGCACACAAAACCAATGCAATAATAATCACCAAAAAACTTAAATACGACACACCTCAACTCCACATGGGAGGAACAAACATAAAAATTGTAGACGAAATTAAATTATTAGGCCTTATAATAGACAAAAAATTAACCTTCCATAGTCATGTTGTACATATATGTCGAAAGGTTACAAGTATATATAAACATTTAGTTAAGACAGCAAAAATCTCTTGGGGATTGAGTTCGGAGATCATCAGGACGATATATGTTTCAGTCGTCGAGCCGATCGTGCTCTATGCAGCCAGTGTCTGGGCAAGTGCATCACAAAAAATAACTATACAAAAACATCTTAACACCCTGCAGAGGGGCTTCGCACAAAAAATTTGCAAAGCTTACAGGACCGTATCGCTGAATTCGGCACTCATATTAACGGGACTGTTACCTCTGGATATCCGCTTGCGGGAAGCTGCAAGGCTGTATGAAGCAAAGCGCGGGAAACCGCAGGAGGATATCCTGGGGGACAGAAAAGTTGAATTAAAGGAACTTTTTATTGAAGCCGACCATCCAGCTAAAGAAGAGGAAATAACTTTTAGCACAATAGAAGGTAAACAACCGGAAGAGATGAAAGCAACAAAAGAACAGCTAGCGGCGGTACAGATATACACTGATGGGAGTAAAATTGACGGGAAGGTAGGGGCAGCGTTATCTGTGTGGAAGGACAACACTGAAATTTTAAGTAAAAAATTTAAGCTGGAATCCTTCTGCACAGTTTACCAAGCCGAACTTTACGCACTGTACCAAGCCACAGAACTTATGATGAAACATAAGGACAGTGTCTTCAATATCTACAGCGACTCCCAATCAGGACTGTATTCATTGAAATCCCCGGACAACTTCCACCCATTAGTCCGCGCCACTAGGAAAAATTTAAAGACTATAAATGAAAATAACAAAGCGGTAAAGTTATTTTGGATTAGGGCTCATGTAGGACATCAAGGAAATGAAAGAGCAGATCACCTGGCAAAAGAAGCGGCACTATACAAAAAAACAGCATCCCAATATGACAGATGCCCCATATCGTTCATAAAACGAACGATAAGGGAAAGATCAGTGCAGGAATGGAACCAGCGATACATAAATAGTGAAACAGCTACGACTACCAAAATGTTCCTCGAAAATGCCGAAACAGCGTACAAAATTATTAGGAAAATTATACCATCACCTGAACTAGTGCAAATACTTACTGGACACGGTGCCTTTGCAGGGTACCTAAATCGCTTCAAGTGTAGGACAAGCGCTGGATGTGCTTGTGACCCTGAGGTAGAAGAAACTGTGATGCACTTGCTCGTAGACTGCCCAGTGTACAGCATTAAAAGGATTGACCTAGAACAGAAAATAAATTTAAAGATTACACAAACAAATATTTCGGATATTTTAACAAGGAAAACTGAAAGAAAAGATTTTATTAAATTCTGTGAATATATAGTAAGACAGGTGAAAATAAAAAATAAAACCTAGGTAAATAATAAAGATATTAAAAAATATATATGGAAGTAAGAAAATTGGATAGAATATATTACTACGTAATATATCATCTATGCATACGAAATTCTGTATTAGATAAGACAAATGCAAGACATGGGATAAAAATAGTTTGGAGTGTAAATGCCATGAACCAGTAATAATTACAATCAAACAAAGCATTAAAGTTATTAGTATGCATTATATAAACTAACAAATAACATCATATATTGACATAAAAATAAATAGTACGATAGCCAAGAACAAATATATATATATAAATAGTCTGAAATAAACAATTGACCTACATCATGACAAACATGAACATGACAAAAAAGTTATGGACAAGTCCAGCCCAGATATTAAAACAAGATATACAAAGGCTCTGACCACCACATCAGAGGAAAAAAAAAAAAAAAAAAAAAAAAAAAAAAAAAAACCTAACCTAACCTAACCTAACCTTTTTTTTTTTTTTTTTTTTACATGGGGAAATGCCTACGCATACCCGCCTCGCGGGGGCAAGGACGGGTTATGTCGGACTCGCACCGACTAAAACCCCATGGTGTTCCACCCTCGTCGCATATTGGCAGGGCCACGGGAACGCTTTCGCACACTTCCGCGGCCCCACCTGCGCTGGCCACTCCAAGGCGGCCCCTCCTCGGGAGAGGACTACTCCTCCCCCATCTCCCTCTCCGGTAAGGCGCACCAGAACACATGGCGCGCCCTCCTCCTCGGCCTCCAGTTTCACATGCGCAACGGACGCCCCCGTGTCCGATGCGCGAAGGCCACGGGGCCAGGAAAAACTAGCACTCAGAAGCACCGGCCTTCCTGGCCCCAGCGGCGGATCTGGTCTATGGTTCCGCCGCCAACCGAGATTCGGCTGCGGAGGGTAGGGAGAGCGGCGCCTCGCAATACCGACACTCCTCTCCCCCCGCAGCCCCACCACCACCGCATCATTAACGGTGCGGCCCCGTCAGAGTCGCGGAGGATAGGGCGAGTGGCGCATCGCCATACCAACACTCCTCTTCCTCCGCGACTCCACCTCGGCTGCAGCGGTAGAGGGTGCGGACTCCCCTCTCACCGCAGCCCACCGACACACATCCGAAGTGGGCTTCCCAAGCCCACTCGGAGTGGCCACCTCGGGCCGGCCCTACACCTCGGGCCAGCCAAGGGGTTCCTCTTCGTTCACCGTGGTTGACCAAGCCACGGCTACTAAGCCCCCCCGCCACGACAAGGCGGGAACCCGTTCGGGGGGGAAACCTAACCTAACCTAACCTAACCTAACCTAACTTAACCTAACCTAACCTAACCTAACCTAACCTTTTTTTTTTTTTTTTACGTGGGGAAATCCTCATGGATACCTCCGGCCGCGGGGGCAACCGGAAGGTTATGCCGGACTCCTACCGGCTAAAACCCCACGGTTCCTCCTCGCACGTGCGTGCGGGGCCGCGGGAATCCAAATTAGATAGAAGGGAGGGTCGGAGCAGCGTTAACATGTTGGGAAGATGGCAGGGAGACCAGTAGTTCCACCTTTAGACTGGACCCATCCTGCACAGTTTTCCAGTCCGAGCTCTACGCCTTGCTCAGGGCAACCAAGCTAGCAGAATCAAGGACAGAACCCGTTATTAACATAATGAGCGACTCAAGATCTTCGCTCGATCTGCTGGCGAACCCTAAAGCAAGCCATCCCCTATCGAAAGCCATACAAGAAAGCATAGGGAAGATGAGAAAAGAGGGAAGAAAAATAAGACTATTCTGGTTGAGGGCCCATGTAGGCACGTCCGGTAATGAGAGAGCCGACGAGCTCGCCAAGACGGCGGCGCTCCGGGAAACAGCCACTCTAGACTATGACAAAATTCCCGTGTCCTATGTTAAAAAGAAAATCAGAGAGGAAACTGTTCGGATCTGGCAGGACAGATACGAGACCTCCACCACTGGGCATGTCACCAAAACATTCCTTCCGGATATAGCAAAAGCATACCGGATAGTGAGGAAAACCAAGTTGACACCCACACAGGTACAAGTGTTAACAGGACATGGTGGAATTGCGGAATACTTGCACCGCTTTAAATTAAAAGACACTCCAGGGTGCGAGTGCGACCCGAATGTTAGTGAGTCAGTGTGGCATGTGATTCTTGAGTGTCCCCGCTATCAAGCGGCACGTCTGGACCTTGAGTTCCGGATAAACGCCAGTCTTAATAAATCTGACCTACATAAAATAATCGAAGAAGATTACAAAAGGCACAAATTCCTGGCATTCGTGGAGTCCATCTTCCGCGCCGCTGCGAAGCGCAACGCCACAAACAATCCATCCCCCAGACAACAGCAAACTGTTGTGGAGTCTGCAGAAGTTTGCATAAAAGAGAAGAGCATCCCAGCCAATAAAATAGAACATCAGCTAATTGCATGCGCTGAAAGAGGCAATCCAGGCCTGAGAATTCGAGGAGTAGCTCTCTTCATGGATAACAACACAGAGCGTTTCGGGCTAAGCTTTTGCTCAACAGTGGGCCGAAACTATGTCAAAATCTCTCCTGGTCTCGCAAGCTTACTAAACGGCAGTACCTTAAAAAGGAGCATGAAGCGCAAAACATACAATGCGCTAATTGAGATAGAAGTCGCCAACCAACGATGTCGAATAGTAAGGTCGAAAAACAAAACGATCTTGCTGTTCACATGGAGCGAACAGAAAACTCCATTCGCCCAGGCATGCTCACTGCTAACGAGACTCGGTGAGGTAGAGACAGTGGACATACCTCGCATCATAAGTGTGGACGCCATGGTGGTCTTGTATGAGAAAGGTGAAGTCGTGGACCACATTGGTTGCATAAAAGCCTCAAATAAACATGAAATAGTCGTGTATGAGGATAGGGGCGAAAACCTGAGCTTCCTCAAACATCACGACTCGACTATGGCAACTCAACACCAAACAGCAAATCCAGAAACACTTAGTGGCTCAGAACGTCTGCAACTGAAAACGGCCCAAGAAAAGGCCGCAGCCAGAGAAAAAATTACAAAAAGTTCTGAGTCTCAAAGCGGGGTAAGTGCATTCATTAATACCATTAGTGCAGCGGCCCAAAGCATTCCAGGAAGAGCAATCCGAAAGTTAAAAAAGATAAGGCAAGCCGAAAACTTAATAAGAGAGCCTCCGAGAGTTCTCAAGAAATCCCAACCCACCTACACTAGACCCTGTTCGGGACGAGTCAGCCCGCCAAAGCTTCTACCGGCGAATGGGCCTAAGGACCACATAATCAACGCGTTCCTAGAGTTCAAAGCCCTCACAAAAGCAACTCTTGAAGTGAACCAAACGACTTGTAGGAACATCTTACAAAGTTTCCACCTCGGTAGTCAAGAGTTTCTTGAGGTGCAGCTCGAGGAGGCAGAGGCCGCAATTTATGACAACAAAACATCCACAGTCATAAGAGGTAAAATGGGTCATCACATGGCGGCTTATAGCGGGTCAGCGGGCTTTGTATCCTTGGAAGAGGAGGAGACGAAACGACAGGGTAGATTAGTATTCAAAACCCCCCCCAACGACCCTATTGTGGTCACCGCCCGTTGTACCAGGGTGATGCTAGAAGACAGGATCCTGAACATGGCGGAAGCCATCTCGAGAACCTGTGAAACGGGAGATCCTTGGGAAAGCTGGACGGTGCCGACAATAAATTGGGTCAATGGGGTCCCGGGGTGTGGAAAAACGACTTGGATTATAAAACAATTCGATGCGGAGAATGACTTGATTGTCACTACAACAACAGAAGCAGCTAAAGACCTCAGGGAAAAATTAAGCAACCGCATTGGCACCGACGCAAAAACAAAAGTGCGCACTATGGCCTCAATTCTAGTAAATGGCATGAGAAGGCAAAACAGAAGATGCACTCGACTTTTAGTCGACGAAGCTCTCACGAACCATTTCGGGGCCATAGTAATGGCAATGCGACTGAGTGGAGCGGAAAAAATACTGCTCATCGGTGACATCAATCAACTTCCGTATATCGACAGGGAAAACCTCTTTGCGATGCAATATACTCGCCCAAGCCTCGTGACCACAATCAGCCAAGAACTCCTGTGTACGCACCGGAATCCGATGGATGTGGCATATGCCCTGAGTGAAATTTACAATGGCATATATTCATCCAGATCTCAGGTGCATTCACTGGAAAGGAAAAGGTACACGGGAGTAGTCATTCCAGGTACCCTGCCAAATACTTTATATCTTGTATACACGCAAGCAGAAAAGGAGTCCCTTACAAGCCAGGGATATGGTTCGGGTCCTGGGTCGCGAATTTTAACCGTACATGAGGCCCAAGGCCTCACATACGGGACAGTGGTCATAATGAGGACAACAACAGAGAAGCACAAAATTTATGACAGCGTCCAACACGCAGTAGTGGCAGTGTCCAGGCACACAGTCTCCTGTGTATATTACACGGACGACTGCGACGATGCGACTGGAAGGCTGATTGAAAGCGCGATGGCTGCGACAACAAACAGAATTAAAGAATACAACCTAAAAATGGCACTAAGAAGCAGAGACGCGGCTGTCGTAGAGGCCCTGACAACGGCGAATTGATATGGCTAAAGACGGAGCGGTCTCCACGACGACCGAATAATAATAATGAAATAAGAAAAAAAAAAAAAAAGAATGTATATATTATAAAGTTAGGAACTAGATTATAAGTTAAAAGAAACAAAATGACAAAAAAAAAATAACTAACGTATTTGTAATATCACTTATATATAATTAAAATAAGGTATAATAAAAATTTGTATGGTAAGTTAATAAAGCATGTTTGGAAAGTTAATAAAGAAATATAAAGCGAAAAAAGGTACGGACCTCGAGTCTGTAGTGTAAACTTATTTATAATAAAAAAAAAAAAAAAAACCTAACCTAACCTAACCTAACCTAACCTAACCTTTTTTTTTTTTTTACATGGGGAAATGCCTACGCATACCCGCCTCGCGGGGGCAAGGACGGGTTATGTCGGACTCGCACCGACTAAAACCCCATGGTGTTCCACCCTCGTCGCATATTGGCAGGGCCACGGGAACGCTTTCGCACACTTCCGCGGCCCCACCTGCGCCGGCCACCCCATGGCGGCCCCTCCCCGGGAGAGGACCACTCCTCCCCCATCTCCATCTCCGGCAAGGCGCACCAGAACACATGGCGCGCCCCCCTCCTCGGCCTCCAATTTCATATGCGCAACAGACGCCCCCGTGTACGATGCGCGAAGGCCATGGGGCCAGGAAAAACTAGCACTAAGAAGCACCAGCCTTCCCGACCCCAGCGGCGGATCTGGTCTATGGCTCCGCCGCCAACCAAGATTCGGCTGCGGAGGGTAGGGAGAGCGGCGCCTCGCAATACCGACACTCCTCTCCCCCCGCAGCCCCACCACCACCGCATCATTCAACGGTGCGGCCCCGTCTGAGTCGCGGAGGATAGGGCGAGTGGTGCATCGCCATACCAACACTCCTCTTCCTCCGCGACTCCACCTCGGCTGCAGCGGCAGAGGGTTGCGGACTCCCCTCTCACCACAGCCCCCCGACACACATCCGAAGTGGGCTTCCCAAGCCCACTCGGAGTGGCCACCTCGGGCCGGCCCTACACCTCGGGCCAGCCAAGGGGTTCCTCTTCGTTCACCGTGGTTGACCAAGCCACGGCTACTAAGCCCCCCCGCCACGACAAGGCGGGAACCCGTTCGGGGGGAACCTAACCTAACCTAACCTAACCTAACCTAACCTAACCTAACCTTTTTTTTTTTTTTTTTTTTTTTTTTTTTTTACATGGGGAAATGCCTACGCATACCCGCCTCGCGGGGGCAAGGACGGGTTATGTCGGACTCGCACCGACTAAAACCCCATGGTGTTCCACACTCGTCGCATATTGGCAGGGCCACGGGAACGCTTTCGCACACTTCCGCGGCCCCACCTGCGCTGGCCGCCCCATGGCGGCCCCTCCTCGGGAGAGGAACACTCCTCCCCTATCTCCTTCTCAGGTAAGGCGCACCAGAACACATGGTGCGCCCTCCTCCTCGGCCTCCAATTTCCAATGCGCAACGGACGCCCCCGTGTCCGTTGCGCGAAGGCCATGGGGCCAGGAAAAACTAGCACTCAGAAGCACTAGCCTTCCTGACCCCAGCGGCGGATCTGGTCTTTGGCTCCGCCGCCAACCAAGATTCGGCTGCGGAGGGTAGGGAGAGCGGCGCCTCGCAATACCGACACTCCTCTCCCCCCGCAGCCCCACCACCACCGCATCAATTGACGTTGCGGCCCCGTCTGAGTCGCGGAGGATAGGGCGAGTGGCGCATCGCCATACCAGCACTCCTCTTCCTCCGCGACTCCACCTCGGCTGCAGCGGTAGAGGGTGCGGACTCCCCTCTCACCGCAGCCCCCCGACACACATCCGAAGTGGGCTTCCCAAGCCCACTCGGAGTGGCCACCTCGGGCCGGCCCTACACCACGGGCCAGCCAAGGGGTTCCTCTTTGTTCACCGTGGTTGACCAAGCCACGGCTACTAAGCCCCCCCGCCACGACAAGGCGGGAACCCGTTCGGGGGGGAACCTAACCTAACCTAACCTAACCTAACCTAACCTAACCTAACCTTTTTTTTTTTTTTTTTTTTTCGTGGGGAAATCCTCATGGATACCTCCGGCTGCGGGGGCAACCGAAGGTTATGCCGGACTCCTACCGGCTAAAACCCCACGATGCCTCCTCGCACGTGCGCGCGGGGCCGCGGGAATCCAAATTCTTCCGCAGCCCCACACTAGTGCTGGCCCGGTCTGTCCGGGCCTCGTCTCCTGCACGGGGTAGCGAGGTGTTCAGCTACCCCCCTCCACAGCCTCCAACTCCACCTGCGTATCGGACCCCCCCGAGTCCGATTCGCGGAGGCCATGGGGCCAGGAAAAACTAGCACTCAGAAGCACCAGCCTTCCTGACCCCAGCGACGGATCTGGTCTATGGCTCCGCCGCCAACCAAGATTCGGCTGCGGAGGGTAGGGAGAGCGGCGCCTCGCAATACCGACACTCCTCTCCCCCCGCAGCCCCACCACCACCGCATCATTAACGGTGCGGCCCCGTCAGAGTCGCGGAGGATAGGGCGAGTGGCGCATCGCCATACCAACACTCCTCTTCCTCCGCGACTCCACCTCGGCTGCAGCGGTAGAGGGTGCGGACTCCCCTCTCACCGCAGCCCACCAACACACATCCGAAGTGGGCTCGTTAAGCCCACTCGGAGTGGCCACCTCGGGCCGGCCCTACACCTCGGGCCAGCCAAGGGGTTCCTCTTTGTTCACCGTGGTTGACCAAGCCACGGCTACTAAGCCCCCCCGCCACGACAAGGCGGGAACCCGTTCGGGGGGGAACCTAACCTAACCTAACCTAACCTAACCTAACCTAACTTTTTTTTTTTTTTTTTTTACATGGGGAAATGCCTACGCATACCCGCCTCGCGGGGGCAAGGACGGGTTATGTCGGACTCGCACCGACTAAAACCCCATGGTGTTCCAAACCTAACCAAACCTAACCTAACCTTTTTTTTTTTTTTTACATGGGGAAATGCCTACGCATACCCGCCTCGCGGGGGCAACGACGGGTTATGTCGGACTCGCACCGACTAAAACCCCATGGTGTTCCACCCTCGTCGCATATTGGCAGGGCCACGGGAACGCTTTCGCACACTTCCGCGGCCCCACCTGGGCTGGCCACTCCAAGGCGGCCCCTCCTCGGGAGAGGACTACTCCTCCCCCATCTCCCTCTCCGGTAAGGCGCACCAGAACACATGGCGCGCCCTCCTCCTCGGCCTCCAATTTCATATGCGCAACAGATGCCCCCGTGTCCGATGCGCGAAGGCCATGGGGCCAGGAAAAACTAGCACTAAGAAGCACCAGCCTTCCCGACCCCAGCGGCGGATCTGGTCTATGGCTCCGCCGCCAACCAAGATTCGGCTGCGGAGGGTAGGGAGAGCGGCGCCTCGCAATACCGACACTCCTCTCCCCCCGCAGCCCCACCACCACCGCATCATTCAACGGTGCGGCCCCGTCTGAGTCGCGGAGGATAGGGCGAGGGGCGCATCGCCATACCAACACTCCTCTTCCTCCGCGACTCCACCTCGGCTGCAGCGGTAGAGGGTTGCGGACTCCCCTCTCACCACAGCCCCCCGACACACATCCGAAGTGGGCTTCCCAAGCCCACTCGGAGTGGCCACCTCGGGCCGGCCCTACACCTCGGGCCAGCCAAGGGGTTCCTCTTCGTTCACCGTGGTTGACCAAGCCACGGCTACTAAGCCCCCCCGCCACGACAAGGCGGGAACCCGTTCGGGGGGGAACCTAACCTAACCTAACCTAACCTTTTTTTTTTTTTTTTTTTTTTTTTTTACATGGGGAAATGCCTACGCATACCCGCCTCGCGGGGGCAAGGACGGGTTATGTCGGACTCGCACCGACTAAAACCCCATGGTGTTCCACCCTCGTCGCATATTGGCAGGGCCACGGGAACGCTTTCGCACACTTCCGCGGCCCCACCTGCGCTGGCCGCCCCATGGCGGCCCCTCCCCGGGAGAGGACCACTCCTCCCCCATTTCCCTCTCAGGTAAGGCGCACCAGAACACATGGCGCGCCCTCCTCCTCGGCCTCCAATTTCATATGCGCCACGGACGCCCCCGCGTCCGATGCGCGAAGGCCATGGGGCCAGGAAAAACTAGCACTCAGAAGCACCAGCCTTCCTGACCCCAGCGGCGGATCTGGTCTATGGCTCCGCCGCCAACCAAGATTCGGCTGCGGAGGGTAGGGAGAGCGGCGCCTCGCAATACCGACACTCCTCTCCCCCCGCAGCCCCACCACCACCGCATCGTTTAACGGTGCGGCCCCGTCTGAGTCGCGGAGGATAGGGCGAGTGGCGCATCGCCATACCAGCACGCCTCCTCCTCCGCGACTCCACCTCGGCTGCAGCGGTAGAGGGTTGCGGACTCCCCTCTCACCGCAGCCCCCCGACACACATCCGAAGTGGGCTTCCCAAGCCCACTCGGAGTGGCCACCTCGGGCCGGCCCTACACCTCGGGCCAGCCAAGGGGTTCCTCTTCGTTCACCGTGGTTGACCAAGCCACGGCTACTAAGCCCCCCCGCCACGACAAGGCGGGAACCCGTTCGGGGGGGAACCTAACCTAACCTAACCTAACCTAACCTTTTTTTTTTTTTTTTTTTTACGGGGGGAAATCCTCATGGACTACCTCCGCCTGGGGAAAGGCGGAGGGGCGTGCCGGACTCTTACCGGCTAAAACCACCCCGGTGTCTCCTCACACGTGCGCGTGGGGCCGCGGGAATCCAAATTCTTCCGCAGCCCCACACTAGTGCTGGCCCGGTCCGTCCAGGCCTCGTCTCCTGCACGGGGTAGTGAGGTGTTAAACTACCCCGTGTATCGCCTCAGGGGCGCGCACCGACACCCGCGCGCGCCTCCGCCTCGGGTCCATCGAGTAGGGGTGGCGGGGGCTTCCCCAAGTCCCTCGCCCCTGGACCCATTTATGGGGGCCGGAAAAGGGCGTTGTCCGCCCTTCTCCTGCGCCCGGTGCGCCTTCTGCGGCCAGGGAAGGGAGTCGAGATCTCCCTTTCCCGTTCCGCAGTTTCCTTCTGCGACATCACGTCCTCGCAGAAGGACACCACTGCATCCCACGACTCTGCGCTACCGACCATCTTCTGCACTAAGGCCGGCAGCGACAGATCGCCTCCTACTTTATTTGTGAGGACACGGCGCTGCTCCTCCCAAGCTACACACTCGGCGAGCGTGTGTTGCGCCGTGTCCTCCCCGCAATGGACGCAGTGGTGACACCGAGCGTCCGGCTCTCTGTCTATGCGGCGCAGGTACTTGCCGAAGCAGCCATGCTCCGACAGCACCTGCGTCACCCTAAACGACAGGGAGCCGTGCCTTCTCCCGAGCCAGTCGTCGAGTACTGGCCGGATCGCCTCGACGGTAGCGAGGCCGGCGGTAGGGCGCAGAAGCCTTTGCCGCCATTCCGCCACCAAGACCTGACGGAGCTCCTCTCGGCGCAGCGCGATCTGCCGCTGCACCGGCCTCGAGCCCCGTGCCCGCTCTTCCTCGCGCCATCGATATAATGACGCGAGTACTTTCGCCTCTAGGTCCCAGGGCGGGGATCCGGCCAGGACGCAAGCCGCCTCGTAGGAAATCGTGCGATACCCGCGGACGACTCTGACGGCCATCGCCCTCTGCGGTTTACGCAGAATGGCGAGAGTGCTGGCCGTCATGTCCATCGCCCACACAGGGGCCCCATACAGGGCCATGGACCGCACGAAACCTAACCTAACCTAACCTAACCTAACCTTTTTTTCTTTTTTTTTTTTACATGGGGAAATGCCTACGCATACCCGCCTCGCGGGGGCAAGGACGGGTTATGTCGGACTCGCACCGACTAAAACCCCATGGTGTTCCACCCTCGTCGCATATTGGCAGGGCCACGGGAACGCTTTCGCACACTTCCGCGGCCCCACCTGCGCCGGCCACCCCATGGCGGCCCCTCCTCGGGAGAGGACCACTCCTCCCCCATCTCCTTCTCCGGTAAGGCGCACCAGAACACATGGCGCGCCCTCCTCCTCGGCCTCCAATTTCATATGCGCAACAGACGCCCCCGTGTCCGATGCGCGAAGGCCATGGGGCCAGGAAAAACTAGCACTAAGAAGCACCAGCCTTCCCGACCCCAGCGGCGGATCTGGTCTATGGCTCCGCCGCCAACCAAGATTCGGCTGCGGAGGGTAGGGAGAGCGGCGCCTCGCAATACCGACACTCCTCTCCCCCCGCAGCCCCACCACCACCGCATCATTCAACGGTGCGGCCCCGTCTGAGTCGCGGAGGATAGGGTGAGTGGCGCATCGCCCTACCAACACTCCTCTTCCTCCGCGACTCCACCTCGGTTGCAGCGGTAGAGGGTTGCGGACTCCCCTCTCACCACAGCCCCCCGACACACATCCGAAGTGGGCTTCCCAAGCCCACTCGGAGTGGCCACCTCGGGCCGGCCCTACACCTCGGGCCAGCCAAAGGGTTCCTCTTCGTTCACCGTGGTTGACCAAGCCACGGCTACTAAGCCCCCCCGCCACGACAAGGCGGGAACCCGTTCGGGGGGAACCTAACCTAACCTAACCTTTTTTTTTTTTTTTTTTTTTTTTTTTTTTACATGGGGAAATGCCTACGCATACCCGCCTCGCGGGGGCAACGACGGGTTATGTCGGACTCGCACCGACTAAAACCCCATGGTGTTCCACCCTCGTCGCATATTGGCAGGGCCACGGGAACGCTTTCGCACACTTCCGCGGCCCCACCTGCGCCGGCCACCCCATGGCGGCCCCTCCTCGGGAGAGGACCACTCCTCCCCCATCTCCTTCTCCGGTAAGGCGCACCAGAACACATGGCGCGCCCTCCTCCTCGGCCTCCAATTTGATACGCGCAACAGACGCCCCCGCGTCCGACGCGCGAAGGCCATGGGGCCAGGAAAAACCAGCACTAAGAAGCACCAGCCTTCCCGACCCCAGCGGCGGATCTGGTCTATGGCTCCGCCGCCAACCAAGATTCGGCTGCGGAGGGTAGGGAGAGCGGCGCCTCGCAATACCGACACTCCTCTCCCCCCGCAGCCCCACCACCACCGCATCATTCAACGGTGCGGCCCCGTCTGAGTCGCGGAGGATAGGGCGAGTGGCGCATCGCCATACCAACACTCCTCTTCCTCCGCGACTCCACCTCGGCTGCAGCGGTAGAGGGTTGCGGACTCCCCTCTCACCACAGCCCTCCGACACACATCCGAAGTGGGCTTCCCAAGCCCACTCGGAGTGGCCACCTCGGGCCGGCCCTACACCTCGGGCCAGCCAAAGGGTTCCTCTTCGTTCACCGTGGTTGACCAAGCCACGGCTACTAAGCCCCCCCGCCACGACAAGGCGGGAACCCGTTCGGGGGGGAACCTAACCTAACCTAACCTAACCTTTTTTTTTTTTTTTTTTACGGGGGGAAATCCTCATGGACTACCTCCGCCTGGGGAAAGGCGGAGGGGCGTGCCGGACTCTTACCGGCTAAAACCACCCCGGTGTCTCCTCACACGTGCGCGTGGGGCCGCGGGAATCCAAATTCTTCCGCAGCCCCACACTAGTGCTGGCCCGGTCCGTCCAGGCCTCGTCTCCTGCACGGGGTAGTGAGGTGTTAAACTACCCCGTGTATCGCCTCAGGGGCGCGCACCGACACCCGCGCGCCTCCGCCTCGGGTCCATCGAGTAGGGGTGGCGGGGGCTTCCCCAAGTCCCTCGCCCCTGGACCCATTTATGGGGGCCGGAAAAGGGCGTTGTCCGCCCTTCTCCTGCGCCCGGTGCGCCTTCTGCGGCCAGGAAAGGGAGTCGAGATCTCCCTTTCCCGTTCCGCAGTTTCCTTCTGCGACATCACGTCCTCGCAGAAGGACACCACTGCATCCCACGACTCTGCGCTACCGACCATCTTCTGCACTAAGGCCGGCAGCGACAGATCGCCTCCTACTTTATTTGTGAGGACACGGCGCTGCTCCTCCCAAGCTACACACTCGGCGAGCGTGTGTTGCGCCGTGTCCTCCCCGCAATGGACGCAGTGGTGACACCGAGCGTCCGGCTCCCTGTCTATGCGGCGCAGGTACTTGCCGAAGCAGCCATGCCCCGACAGCACCTGCGTCACCCTAAACGACAGGGAGCCGTGCCTTCTCCCGAGCCAGTCGTCGAGTACTGGCCGGATCGCCTCGACGGTAGCGAGGCCGGCGGTAGGGCGCAGAAGCCTTTGCCGCCATTCCGCCACCAAGACCTGACGGAGCTCCTCTCGGCGCAGCGCGATCTGCCGCTGCACCGGCCTCGAGCCCCGTGCCCGCTCTTCCTCGCGCCATCGATATAATGACGCGAGTACTTTCGCCTCTAGGTCCCAGGGCGGGGATCCGGCCAGGACGCAAGCCGCCTCGTAGGAAATCGTGCGATACCCGCGGACGACTCTGACGGCCATCGCCCTCTGCGGTTTACGCAGAATGGCGAGAGTGCTGGCCGTCATGTCCATCGCCCACACAGGGGCCCCATACAGGGCCATGGACCGCACGATTCCCACGTACAACCGCCTACAGGCGGCGCTCGGGCCCCCCAAGTTGGGAAGCAACGTTGATAGCGCGCCCGCTGCACCCATCAGCTTGGGCGCCAGCCGCCGGAAGTGGGGTCCGAATTCCCATCGGCTGTCGAGCACCAATCCCAGATACTTCATGGTGGACTCGACAGCTATCCGGGCCCCGCTGACCACGATGTGTGAACCCGGCGGCGGCGCGCGTCGAGGGCCATGGAACACCATGGCCTCCGACTTATTTAGGGCCACCTCCAGGCCCAGGCGCCGGATGCGGTTCACCACTTGTGACACCGCAGCCGTGGCAACCAACGCTGCTTTCCTGTGTGAACTCCCCCGGGCAGTGACGAGCGTGTCGTCCGCATAACACGTCAAGTCGGCGCCCGACGGGAGTTCACCTCTCAGCACCCAGTCGTAGCCGATGTTCCACAGGAGCGGTCCCAAGACCGATCCCTGCGGAACACCGCACGACATGACGCGCCGACCAGCGCCGTCACGTCCCCAATAAACCTAACCTAACCTAACCTAACCTCTTGATCCTCTGCTCAAGGAGTTGGAAGCAAGAGGCGACCGGTGTCAGGCTTTCGCCGACGATATCGTCCTTCTGTTTGCGGGGGACACGGCACTTGAAATCCAGAGGCGTGCAAATGCCGCTCTCGAGCATGTTCGGAGGTGGGGAATTCCTAATAAACTGAACTTTGCGCCACACAAGACCAAGGCTATGTTAATTACTAATAAGTTAAAATACGATTCACCACGTCTGAGCATGGGCGGGATAGACATTGGCATGTCGGAGGAGATCAAAGTGCTTGGTCTCACCGTCGACAGGAAGCTCACATTTAAAAGCCACGTAAAAAATGTGTGCATGAAGGCCACAGCTCTTTACACACAACTATCAAGAGCTGCCAAAATCAGTTGGGGCCTTCAACCCGAAATCATAAGGACGATATACGTGGCGGTTGCTGAACCGGTTGTCTTGTATGCAGCGAGTGCGTGGGCGCCAGCCGTCAGCAAACTGGGAGTCCGAAGGCTTCTCAACACCGTGCAAAGAGGATTCGCTCAGAAAATTATAAAAGCATATCGTACCGTGTCTCTACACGGCGGGTCTGCTTCCTCTGGATCTAAGAATCCAGGAATCAGCATCCCTCTTTAGAGCAAAGAGAGGAAAGCTCCCGCAGGTTCTGGAAGACCGGGAGGTGGAGACAAGGGCGAAACTTACCGAAATGCCCCACCCAGCTTCTTATATGGACTTGGAATTCGTATGCCTGGTGGACGAAAACGATACGAGACTCAATAACACCCAGAGTCTCCGAATATTTACCGACGGGAGCAAAATAGAGGGAAAGGTCGGAGCAGCACTTTCCATTTGGAATAGTGCAGCCGAGATCCGAACTCTAAAGCTTAAACTGTCGGACTATTGTACCGTCTACCAGGCTGAATTGCTGGCCATATACAGGGCAACTGAGCGAATTCTCAGCAGCGCTGAAGTAAGCTTTGGGATTTACAGTGACTCTAGATCGGCACTTGAGACCATTGTGAACCCAGACTCCCAGCATCCATTAGCAGTAAAGACCCGCAAAAATATACACACCATCATTGAGCAACAAAAAAGTTTCCAACTTTTTTGGATAAAAGCCCATGCGGGTCTAGCAGGGAATGAACGTGCTGACGAATTGGCTAAACTCGCTGCTCTAAGAATAAAATGTAAACCGGACTACGACTTATGCCCGGTCTCCTACATAAAAAGTGTAATCCGTAAGGACACTATTGAAAAATGGAATCAAAGGTATGTAGAGGGTGAAACGGCTCAAATTACCAAAAAATTCTTCCCAAGTGTCAGAGACGCTTACAAAGTGATTAAGGAGACAACACTGTCTCCAAAAATGATCCAAGCGATGACCGGACATGGTGGGTTCTCCGAGTATCTGTACCGATTCCGATGCAAGGAGAACCCTTCATGCGTCTGTGAGCCAGGAGTTGAGGAGACAGTGCTGCACGTCCTTTGTGAGTGTCCTAGGTTTGGCAAACAAAGGTACGATTTTGAGACGTCGACCGGAGCAAGACTGGAAGAAGAGAAATTATATTTATTATTAGATAGTAAAATCACTCGAAGTAAGTTTTTTAAATTCTGCGAAGAAATTATTAATGGAGTCGTGACAAATAACCGAAATTGAATTATATTTTTAATTTTATGCAATTTATACAATTTTATGCAAATTTATACAAATTTATACAATTTTATATATTTTAAACAATTATGTAAATAATAATAAAAATAATTAAAAGGGGCAATAACAACTAAAAAATGTCAATTCAATATATTTATTATTTAAATCAAATGTAATGTTAGTTATAGTAATGTTATAGGTATCAAATTGATGTTAATAATTTAGTGTCACCAAAATAAACTTTGGGCGAGAATTGCAAATGCAAGATGCCATTCGGTTCTTCCTTGTGAATATACCAAGTATATTCAGAGAGAACGAACTGATTATAACATAAAATGAATATGTGAGAATAATGTGGTGATTGATTATTTATTTATTTATTTTAATTTGAATGTATGAATTACAAAAAGGTACTTTCCACTTACAGATAGAAAATGACTCTGATTTCTGTCAGAGGGCTGCAGTAAAAAAAAAAAAAAAACCTAACCTAACCTAACCTAACCTAACCTTTTTTTTTTTTTTACATGGGGAAATGCCTACGCATACCCGCCTCGCGGGGGCAAGGACGGGTTATGTCGGACTCGCACCGACTAAAACCCCATGGTGTTCCACCCTCGTCGCATATTGGCAGGGCCACGGGAACGCTTTCGCACACTTCCGCGGCCGCACCTGCGCCGGCCACCCCATGGCGGCCCCTCCTCGGGAGAGGACCACTCCTCCCCCAGTAGGGCGCACCAGAACACATGGCGTGCCCTCCTCCTCGGCCTCCAATTTCATATGCGCAATAGACGCCCCCGCGTCTGATGCGCGAAGGCCATGGGGCCAGAAAAACCAGCACTAAGAAGCACCAGCCTTCCTGACCCCAGCGGCGGATCTGGTCTATGGCTCCGCCGCCAACCAAGATTCGGCTGCGGAGGGTAGGGAGAGCGGCGCCTCGCAATACCGACACTCCTCTCCCCCCGCAGCCCCACCACCACCGCATCATTCAACGGTGCGGCCCCGTCTGAGTCGCGGAGGATAGGGCGAGTGGCGCATCGCCATACCAGCACTCCTCTTCCTCCGCGACTCCACCTCGGCTGCAGCGGTAGAGGGTGCGGACTCCCCTCTCACCACAGCCCCCCGACACACATCCGAAGTGGGCTTCCCAAGCCCACTCGGAGTGGCCACCTCGGGCCGGCCCTACACCTCGGGCCAGCCAAGGGGTTCCTCTTCGTTCACCGTGGTTGACCAAGCCACGGCTACTAAGCCCCCCCGCCACGACAAGGCGGGAACCCGTTCGGGGGGGAACCTAACCTAACCTAACCTAACCTAACCAGAAATGTGTGTAGAAAGGCAACAGCGCTCTACAGCCAACTATCAAGAGCTGCAAACGTTAGTTGGGGCCTTCAGCCAGAAATTATCAGGGCTATATACATGGCGGTTGTTGAGCCAGTAGTATTGTACGCGGCGAGCGTGTGGGCACCGGCCGCTAGCAAGTTGGGAACAAAAAAAAAAGCAATTAAATGCTGTGCAAAGAGGATTCGCTCAGAAAATTATTAAAGCTTACCGGACGGTCTCCCTCCATTCGGCACTGGTATTGGCTGGCTTGCTTCCTCTAGACCTGAAGGTCCAAGAAGCAGCCACCCTTTTTGAGGTAAAGAGAGGTAAACACCGGTCAGTACTAGGGGACCGGGTGGTGGAGGCGATGGCGAGCTTTACGGAGTTGCCCCACCCAGCATCCCATAATATGGACCTGGAGTTCACACGCCTGGTGAACGAGCACGATATGAGACTCAACAACACCCAGAGTCTTCGAATATTTACCGATGGGAGCAAAATAGAGGGAAAGGTTGGAGCGGCATTATCCTTTTGGAAAAATGAAGCTGAGACCAGAACTCTAAAGCTCAAACTGTCGGACTACTGCACCGTTTACGAGGCGGAATTACTGGCCATATTAAGGGCAACTGAGCAAATCCTCAGTAGCAACGAAAAAAGTTTTGGGGTTTACAGTGACTCGAGAGCAGCACTCGAGACCATTGTCAACCAAGACACCAAACATCCCCTTGCAGTTAAGACTCGCAGAAATATACAGTCCATATCTTCGCAACAAAAAGTTATCTAATTATTCTGGATAAAAGCCCATGCGGGTCTGATAGAAAATGAGCGGGCCGATGAGTTGGCGAAACATGCTGCGTTGCGAAGTAAAGAAAAACCAGACTATGACCTTTGCCCAGTGTCATTCATAAAAAGACTCATCCGACTGGAGACCTTAGAAAAGTGGAACCAGAGATATATAGAAGGCGATACGGGTAAAATAACAAAAGTCTTTCTCCCAAATGCTATAAATGCATATAAGTTTGTAAGGGAAACAGCACTGTCTTCTACAATGATACAGGTCATGACCGGGCATGGTGGGTTCTCTGAGTACTTGCACCGATTTAAATGTAAGGAGAACTCATCATGTCTCTGTGAACCGGGAGTTGAGGAGACAGTGCTGCATATAATCATCAAGTGTCCCATTTTTGGTAAAGAGAGACAAGCGTTTGAAACATCGTTCGGTATTAAACTGGAAAGCGGCAACCTTTGGTCAATGTTGTTAGAAAGAAAAACAAGAACAAAGTTTATAAGATATTGTGAAGAAATTGTTAAAAGAGTCATTAAAAGAAATCAAACTTAAAATAAAAATGGCAAAATATAAGAATTGTGTTAAAATAAATAATATTAATGTAGAGAGCAATATTCTATGGAAAATTGTCGATATGTATATATATGTGTGTGTGTATGTATATATTTATGTATATGTAAGTGTATGTTTATATGTATGTATGTATTTGTGTATGTAGGTGTGTTTATATATATACAATGGATCATTCAAACAGATGTTAGAAAGCTTCGTGTATTACATCGGTGCTTCCTTGTGTCTATATCGCGTATAGACAGAGAGAATGCCCCGAATAAAATGTGATTTTGAAAAATAATAATTAATCAAGAAACTAATAACAATTAAGATATAAAAGGACTCTGAAATTAAATGTCAGAGGGCTGCAGCATAAAAAAAAAAAAAAAACCTAACCTAACCTAACCAACCATATCTTAGCTTATAACTTTTCTAAAACTTCGTCTTTTTTGTTCAAATTTTTTCTTAATAGTACAACTAATTGTCCTTCATATTACCCCATAGTTTTTTTGGTAAATTTTTACTGTTATATAATTAATTTTCACGTTTTTCATTCATTTATAGTCGAAAATATATAAACAAAAACATAAATTCATCTGTAACTTTGCTGAAAATAGGTCTTTTCTGTTCAAATTTTCTTTAAATAGTGTATTTAATTACCCCCTGTAATTCCTTATAGTTTTTTTATACCATTTTTACAGTTAAATTGCAAATTTTCAAATAATTCGTTTTCTTATAGACGTATTTTCAATAAATTTTTAAATTTTTTCAAATCTTCGTTTATTTCGCTCATTTTGCTTCAGTTAGGTCCGCTACGTGTAGAAACTGCCAAGTGCACTTATATCTGCAAAATAAAATACACAGAATTAGAGAAAATCGCCCTCCCTCCCTCCCGGTTTTCATTACTTAAGTAGATTTTCATAATTCTCATAGAAATAATAATTATTTTACGTCTTTTTCATTTAGAATTTCTTTTAAATAGTGTAGTTTAATCCCCTTTGTATTTCTACATAGTTTTCTTTATTAAGTTTCACGTTTAAATAATTGATTTTCATATTATTCGGTTTACTTATAGTAGTAAATTGATAAAAATTTTAAACTTTTTCAAGTCTTCGCTTATTTAGCTCTTTTTGATTTTATTAGGTCCGTCTGTGTAAACTGCCAACTGCACTTATATCAGCAAAATAAAACACACGGCATTAAAGAAAATCTCCCTTCCACCCTTCCAGTTTTCATTAATTAGGTTAATTCTTAGTCTTGTTTCAAAAATTTTTTTACATTTTACTATGATGTCCCAGCCTGAAATCATTGGTATGGATGTAGCTGTCAGTCAGAGTTTTACAGCTGCACAAAACATCTCTCAGCTGGCCAAGGACATTATCACCTGCATTCAAAATGGTAAAAGTGTTACAGCTGAAAGGAAAAGTAGCATTATTAATATGGCCAATGAAATAATGCAATTATCAACCCGTATTGAAGCTAGTTCTGGAAGTACTGACAGTGGACAAATTCAGAGTATTATTAAGGGGTGCATTAAAGAAGAGTTAGCGATATTAAAAACAGAACTAAAACAGCCCTCTTATGCCCATATTGTAAAATCAACTCCTGCTATCCAGAAAGCTCCCGAGCAGCGACGCACCAAACACGCCCTCATTGTAACTGCCAAAACAGAAAACAAGAAGGAAACCGTGGAGGCCTGGCGCAAAAGTTTTTCTTTTAAAAACACCACATTTGCTCCATCCAAAGTAACACCCTTGTCAAACACTAAGTTGTGTGTTGAATTCGATACTGCAGAACAAAGGGATTATGTAATTAAAAATATAAATGAAAACGAAAGCAAAGTGACTGTTCAAGCTGCTAAAAAATTGCGACCGATGATTCAACTGAAAGGAATTTCAAAAGACGTCCCAGTTGACGAACTGGTGGATATTTTCAAGCGACAGAACCCTTCAATTAATGATTTAGCTCAAACCGATACTGACATTGTCCTACGATTTCAACGTAAAAACAAAAATAATGACTTATATAATGCTGTACTTATTGTAACACCCCCAATTTGGAAAAATGTAATCAAAATGGAACGCGTCAATATTGATCATCAAAAAATATATGTTGAACAGTTCTCAGCTCATCTTCAATGTTTTAAATGCTTACAGTTCGGTCATATTAAGAAATTTTGTACATCAGATACGCAACCGTGTTCCCACTGCGCATCTCAGACACACACTTTCATCAACTGCCCAAATAAAAATAATGAAGCTCAGCTGTGTTGCATTAACTGTAATACTTACAATCAAAAACACAAAACCACTAGAGATACAAAACATTCCGCTACATCAAATACTTGCCCCACCGTCTGTACTATGATTGCACGTGCTATTGAAAAAACCGATTATGGATATTAAGCCCAATAAGAAAATTATCCTACGAAACTCATCTCAAACTCAACGAAATCAGCATATTAATCGAAAGGAATGTGTTAAAAATCTTAATTTTATCAATTTTGTACAATGCAATCTTGGACGCTGCAAGGAAGCGCAGCACGAGCTTGCTATATTTTTGAGCGAAAATGACATTCATGTGGCCCTTATAAATGAACCCTATTTGGGAGAAACAAACTTAATGAAAAAAGTTGATGGATACAAAATATACCAGTTCCCATCAAATAGACCTGTTAAAGCTTGCATATTAATAAAAGAAAATTCATTTAGCACTCTTGGCATCTCAGAATACTCCAACTCTAACTGTTCCATAGTACAAATAAACAAGGCTGGCAAACATATCTACCTCCTTAGTGTATATATAGAACCACGTAGTGATATATATGATACCATGAATCAACTCAAACTATTTCTAGAGAAAACTAAAGATGCGCGTCACATAATTAGAGGTGACTTCAACGGCTGGCACTGCCTCTGGAACTCCAAATTAAATAACAAAAGAGGGAACACAATAGTCAATTTTATACATACTAATGACCTAGAAGTTTGCAATCAGGGCAATACGCCCACTTTTGAAACTACTACACATGGTGTACACAGAGACTCAATTATTGACCTTACACTAACCAGTAACTCCCTAGTAAACCATGTTATTGATTGGAAAGTTAATCTTGAAATATGCCCCTCTTCAGATCATAATGGTATTGAATTTAAATTACTTTTAGATGATCATAGCATAAAGAAAAATAAAAAACTGTCAACTTATAGATACCACACTACCCGCATAAATTGGGACACAATAGAAGAAATATTCAAAAAAGAAATTGACAAAGCCCTTCCAATACAAGATAATATAAATAAATTAGATACAGTGCAACTAGAAAGTTTTATAGTTAACATGACACTTGCAATACAAAATGCATGCGATCTAATTCTGCCTCGTGCTCGAAGCAAAAAATCACAAAACCCTTGGTGGTCCACAGAATTAGAGAATATGAAAAAGGAGCTCATAAAAAAACACCACACAATTCATCAACTCAAGCGTCGAGGCCTATCACTAACGGAAGCACTTGATGAGCGTAACAAATTGAAAGCAGAGTATACTGAAGCATTAAAAAACGCCTCCATCTCGAATTTTAAAGAATTCTGTAACAAACAGGGCAAAGATGATGTCTGGTCACTGACCAATAAATTACTTAAAACTAAACCTTTAACTCAACCACCATCGACAGTAAAATTAAAAAACGGTTGTTACACTGTAAATACTACCGAGGCGGCAAATGTATTTCTAAATGTAACTTCCCCGATGATACACCTGATTTGACAGAACAACAGCGTGAAGCAAGGTTACTCATGGAAATCTCTCCAGAGACAACTTCCGACCCGTTATTTACCACTGAAGAGATCTTGGACTGCCTTAAAGTTATGAATCCTAACAAGTCACCAGGGCCCGATCATCTAACGTCAGACATTTGCCTAATGTTTGCGAAATTGTATCCTTCAATGGTCACTTCAATAATGAACAGATGTTTGGAGCTAAAATATTTCCCGAAAATATGGAAGAAAGCATATATCAAAATAATACCAAAACCAAACAAATCTGACTACTACGATACTGCCGCTTACCGACCTATAGGATTAATAAACGTTTTTGGAAAGCTATTGGAGAAATTGATAATTCAAAGAATCACACACCACATTAACAGTAATAATTTTGCATGCAATAACCAATATGGATTTAAAGAACAAACTGGTACCGTACATGCCTTAAAGAAAGTAATAGATACAGTTAAACAATCCAAATCAAACAATGAACATGTCATAGCTATTTCGTTGGACATACAAGCGGCGTTCAACAATGCTTGGTGGCCATTAATCTTCAAAAGACTGCACAAAATCAAATGTCCTAAAAATTTATACGACATAATGCTTAGCTATGTTCAAGATAGGAAAGCGCAGATTGATTTTGCAGATAGCTCAGCTACAAAGACACTCACACGCGGCTGCATTTAAGGATCAGTTTGTGGACCAACTTGTTGGAATCTGATCTTGGATGAACTTTTAGAATGTAAACTACCAGGAGGGTGTCACATACAAGCATTCGCGGATGATGTGACGCTCATTGTTCATGACAAAAATTTAGAAGTGCTACAGAACAAAACCAACCAAGCTTTAGAGATGATCACCAAATGGGGATTCAATACAAAATTGACATTCGGACCTCAAAAGACGCAGGCAATAGCATTCACTAGAAAAGCTGAGAAAAGCATAATAAAAATTAATAACCATCCTGTACATTTTAAAAATACAATAAAGCTCCTTGGCATTATCATTGATAAAAAACTGAATTTCACTCAACATATTAAATCCGTCATTGATAAAGCGCAAAATATATATCAAAAACTCATTAGATTTGTCAGACCTACGTGGGGTTTACATGGAGATAATATAGACACAATATACAAACAAGTAATAGAGCCAATCATCTGCTATGCTTCTAGCATATGGCACGATGCAATAAAATTTGAATGTGTCCGGAAAAAACTTCTGTCGCTACAAAGAGGTTTTGCCATAAAAATAGTACGCGGATTCCGAACCCTTAGTACAGCAGCGTCCATTTCACTAGCTAACCTAATACCCTTGCCTGCAAAAATTTTAGAAACTGCTGAAATTGAAAGTACAAGAATAACAGGAATATCAAAATTTTTACCTCAAGATATCACACTTGACGGACCAGCTCAACCTTCAACAATTATTCATCCAGCTAATAGAGTTAAAATAAATTTCAATATAGCTTCAAAATATGAACATATAGTAGAACATGTACCTCCAGACATTTACCAAATATATACTGATGGTAGCAAAACTGATGGAAATGTTGGAGCAGCATTTGTAGTCCATAGCCCGGATGGGAGAAAAATAGTCAAAAAATTTAAATTACACAAATGTTGCTCAATATTTCAAGCAGAATTATTAGCAATCAATAAGGCTTGCCATTGGATCTATTCAAATAAAATAAGCAAAACAGTCATTTTATCAGACAGTCAATCGGGATTAATAGAGCTAAATAATCGATACAGTAGAAACAGACTTGCAAACGAAATTCAAGATACAATATATAAAGTTAAATCTCTTAATTACGCCGTAGACTTCGTTTGGGTAAAAGGACATGCGGGCATCATAGGAAATGAAGAAGCAGACGTAGCAGCAAAATCTGCAGCAATGAGTCACAACAAAATAGTATATTCAATGTTTCCCCTAAGTTATATAAAGACGAAATGTCAACAAGCCGCAAATGACTTATATATGGAAATAAACAATTGCAGACATACTAAGAGATGGTGTCCCACATTCGAAATTCTACAAAAAAAATCAAGTGTCTTAAACCCAATTTTCAATTAACTCAAATCTTTACAAATCATGGCTTTCATAAAGAATACTTATACAGATTCAAAATAGTAAGTAACGATCGCTGCCCTTGTGACAATTCCTCGATACAATCAATAGAATAACTTATTAAAAAATGCCCAAAATACGGAACAATAAGACAGAATCATGAAATAATATCAAGTATGTTTAAAGTAGATCCGTATAATATTATAGAAGTAATATCCAAAGAAAGTACAACTGCCTCCTTTACAAAACTCATTCATTGTATAATTAATTCGTTAAAAGAATTTAACAAACCCAATTCCAGCAGCTAGAATTCTAAAAAAAAAAAAAAAAAAAAAAAAAAAAAAAAAAAAAAAAAAAAAAAAAAAAAAAAAAAAAAAAAAAAAAAAAAAAAAAAAAACCTAACCTAACCTAACCTTTTTTTTTTTTTACATGGGGAAATGCCTACGCATACCCGCCTCGCGGGGGCAAGGACGGGTTATGTCGGACTCGCACCGACTAAAACCCCATGGTGTTCCAACCTCGTCGCATATTGGCAGGGCCACGGGAACACTTTCGCGGCCCCACCTGCGCTGGCCGCCCCATGGCGGCCCCTCCTTGGGAGAGGACCACTCCTCCCCCATCTCCCTCTCAGGTAAGGCGCACCAGAACACATGGCGCGCCCTCCTCCTCGGCCTCCAATTTCACATGCGCAACGGACGCCCCCGTGTCCGATGCGCGAAGGCCATGGGGCCAGGAAAAACTAGCACTCAGAAGCACCAGCCTTCCTGACCCCAGCGGCGGATCTGGTCTATGGCTCCGCCGCCAACCAAGATTCGGCTGCGGAGGGTAGGGAGAGCGGCGCCTTGCAATACCGACACTCCTCTCCCCCCGCAGCCCCACCACCACCGCATTACTCAACGGTGCGGCCCCGTCTGAGTCGCGGAGGATAGGGCGAGTGGCGCATCGCCATACCAGCACGCCTCCTCCTCCGCGACTGCACCTCGGCTGCAGCGATAGAGGGAGCGGACAGCCCTCTCGCAGCATCCCACCGACACACATCCGAAGTGGGCTTCCCAAGCCCACTCGGAGTGGCCAACTCGGGCCGGCCCTACACCACGGGCCAGCCAAGGGGTTCCTCTTTGTTCACCGTGGTTGATCAAGCCACGGCTACTAAGCCCCCCCGCCACGACAAGGCGGGAACCCGTTCGGGGGGGGAACCTAACCTAACCTAACCTAACCTTTTTTTTTTTTTTTTTTTTCGTGGGGAAATCCTCATGGATACCTCCGGCTGCGGGGGCAACCGGAAGGTTATGCCGGACTCCTACCGGCTAAAACCCCACGGTGCCTCCTCGCACGTGCGCGTGGGGCCGCGGGAATCCAAATTCTTCCGCAGCCCCACACTAGTGCTGGCCCGGTCTGTCCGGGCCTCGTCTCCTGCTCGGGGTAGCGAGGTGTTCAGCTACCCCTCTCCACAGCCTCCAACTCCACCTGCGTATAGGACCCCCCCGAGTCCGATACGCGGAGGCCATGGGGCCCGGAAAATCGTGCGCTTAACAGCGCCCTCTTTCCCGACCCCAGCGGCGGATCTGGTCTCGGGCTCCGCCGCCAACCAAGTTTCGGCCGCGGAGGGTAGGGAGAGCGGCGCCTCGCAATACCGACACTCCTCTCCCCCCGCGGCCCCACCACCACCGCATCAACGGTGCGGCCCCGTTTGAGTCGCGGAGGATAGGGCGAGTGGCGCATCGCCATACCAACACTCCTCTTCCTCCGCGACTCGACCTCGGCTGCAGCGGTAGAGGGTTGCGGACTCCCCTCCCACCGCAGCCCACCAACACACATCCGAAGTGGGCTTCCCAAGCCCACTTGGAGTGGCCACCTCGGGCCGGCCCTACACCTCGGGCCAGCCAAGGGGTTCCTCTTCGTTCACCGTGGTTGACCAAGCCACGGCTACTAAGCCCCCCCGCCACGACAAGGCGGGAACCCGTTCGGGGGGGAACCTAACCTAACCTAACCTTTTTTTTTTTTTTTACGGGGGGAAATCCTCATGGACTGTGTTCCAAAAACACGAACTAGACATACAAAACTTTTTGCTACTGCCCTTAAAAAAACTAACTATGCTCAAAATTCGATTGTCAATAGGCTTCACAGAATTTATAATAAAACATTTAATACAATTGATATCTTTCACTCTAGTAAAACTTCATTCAAACGTGAAGTTGCCAAGGTACTTTGTAAGAATATGTCAGATTATAAACTAATCTATAAATTTAAATAGTAAATAGCAGTAATAATATAAATGCAAGAAAGTTTTTATAGCAGGTACTAATTGGATACATAAATATACATTATAATTTACATACATCATGTTTATATTTATTACATTTTTCTATTTATTTTTAAAATTTCCTTATTTAATTAAACTTTGTATTACGTTCACACACACACACACACACACACACACACACACACACACACACACACACACACACACACACACACACACACACACACACACACACACACACACACACACATACACAAACTCACATTCACTCACATTCACTCACTCTCACTTACACACACAAACATACACACTCTTCCGCACTTAAACAAATTTCGAGCGCTTTGTTTACCTTTAAATATTTTTATATTTCATACTTCTATTTTTATGTAAGGTGGTGAATACTTTGTGACGTTATATGTTGATTTTTAGCTTAATAAGTATATTGTAAATCCGTAATTGGCTTCAAGACCTACTTTATAGATTTTGAGTGTAAATAGATTGTTACAAGCTGTGGATTTTGTGAATAAAATAAAATAAAATAAAAAAAAAATAAAGACTACCTCCGCCTGGGGAAAGGCGGAGGGGCGTGCCGGACTCTTACCGGCTAAAACCACCCCGGTGTCTCCTCACACGTGCGCGTGGGGCCGCGGGAATCCAAATTCTTCCGCAGCCCCACACTAGTGCTGGCCCGGTCTGTCCGGGCCTCGTCTCCTGCACGGGGTAGTGAGGTGTTAAACTACCCCGTGTATCGCCTCAGGGGCGCGCGCCGACACCCGCGCGCGCCTCCGCCTCGGGTCCATCGAGTAGGGGTGGCGGGGGCTTCCCCAAGTCCCTCGCCCCTGGACCCATTTATGGGGGCCGGAAAAGGGCGTTGTCCGCCCTTCTCCTGCGCCCGGTACGCCTTCTGCGGCCAGGGAAGGGAGTCGAGATCTCCCTTTCCCGTTCCGCAGTTTCCTTCTGCGACATCACGTCCTCGCAGAAGGACACCACTGCATCCCACGACTCTGCGCTACCGACCATCTTCCGCACTAATGCCGGCAGCGACAGATCGCCTCCTACTTTATTTGTGAGGACACGGCGCTGCTCCTCCCAAGCTACACACTCGGCGAGTGTGTGTTGCGCCGTGTCCTCCCCGCAATGGACGCAGTGGTGGCACCGAGCGTCCGGCTCCCTGTCTATGCGGCGCAGGTACTTGCCGAAGCAGCCATGCCCCGACAGCACTTGCGTCACCCTAAACGACAGGGAGCCGTGCCTTCTCCCGAGCCAGTCGTCGAGTACTGGCCGGATCGCCTCGACGGTAGCGAGGCCGGAACCTAACCTAACCTAACCTAACCTTTTTTTTTTTTTTTTTACATGGGGAAATGCCTACGCATACCCGCCTCGCGGGGGCAAGGACGGGTTATGTCGGACTCGCACCGACTAAAACCCCATGGTGTTCCAACCTCGTCGCATATTGGCAGGGCCACGGGAACGCTTTCGCACACTTCCGCGGCCCCACCTGCGCTGGCCGCCCCATGGCGGCCCCTCCTCGGGAGAGGACCACTCCTCCCCCATCTCCCTCTCAGGTAAGGCGCACCAGAACACATGGCGCGCCCTCCTCCTCGGCCTCCAATTTCACATGCGCAACAGACGCCCCCGTGTCCGATGCGCGAAGGCCATGGGGCCAGGAAAAACTAGCACTCAGAAGCACCAGCCTTCCTGACCCCAGCGGCGGATCTGGTCTCGGGCTCCGCCGCGAACCAAGTTTCGGCCGCGGAGGGTAGGGAGAGCGGCGCCTCGCAATACCAACGCTCCTCTCCCCCCGCGGCCCCACCACCACCGCATCAACGGTGCGGCCCCGTTTGAGTCGCGGAGGATAGGGCGAGTGGCGCATCGCCATACCAACACTCCTCTTCCTCCGCGACTCGACCTCGGCTGCAGCGGTAGAGGGTTGCGGACTCCCCTCCCACCGCAGCCCACCAACACACATCCGAAGTGGGCTTCCCAAGCCCACTTGGAGTGGCCACCTCGGGCCAGCCAAGGGGTTCCTCTTTGTTCACCGTGGTTGACCAAGCCACGGCTACTAAGCCCCCCCGCCACGACAAGGCGGGAACCCGTTCGGGGGGGAACCTAACCTAACCTAACCTAACCTAACCTAACCTTTTTTTTTTTTTTTTTTTTTTTTTACATGGGGAAATGCCTACGCATACCCGCCTCGCGGGGGCAAGGACGGGTTATGTCGGACTCGCACCGACTAAAACCCCATGGTGTTCCACCCTCGCGCATATTGGCAGGGCCACGGGAACGCTTTCGCACACTTCCGCGGCCCCACCTGCGCTGGCCGCCCCATGGCGGCCCCTCCTCGGGAGAGGAACACTACTCCCCATCTCCTTCTCAGGTAAGGCGCACCAGAACACATGGTGCGCCCTCCTCCTCGGCCTCCAATTTCTAATGCGCAACGGACGCCCCCGTGTCCGATGCGCGAAGGCCATGGGGCCAGGAAAAACTAGCACTCAGAAGCACCGGCCTTCCTGGCCCCAGCGGCGGATCTGGTCTCGGGCTCCGCCGCCAACCAAGTTTCGGCCGCGGAGGGTAGGGAGAGCGGCGCCTCGCAATACCGACACTCCTCTCCCCCCGCGGCCCCACCACCACCGCATCAACGGTGCGGCCCCGTTTGAGTCGCGGAGGATAGGGCGAGTGGCGCATCGCCATACCAACACTCCTCTTCCTCCGCGACTCCACCTCGGCTGCAGCGGTAGAGGGTGCGGACTCCCCTCTCACCACAGCCCCCCGACACACATCCGAAGTGGGCTTCCCAAGCCCACTCGGAGTGGCCACCTCGGGCCGGCCCTACACCACGGGCCAGCCAAGGGGTTCCTCTTTGTTCACCGTGGGTGACCAAGCCACGGCTACTAAGCCCCCCCGCCACGACAAGGCGGGAACCCGTTCGGGGGGGAACCTAACCTAACCTAACCTAACCTAACCTTTTTTTTTTTTTTTCGTGGGGAAATCCTCATGGATACCTCCGGCTGCGGGGGCAACCGGAAGTTTATGCCGGACTCCTACCGGCTAAAACCCCACGGCGCCTCCTCGCACGTGCGCGCGGGGCCGCGGAATCCAAATTCTTCCGCAGCCCCACACTAGTGCTGGCCCGGTCTGTCCGGGCCTCGTCTCCTGTACGGGGTAGCGAGGTGTTCAGCTACCCCCCTCCACAGCCTCCAACTCCACCTGCGTATCGGACCCCCCCGAGTCCGATACGAACCTTTTTTTTTTTTTTTTTTTTTTTCGTGGGGAAATCCTCATGGATACCTCTGGCTGCGGGGGCAACCGGAAGGTTATGCCGGACTCCTACCGGCCAAAACTCCACGGTGGTCTCCATCAGCGTGTACGAGGGGTCCCGGGATCTCCGTTCGGAACGCAACCGGGGCCCCCTTCTCGCTTTGCTTTATTTGAAGCACGTCCCAGGGGCAGAACTTACTACCTCCAGCACCCTCGCAGTGCTATCACGATGTCTCGGGACCACTTCCGAGCCATCGTCCTCCTCGGGGGTTACGTTACGAAGCATTCGAGGCCCCCGCTCCAAACGCCTGTAACCCCAGAGGCCCCGTTTCTGGTAGGGGAACACCATCTTCAAAGGGAGGACCGTGACGAACGCCTAGATGACGTCGTCTTCGAGCGGGATCTGTCCTCCTCCGATCCCGCTCAGCAGCCTCCTTCTGGACCATTACGGACTCACAGAAGGTGGCTACGGCCCTCCATGCCGAGTCCCCGCTCAACATCGCCGACACGACTGCTGGCAGGGAGAGGTCCCGACCGACCCGGTTTGCCAGGATCATTCGCTCCTGTTCCCACGCTGGACATGCCGCCAGCGTATGGGACGCGGAGTCCTGATCCTGTCCACCGCAGTGGAAGCAGTTCGCCGTCGCTTCGCGTCCGATCTTACACAGATAATCACCGAAGCACCCGTGCCCGGTAATTATCTGTGTAAGTCTGTAGGTAAGTCTTCCTACTCGTCGCTGCATCCAGGCTTCGAAGACCGACAGAATTGCGCCAATAACACGTTTGTGGGCATAGCGCTCCTCGTTGAGTCGAGTGCGCCACATCGCCAAAGCGTTCTGCTGCTCCTGCCGTTTTATTGACTCGAGCGCCTCATCTGGCTCACTGCCACCTCTCTGACGAAGGATGCGGATTCGGTTGTACACCTTTGCATCCATGTCCGCCAGTATATCTAGGGGTGGGAAGCGAGCCAGGACTGTTGCCGCCTCAAAAGATATCGTGCGGTATCCCCGCACGACCCGTATAGCCATTCTCCGCTGGACACTGTAGATTTTAGATCTACAGCGCCGGATGGCTAGCCTTTTTGCCCACACAGGTGCCCCGTATAAGGCTACGGACCGTACTACCCCCGCATAGAGGCGGCGTATTTCCTCACTCGGTCCCCCTAGATTGGGCAGCAGTCTGTGCATAGCACCCGCCACCCTCTCAATCCGGGGGACTAGGCGCTCAAAGTGCTCTTCGAAGCCCCAGCGACTGTCCAGGTGGAGCCCCAGGTACTTCATGTACCGCCCCAGGTACTTCATGTACCGCCCCACTCTGACTACAGACCCACCCACGTAGACGCACGAGTCGGGTGGTTCCTTGCTCCGAGGTAATTTGTGAAACCATAAGGCCTCGGTCTTGTGAGGCGCTATTTCTAGACCCAACTCGTGGATTTTGGCGACGACGACTTCTGTCCCAAGCTCAGCGAGCTCCTTGGTCCCCTCGAAGGTGACCCCGCTGGCGACCACCAGTGTGTCATCGGCATAGCACACAATATTTACACCAGCAGGAAGGTCGACACGCAGAACCGCATCGTACGCGAGGTTCCACAGTAGCGGACCCAGCACTGAGCCCTGCGGAACCCCACGTTTGATCTCCCTCCGTGTATTCCTACCATCTTGCCCCATGTACAGAATGTACCTGTCGTGCAAGTAGTCCCCGATTACGCCTTGCAGGTACGCAGGCACCTGGTGGTATTCTAATGCCCTCCGTATTGTATCCCAGGGTAGAGAGTTAAAGGCGTTGACAATATCCAGACTTATCGCCAACGCCACACCACCCAGGGATACTATTTGTTCCGACAGGGAGCGGACGCGCAAAATGGCATCTATGGTGGAACGCTCCCGTCGGAATCCAAATTGGCTTTCTGCCAAATCGGGACCGACGCGCGACAGATGTCCGTTGAGCCGAGTGGCAACTATCCTTTCGAACAATTTGCCAATCTCGTCCAACAGGCATATGGGACGGTACGCAGAGGGAGAATCGGCGGCCCTGCCTTCCTTCTTCAAGAGGACCAACCTTGCTGCTTTCCATGCTGTGGGGAACTTGGCACTCCGCAGACAGCCGGTAAACAGCTGTCTTAGCCTGTCCCCCAAGGCAGCCAGACTCAGCACCAGAGCCCGACCAGGAATTCCGTCAGGCCCCGGTGCGGTGTTCCGGGCTCTCAAGCGGCTAACTGCTCGGTCCAGCTCCTCCACGGTCACCTGCATGTCGTCATGCCACTCCAATGTCGACGGCAGGTGACCTGAGGGACTTGACCGGTCCTCTGGGAAAAGCGTGTCAATCACTCTTCCCAGCAGGTCCGGGTCGAGAGTTTCCGTCAAGGGCAGCGACCATGGCCGGAGTTTTCCCAGCACCATCCTGTACGGTCGCCCCCAGGGATCTGCGTTGAGTCCCTCTAGGAGCTCTTTCCAGGACCGAGACCTGGCGTTAGATATAGCGATTTGTAACGCCTTTGTAGCCGCTCGGTATGCCCCGTAGAGTCCGGCTATCTCATCAAGTGGAGCTCGCCTTCTTCTTCGGGCTCTTGTGTACTGGCGTCGACTCCGTAAGCAGATCGCACGAAGGTGTGCAATTTCTGCCGACCACCAGTACACCGCCCTGCGCTTGGGACGACTGGTCCTGGGTATCGAGACGTCGCATATTTGCGCCATCGTAGCCCGGAACCAGTTTGCTTCCATTTCCGGATCGAGCGGAACCTCTTCGGCTTTTTCTGGCCAGGCCGCGACGATGGCGGCGGCTTCGAGCTTGTCTCGGTCGAGCCGCTTGAGACACCAACGCCGCGGTGGGCTGCTTTCTGGACGACTGGAGTTACTGTCGAAGTGGCGAAGTGCGACATCGAACACGATGTGGCGGTGGTCTGACAGTGTCACCACCTCTGTCGCAACTCGCCATCCCGACAGCATACGCATTGCAGGAGGAGTTGCCCACGTAAGATCTACAATGGACTCCCCCTGCCACCGCACACATGTACTCTCAGACCCCCGATTTATTAGTCGAAGGTCCAGACCAGCCGCCCATTCCATTATGGTCTCTCCCTTTGGATCGTCCCTAGAGTTGCCCCAAGCCCTGTTATGGGCGTTAAAATCTCCTAGGACGATCAACGGACGGGGTAAGCACCCACGCACGCAATCCGCCACCTCGTCCAGGTACTCCTCGTAGTCGGCGAGTGTCCTGTTGGGAGAGACATAGCATCCCACTATAGCCAGGGTGCCCCATTGTGCTGCAACAAAGCCCCGCCCTCTTTGCAAGAGGACGCAGGGTGGGGCACCATCACCACCCCCCCAGTAGATGGCTACGGAGCCCAATTCGTCACCGAACCAGCGAGGATGGTCGGGGACGGTATGGGGTTCCGCTACTACTGCAAGGGCAACCCGCCACTCCACAATGATCTGCATAAGCAGATGTTGTGCATTGCGGCAGTGGTTCACGTTACCCTGGAGGACTTTGAGGGGCGTGAATTCTACGTCTCAGCAACTTCCATTGCCGAGCCGGAGCTCGGTGCTGCAGCAGGTACTGCTGTGCCCGTCTCGCTGGAGGGAGTGGGGGGTGTTTACTCTTCCTAACTCCCCTTTTCGCAGGTTGAGCGCACTGTTTCCCCAACCTATGGTTGGATGGACGCCCAAGGTCGGAACAGACTGGACATTTAAGGACCGACGCGGTGCACTGGTTTGCTCTGTGACCGGGTTCGCCACAGGCATAGCAGCGAGTGCTCCTGTCTACCTCGTTAGGGCACTTACTGCCGACGTGCCCCTTCTCGAGGCATCTGTAACAGTGCATAGGCCTGGACTCCAGTAGTTCCACTCGAGTTGAACCCCAGCCAATGCGTACGCGTCCTTCAGTTATTAGTTTTCGGACCGCCGTTACCGGGCATCGCATCCAGCATGTCCCCATGCTGGTGGGGGTTCGGCGAATGTCACCAACTTTGATGTCGTCTACCGAACAACCACCCAATTCAGCGATCGCGGCTGCTATCTCACAGGGGCTGACAGCGTCGTCAAGGTCTTTCAGCCGAATGTCGCGCATTTTAATTGGACGGCTAATTCGGACGTTCAGATCACAAAAGACCTCGCGCAGTTTCGCTGCCAGTTTGTCCGCTTTTGAGTTGCAATCCTGCCCCGCAATCTCGAGAAGTAAGCCCCCTGTCACAGCTCGCTTTTGGCGAACGGAGTCGATTCCCAACTCTGCCAATTGGATCCTAGCCTTTGCCTCCCCCATTACCTTGGCATATGTGAGTACAGAATCCTTAGGCAACGTTATTGTAACTGCCGCCGATGCTGGTGTACGCATTTCAGTTTTCCTTCTCTTTTTTCTCCCTCTTGGACAGGGGGTAAGATCTGCCACTTCTGTAGACCGCTTATATTTTGGCCTTCTTGCCACGTCTGCCCAAGAGCTTACCATCGGCGGTGAAGAGTTATGCAGCTGTGGCGGGGCAGCCACTGGAGGCAGATCCACCACCGACAGATGGGAAGGCTCCTTTTTCTTCTTTACCCTTCGCTTCTTTTTCTTTTTCGGCTGCGGTGGTGATCTCAATGGCTGCGACTGCGGACATCCTACTCTCATTGATGCTGGCAGCTGTTCTCGCGGTGTCAGCTGCTGGTTGGTTGATGTCCTTTCAGGAATCAATCTGGCATGGAAGGCCGCCAGCTTCCTGTCTATTAGAGCCCCTATGTCTGCCATGAGTTCTTCTTTCCCGCTCCTAGGTTTGGATGCAGCAGGTACTAGCTGAGTTGGCAAGGTAGACCGTTCCTGCATCTGTTTGCGGAGAAGGCTAATCTCTTGTGTAAGTCTTTCCGTCTTCGTCGAAAGACTGGAAAGCTGGGAACGCAACTCGGCGTTCTCTCTCTCCAGTCTGGCGACATTATCATTTGAGTCGGTCCTTCGCGCGAGTTCTTCTGCCGCCGCTTTAATGTTAAGCACAGCCAACCTTATGCCACGAACATACTCTCCTTTGAGGTTACGGGATCGATCGGCATCTTTTTCTAGAACCTGGAGGTTAAAATCAATATCCCGACTGAGTTCCACGTCTCCGTGAGAACGCATTTCGCGGGCTAACGTTTCCGGGCCCGGAAGGTTCTTCTTTGCCCTGGTGTTAGTGGGTGTTACGAAAGGATCAAATAGGTCTTCTTCTGTTTCAGCCCCTGTCGCACTCTCTCCTCCAGAGGCTGCAACTGGGACCGCCGTGAATTTAGCCGCCACAACTGACGTACTCGGAGGCTTCGCTTTTCGTTTTCGACCTCCTACCGATGTGAGCGACACGAACGAGCTATCAGACCCACCATCAGCGTCACTCTCACCGGCCTGACTGCTTGTAGTGTTAGGTCGCTTAAAACGCCCACGCTTGTCTCGTGCCGATATTGGTGGTGTTTTCGACACGGCTCCTTCTTTTTGAGATTGGCCCTCTGATGTTATGGGGCCCGCGGTTAACGCTGGTGCATCACCACAATGCAGCGGATTGCCCCCCCCAGATACGTTGGGGCTGCCACAGAGCCTAGTTAGGCTACTGGGGGTGGATTCCCCGCCAACAACAGGGTTGACAGGACCACCCTGGGGAGTATTTTTCTTGTCGCACTGCATGTCATAGTTTTCCTTTTTTTTTACAGGGTATGGTCCCTGAATCCCCCCTCCCATAGGCTTGGGACTGGGCTCCCCCCCAGCCATTCATCCCATCGGCACCTTAGACCTTAGGATTAGGGTTATTTTTAAAGAGGTTGTCTTCCTCGTGGCCCTGCGGGGGCCCCCGGGCCCTAGTGGGCTTACGGGTTGTCCGGCATAGGTGCGCTTGGCACATCGCCGCACAGAGATCGCCCGGAATCGGTGCGCTTGGCACATTACCGCGCGGGGTCACCCAGCATTGGTGCGCTTGGCACATCGCCGCGTGTGCTGCATCCCTTGTTCGCTCTAACCAAAGAGCGATACCGGGAGCAACGACAAGCCTATGAAGGCCCATCTCTTAGGGCAATTAAGCCCTGGGCGTTTCTAGTCCTAATGGAGCCATGGATACGCCCGACCCCGACCAGTTTTGGTCCGCGGCGGTTTCCCGCTACCACCCATATCTGGGTGGCGTTCCCCTATCCGCCACCTGGGGACGCGCCCGATGGGAGCTCTGGTAACTCCACACGGGAACCTAACCTAACCTAACCTTTTTTTTTTTTTTACATGGGGAAATGCCTACGCATACCCGCCTCGCGGGGGCAAGGACGGGTTATGTCGGACTCGCACCGACTAAAACCCCATGGTGTTCCACCCTCGTCGCATATTGGCAGGGCCACGGGAACGCTTTCGCACACTTCCACGGCCCCACCTGCGCTGGCCACCCCATGGCGGTCCCTCCTCGGGAGAGGACTACTCCTCCCCTATCTCCCTCTCAGGTAAGGCGCACCAGAACACATGGCGCGCCCTCCTCCTCGGCCTCCAATTTCACATGCGCAACGGACGCCCCCGTGTCCGATGCGCGAAGGCCATGGGGCCAGGAAAAACTAGCACTCAGAAGCACCAGCCTATCCTGACCCCAGCGGCGGATCTGGTCTATGGCTCCGCCGCCAACCAAGATTCGGCTGCGGAGGGTAGGGAGAGCGGCGCCTCGCAATACCGACACTCCTCTCCCCCCGCAGCCCCACCACCACCGCATCATTTAACGGTGCGGCCCCGTCTGAGTCGCGGAGGATAGGGCGAGTGGCGCATCGCCATACCAGCACGCCTCTTCCTTCGCGACTCCACCTCGGCTGCAGCGATAGAGGGAGCGGACACCCCTCTCGCAGCATCCCACCGACACACATCCGAAGTGGGCTTCCCAAGCCCACTCGGAGTGGCCACCTCGGGCCGGCCCTACACCACGGGCCAACCCAGGGGTTCCTCTTTGTTCACCGCGGTTGACCAAGCCGCGGCTACTAAGCCCCCCCGCCACGACAAGGCGGGAACCCGTTCGGGGGGGAACCTAACCTAACCTAACCTTTTTTTTTTTTTTTGACATGGGGAAATGCCTACGCATACCCGCCTCGCGGGGGCAAGGACGGGTTATGTCGGACTCGCACCGACTAAAACCCCATGGTGTTCCACACTCGTCGCATATTGGCAGGGCCACGGGAACGCTTTCGCACACTTCCGCGGCCCCACCTACGCCGGCCGCCCCATGGCGGCCCCTCCTCGGGAGAGGAACACTCCTCCCCCATCTCCTTCTCAGGTAAGGCGCACCAGAACACATGGTGCGCCCTCCTCCTCGGCCTCCAATTTCCAATGCGCAACGGACGCCCCCGTGTCCGATGCGCGAAGGCCATGGGGCCAGGAAAAACTAGCACTCAGAAGCACCGGCCTTCCTGACCCCAGCGGCGGATCTGGTCTATGGCTCCGCCGCCAACCGAGATTCGGCTGCGGAGGGTAGGGAGAGCGGCGCCTCGCAATACCGACACTCCTCTCCCCCCGCAGCCCCACCACCACCGCATCATTAACGGTGCGGCCCCGTCAGAGTCGCGGAGGATAGGGCGAGTGGCGCATCGCCATACCAACACTCCTCTTCCTCCGCGACTCCACTTCGGCTGCAGCGGTAGAGGGTGCGGACTCCCCACTCACCGCAGCCCCCCGACACACATCCGAGGTGGGCTTCCCAAGCCCACTCGGAGTGGCCACCTCGGGCTGGCCCTACACCACGGGCCAGCCAAGGGGTTCCTCTTTGTTCACCGTGGTTGACCAAGCCACGGCTACTAAGCCCCCCCGCCAAGACAAGGCGGGAACCCGTTCGGGGGGGAACCTTTTTTTTTTTTTTTTTACATGGGGAAATGCCTACGCATACCCGCCTCGCGGGGGCAAGGACGGGTTATGTCGGACTCGCACCGACTAAAACCCCATGGTGTTCCACCCTCGTCGCATATTGGCAGGGCCACGGGAACGCTTTCGCACACTTCCGCGGCCCCACCTGCGCTGGCCGCCCCATGGCGGCCCCTCCTCGGGAGAGGACTACTCCTCCCCCATCTCCTTCTCAGATAAGGCGCACCAGAACACATGGCGCGCCCTCCTCCTCGGCCTCCAACTTAACATGCGCAACGGACGCCCCCGAGTCCGATGCGCGAAGGCCATGGGGCCAGGAAAAACTAGCACTTAGAAGCACCGGCCTTCCCGGCCCCAGCGGCGGATCTGGTCTATGGCTCCGCCGCCAACCAAGATTCGGCTGCGGAGGGTAGGGAGAGCGGCGCCTCGCAATACCGACACTCCTCTCCCCCCGCAGCCCCACCACCACCGCATCATTAACGGTGCGGCCCCGTCAGAGTCGCGGAGGATAGGGCGAGTGGCGCATCGCCATACCAACACTCCTCTTCCTCCGCGACTCCACCTCGGCTGCAGCGGTAGAGGGTGCGGACTCCCCTCTCACCGCAGCCCCCCGACACACATCCGAAGTGGGCTCGCCAAGCCCACTCGGAGTGGCCACCTCGGGCCGGCCCTACACCACGGGCCAGCCAAGGGGTTCCTCTTTGTTCACCGTGGGTGACCAAGCCACGGCTACTAAGCCCCCCCGCCACGACAAGGCGGGAACCCGTTCGGGGGGGTCGGGGGGGAACCTAACCTAACCTTTTTTTTTTTTTTTTTTTTTTACGGGGGGAAATCCTCATGGACTACCTCCGCCTGGGGAAAGGCGGAGGGGCGTGCCGGACTCTTACCGGCTAAAACCACCCCGGTGTCTCCTCACACGTGCGCGTGGGGCCGCGGGAATCCAAATTCTTCCGCAGCCCCACACTAGTGCTGGCCCGGTCCGTCCAGGCCTCGTCTCCTGCACGGGGTAGTGAGGTGTTAAACTACCCCGTGTATCGCCTCAGGGGCGCGCACCGACACCCGCGCGCGCCTCCGCCATCGAGTAGGGGTGGTGAGGGCTTCCCCAAGTCCCTCGCCCCTGGACCCATTTATGGGGGCCGGAAAAGGGCGTTGTCCGCCCTTCTCCTGCGCCCGGTGCGCCTTCTGCGGCCAGGAAAGGGAGTCGAGATCTCCCTTTCCCGTTCCGCAGTTTCCTTCTGCGACATCACGTCCTCGCAGAAGGACACCACTGCATCCCACGACTCTGCGCTACCGACCATCTTCTGCACTAAGGCCGGCAGCGACAGATCGCCTCCTACTTTATTTGTGAGGACACGGCGCTGCTCCTCCCAAGCTACACACTCGGCGAGCGTGTGTTGCGCCGTGTCCTCCCCGCAATGGACGCAGTGGTGACACCGAGCGTCTGGCTCCCTGTCTATGCGGCGCAGGTACTTGCCGAAGCAGCCATGCCCCGACAGCACCTGCGTCACCCTAAACGACAGGGAGCCGTGCCTTCTCCCGAGCCAGTCGTCGAGTACTGGCCGGATCGCCTCGACGGTAGCGAGGCCGGCGGTAGGGCGCAGAAGCCTTTGCCGCCATTCCGCCACCAAGACCTGACGGAGCTCCTCTCGGCGCAGCGCGATCTGCCGCTGCACCGGCCTCGAGCCCCGTGCCCGCTCTTCCTCGCGCCATCGATATAATGACGCGAGTACTTTCGCCTCTAGGTCCCAGGGCGGGGATCCGGCCAGGACGCAAGCCGCCTCGTAGGAAATCGTGCGATACCCGCGGACGACTCTGACGGCCATCGCCCTCTGCGGTTTACGCAGAATGGCGAGAGTGCTGGCCGTCATGTCCATCGCCCACACAGGGGCCCCATACAGGGCCATGGACCGCACGATTCCCACGTACAACCGCCTACAGTCGGCGCTCGGGCCCCCTAAGTTTGGAAGCAACGTTGATAGCGCGCCCGCTGCACCCATCAGCTTGGGCGCCAGCCGCCGGAAGTGGGGTCCGAATTCCCATCGGCTGTCGAGCACCAATCCCAGATACTTCATGGTGGACTCGACAGCTATCCGGGCCCCGCTGACCACGATGTGTGAACCCGGCGGCGGCGCGCGTCGAGGGCCATGGAACACCATGGCCTCCGACTTATTTAGGGCCACCTCCAGGCCCAGGCGCCGGATGCGGTTCACCACTTGTGACACCGCAGCCGTGGCAACCAACGCTGCTTTCCTGTGTGAACTCCCCCGGGCAGTGACGAGCGTGTCGTCCGCATAACACGTCAAGTCGGCGCCCGACGGGAGTTCACCTCTCAGCACCCAGTCGTAGCCGATGTTCCACAGGAGCGGTCCCAAGACCGATCCCTGCGGAACACCGCACGACATGACGCGCCGACCAGCGCCGTCACGTCCCCAATAGGTAACGCATCTCTCCTCAAGGTAAGCCCCTATTGTGCGGCGGAAGTAGGGAGGCACGCGATGGTAATTCAGCGCCTCCCGAATACAACTCCAGGGTAGGGTGTTGAAGGCGTTGGAGATGTCTAAGGACACCGCCAGCACCACCCCACCCCGGGATACTGTCTCCTCCGCCAGGGCCCTCACGCGCGTAATAGCGTCTATGGTGGAGCGCCCGCGACGAAAACCAAACTGGTTCTCGTCCAGGTCCGGCCCCTCTCTGCACAAGTGGCTGACGAGGCGATCTGCGATGATGCGCTCAAGAAGTTTGCCCGCCTCGTCGAGCAGCACTATGGGCCGGTACGCGGACGGTGAGTCCGCGGGGCGCCCCTCCTTCCTGAGCAGGACCAGCCTCCCCTCCTTCCACACACTGGGAAACTGACCCTGCTCGAGACATGCCGTGAAGAGCCCTCTCAGCTGGGGCTCTAGCTCCTTCAGAGCCAGGACGAGAGCTCGACCAGGAACTCCGTCGGGTCCGGGCGCTGTGTTCTTAACCCGGAGTCGCGACACGGCCGCTCTCGTCTCTGTTTGCGTCACCTCGGGGACGTCGGTGCTCTCCTCTTCTGGAGAGTCTGTGGCTGAGGGCGAAGCCATCGCCGGGGGAACGTGTCCCACTCGCTCAGGGAAGAGAGCCGATACCACCGCCTCTAGCAACTGGGGTTGCATCGTTTGTGTTAGTGGAGGCGCCCAGGGACGCAACTTGCCCCGTACCCAACGGTAGGGGCGCCCCCACGGATCCCGATCTAGGGATCCCAGCAGCTCTTCCCTGGCACGCGACTTTGAGTCGCCGATGGCCAGCCACAGAGTCTCCTTAGACGCGCGGTACACCTCATACAGCGCGTCCTCCTCGGCGGGATCCCGTCGACGCCGCCTCCGGTATCGGGTGTACCGGCGACGAGCCGCAACGCACGCTATGCGCAATTGCGCGATCTCGGCGGTCCACCAGTACACCTGGCGCCTTGCGGACCGTTGGTGGACACGGGGCATGGACGCGTCGCAGATCTGCGTCATCGCCCCGCGAAACCATAGCGCCACCGCTTCGACGTCGACGGGGCCGTCCGTCGTCGACTCCCGAATCCAGGACTGGACTAGGGCAGCTTCTTCGAGTAGTTCCCTGTCGATGCGCTTAAGCGCCCAACGCGGGCCGTCGTTAATCGGGGTTGTTGGATGGCGGCCGCTCGCAGTCTGGGCAGAGACGTCGAACTGGATATACCGATGGTCCGACAGTGTCTCCACCTCTGCGGCGACACGCCAGTCGCGGACTCGGCTGGCGACAGAGGGGCTAGCAAACGAGACGTCCACTATCGACCCACCCCGCTGCCGCACGCACGTGTATTCCGAACCCCGATTCAGGACGACCAGACCAGTCGTCACCGTCCACTCTTCTAACACCTCGCCCCGAGGGTCAGTGACCGGAGATCCCCACGCCGATGACTTGGCGTTGAGATCCCCGAGCACCAGAACGGGACGAGGGTGATAGCGGCCTACGACGGCGCCCAACTCGACAAGGAAACCCTCAAAGTCGGCGAGACTCTTGTTGGGGGAGAAATACGCCCCTACAATAACGATTCCGCCCGAGACCGCAGCAACCCAGCCGCGGCCCCGAGACGGGTCGATCAGAGTCTCGCCAATAATGGCCACCAAACCGTCAGCGCATCCCAACCAGTTGTCACGGGCGGGAATGAAGTACGGTTCGGCGACCACAGCCACGTCAATCGACCACTCTGCCATGCTCTGGAGTAGGAGATCCTGAGCTCTGGCACAGTGGTTGATGTTGCCCTGGAGAAAATGGAGAGAATGGAATTGTGCCATTATTGACATTCCATCCCCTCGGCAACGGTCCTGGGCCGGGAGTCGGCCGCGGAGCTGCTAGCCTGCGAGGGCAGGGAGGTTAACCCGGCAGGCTTAGTGCTCCTCTTCTTTTCCTTTTTCTTTTTCTTTTTCTTGCTAGTAGGCGCCCCACAAGCCCCTCCGCCTACTCTGTGCTCCGCTGGCCTTCCCGCAGCAGAACAAAGGCTGCAGTTGAGCGCCGCGGAGCACAGGGCAGCCTTGTGGCCAGGCTGGCCGCAGCGATAACAGAGGTCACTACGGTCAACCTCGGCGGTGCACTTCGCCCGGACGTGCCCTTTTTCCAGGCACCGAAAGCACTGCAAAGCCCGGGGCTGTAAGAGCTTGGTCCTTGCCGCCACCCAGCCTACCAGCAATCTGCCGCTATCGGCGATCTTCTTCGCCGACGCTACAGGGCACCGAACCCAGACCGCGCCGAGTCCGGTGGCGTCGGTGCGTATATCGCCAGCCCGCACCTTGTCCGGCGGACACTCTCCGCTTCTGGCAACGGCCGCCACCACCTCCTCTGAGGTCACGGAGTCGTCAAGGCCAGCAATCCGCACCTCTGCGGTTTTCATTGGCCTGGAGACCCGGACGTCCTCTGGGTTGAGGACCTCCCTCATCTTGGCGGCCAGTGCGTCCGCCTTTTCGGCACTGCCGCTCACAGTGCCAGCCACCTCGAACAGTCGTGCACCCGTGGCAGCCTGCCTGAGGGTGACGGACTGAAGGCCAAGATCAGATAATTTGATCTTGGCCTTGGCCTCGGCGATGACCGACTGGTACGTCACGCCACGCTCCACAGCTCCAGGCTGCAACGTTATTGTCACAGCGCTGGACCGCGGAACATGTACAGCCGGTCTCTTGCGACCGCCTTTGGCAGTCCGCTGTGCAGGTTTAGGAGCCGTCTTTGTGGTTCCCCCTGGGGCACATGCGGCTGCTGCGGCCTTCTTGGCGGCTTTGCGGGCCTTCTTGCGGCCCACGACTTTCGCCCAGGTCTCACCCTTAGACCCGGCAGTCGTGGGCTGGTTGCTCGGAGGAGCTCCCTCCGCGGGCTTTTTATTACCCTCCGCGGGCTTCCCCTTTTGAGGCGCAAGTCTCGGCGGCTCCTCAGTCCTCCGCGTGTCAGCCGCTAAAGGCGGACGGAGGATTTCCACCGGGAGACGCCGAGAAATTGCCTCCAGCCGAGCGTTAACCATGCTCCCGCACTGGAGCATGCAGAGCCGGACAATGCGCTCGACCTCTTCGTCGGTACGAGGGCTTGCCGGTCGCAGTGCGGGAGTCGGGTCCACTACAGGTGCGGCATCGCTGGACGTGCGTTGCTGCTGCTGCTCGCTTAGCGCAGCAACTTGCCGCCGGAGGTCGTCCAAGTCATTTCTGAGGCGGCTGTTTTCCTCCTGTAACTTTGCGACCTCGTCAGAGGCCGTCCTGTTGAGGAGGATGCCAACCGCCTCCCTGATATCCGCGGCAGCCTCCTTTAAGCCACGGGTGAACGTGCCCTTCAGGCTGCCGGACTTGGTGGCAACCTTCAGGACTAAGTCCACCCCATCCAGAGCCAGCTGGCTTAAGGCCACCGCAGATGGCTCACCCCCTTCCGCCGTAAGAGCAGCTCGTCGCTCGCGAGCACGTCGGGCCATTTCCGACACTTCGTTGGCCGCGACGGCTTTGCGCTGCTCCCTCTTGGCGGCATTGAGCTCCGCCTTTGAGCTCCCCAGCGAGGCACAGCTTTCACCGCCATCGCCAGGGTCCTCCGTAGTGAACCCCATGTCACTATCTGCTTCACTAGCCGCCGAGGTATTGGAGCACACGAACCGTCCGTGCTTATCCCTCCGCGGCTGCGAAGCACTCGCCCCTCTAGATGCCTGCCGACCCCTCCCCGAAGTCGGCAACTTGGGGGCCGGCAGACCTTCCTCGTCTGACGATCGGCACACTGGACGTTTCCTAGCGGAAGACGTCCCACGCGATCGATTTCCGCCGCTTCCAGTATCAGATCCTGCCTGATTTTCTACCTCTACTGATTTTTTTTAGATATTTTTCTCTTTCCATTTTTTATCCCACGAGTGTGGAGGAAATAACAGTCCATCCGAGCAGTGCCTCCTTTGCCCGGATAAGCCTATGCGTAACCCGTCAAGGGTGTCGGCCGGTACCCCGACGGGGGCAACGCTAACGACTGAACATTTACCCATCAGCCATGCAGCTCCTCACGGCGTGCCACGCTTGAGCTTCGGGTGATTTTTTACAGAGGTTATCATCCTCGCGACTCCAGGCGGTTAAGCCAAGAGCCCTCGGCCCCTAAGGCGCCGCGAGACGTGATCCACGACACGCCAGAGGGATTCCGAGGTTCGAATGGTGGCAGAGTCGATACGGGTTCTTCTCATGCCTGCCCAGAGACCGGGTTAGGGAACACTGAGCCCATTCAGTTTCCTTTTTTATAGGGTATGGTCCCTGAAAATCCCGCGATTACGGGTTGCCCGGCGTCGGCAAAAGCCGAGTGCACCTGGCACCTCACCGCGCATGTCACATTCTCTGTTCCTCTCAAAGGAGAGGATACAGGAAGCAACTAATAGGCCCTCCGCTATGCAAAAAAGCCCTCACCCAGCCAGTTTTGGTCCGCGACGGTTTCCCGCTACCACCCATATCTGAGTGGCGTTCCCCTATCCGCCACCTGGGGACGCGCCCGATGGGAGCTCTGGCAACTCCACACGGGAACCTTTTTTTTTTTTTTTTTTTTACGGGGGGAAATCCTCATGGACTACCTCCGCCTGGGGAAAGGCGGAGGGGCGTGCCGGACTCTTACCGGCTAAAACCACCCCGGTGTCTCCTCACACGTGCGCGTGGGGCCGCGGGAATCCAAATTCTTCCGCAGCCCCACACTAGTGCTGGCCCGGTCTGTCCAGGCCTCGTCTCCTGCACGGGGTAGTGAGGTGTTAAACTACCCCGTGTATCGCCTCAGGGGCGCGCGCCGACACCCGCGCGCACCTCCGCCTCGGGTCCATCGAGTAGGGGTGGCGGGGGCTTCCCCAAGTCCCTCGCCCCTGGACCCATTTATGGGGGCCGGAAAAGGGCGTTGTCCGCCCTTCTCCTGCGCCCGGTGCGCCTTCTGCGGCCAGGGAAGGGAGTCGAGATCTCCCTTTCCCGTTCCGCAGTTTCCTTCTGCGACATCACGTCCTCGCAGAAGGACACCACTGCATCCCACGACTCTGCGCTACCGACCATCTTCCGCACTAAGGCCGGCAGCGACAGATCGCCTCCTACTTTATTTGTGAGGACACGGCGCTGCTCCTCCCAAGCTACACACTCGGCGAGCGTGTGTTGCGCCGTGTCCTCCCCGCAATGGACGCAGTGGTGGCACCGAGCGTCCGGCTCCCTGTCTATGCGGCGCAGGTACTTGCCGAAGCAGCCATGCCCCGACAGCACTTGCGTCAACCTAAACGACAGGGAGCCGTGCCTTCTCCCGAGCCAGTCGTCGAGTACTGGCCGGATCGCCTCGACGGTAGCGAGGCCGGCGGTAGGGCGCAGAAGCCTTTGCCGCCATTCCGCCACCAAGACCTGACGGAGCTCCTCTCGGCGCAGCGCGATCTGCCGCTGCACCGGCCTCGAGCCCCGTGCCCGCTCTTCCTCGCGCCATCGATATAATGACGCGAGTACTTTCGCCTCTAGGTCCCAGGGCGGGGATCCGGCCAGGACGCAAGCCGCCTCGTAGGAAATCGTGCGATACCCGCGGACGACTCTGACGGCCATCGCCCTCTGCGGTTTACGCAGAATGGCGAGAGTGCTGGCCGTCATGTCCATCGCCCACACAGGGGCCCCATACAGGGCCATGGACCGCACGATTCCCACGTACAACCGCCTACAGGCGGCGCTCGGGCCCCCCAAGTTGGGAAGCAACGTTGATAGCGCGCCAGCTGCACCCATCAGCTTGGGCGCCAGCCGCCGGAAGTGGGGTCCGAATTCCCATCGGCTGTCGAGCACCAATCCCAGATACTTCATGGTGGACTCGACAGCTATCCGGGCCCCGCTGACCACGATGTGTGAACCCGGCGGCGGCGCGCGTCGAGGGCCATGGAACACCATGGCCTCCGACTTACTTAGGGCCACCTCCAGGCCCAGGCGCCGGATGCGGTTCACCACTTGTGACACCGCAGCCGTGGCAACCAACGCTGCTTCCCTGTACGAACTCCCCCGGGCAGTGACGAGCGTGTCGTCCGCATAACACGTCAAGTCGGCGCCCGACGGTAGTTCACCTCTCAGCACCCAGTCGTAGCCGATGTTCCACAGGAGCGGTCCCAAGACCGATCCCTGCGGAACACCGCACGACATGACGCGCCGACCAGCGCCGTCACGTCCCCAATAGGTAACGCATCTCTCCTCAAGGTAAGCCCCTATTGTGCGGCGGAGGTAGGGAGGCACGCGATGGTAATTCAGCGCCTCCCGAATGCAACTCCAGGGTAGGGTGTTGAAAGCGTTGGAGATGTCTAAGGACACCGCCAGCACCACCCCACCCCGGGATACTGTCTCCTCCGCCAGGGCTCTCACGCGCGTAATAGCGTCTATGGTGGAGCGCCCGCGACGAAAACCAAACTGGTTGTCATCCAGGTCCGGCCCCTCTCTGCACAAGTGGCTGACGAGGCGATCTGCGATGATACGCTCAAAAAGTTTGCCCGCCTCGTCGAGTAGCACTATGGGCCGGTACGCGGACGGTGAGTCCGCGGGGCGCCCCTCCTTCCTGAGCAGGACCAGCCTCCCCTCCTTCCACACACTGGGAAACTGACCCTGCTCGAGACATGCCGTGAAGAGCCCTCTTAGCTGGGGCTCTAGCTCCTTCAGAGCCAGGACGAGAGCTCGACCAGGAACTCCGTCGGGTCCGGGCGCTGTGTTCTTAGCCCGGAGTCGCGACACGGCCACTCTCGTCTCTGCTTGCGTCACCTCGGGGACATCGGTGCTCTCCTCTTCTGGAGAGTCTGTGGCTGAGGGCGAAGCCATCGCCGGGGGAACGTGTCCCACTCGCTCAGGGAAGAGAGTCGATAACACCGACTCTAGCAACTGGGGTTGCATCCTTTGTGTTAGTGGAGGCGCCCAGGGACGCAGCTTGCCCCGAATCCAACGGTAGGGGCGCCCCCACGGATCCCGATCTAGGGACCCCAGCAGCTCCTCCCTGGCACGCGACTTTGAGTCGCCGATGGCCAGCCACAGAGTCTCTTTAGACGCGCGGTACACCTCATACAGCGCGTCCTCCTCGGCGGAATCCCGTCGACGCCGCCTCCGGTATCGGGTGTACCGGCGACGAGCCGCAACGCACGCTATGCGCAATTGCGCGATCTCGGCGGTCCACCAGTACACCTGGCGCTTTGCGGACCGTTGGCGGACACGGGGCATTGACGCGTCGCAGATCTGCGTCATCGCCCCGCGAAACCATAGCGCCACCGCTTCGACGTCGACGGGGCCGTCCGTCGTCGACTCCCAGATCCAGGACTGAACTAGGGCAGCTTCCTCGAGTAGTTCCCTGTCGATGCGCTTAAGCGCCCAACGCGGGCCGTCATTAATCGGGGTTGTTGGATGGCGGCCGCTCGCAGTCTGGGCAGAGACGTCGAACCGGATATATCGATGGTCCGACAGCGTCTCCACCTCTGCGGCGACACGCCAGTCGCGGACTCGGCTGGCGACAGAGGGGCTAGCAAACGAGACGTCCACTATTGACCCACCCCGCTGCCGCACGCATGTGTATTCCGAACCCCGATTCAGGACGACCAGACCAGTCGTCACCGTCCACTCTTCTAGCACCTCGCCCCGAGGGTCAGTGACCGGAGATCCCCACGCCGATGACTTGGCGTTGAGATCCCCGAGCACCAGAACGGGACGAGGGTGATAACGGCCTACGACGGCGCCCAACTCGACAAGGAAATCCTCAAAGTCGGCGAGACTCTTGTTGGGGGAGAAATACGCCCCTACAATAACGATGCCGCCCGAGACCGCAGCAACCCAGCCAAGGCCCCGAGACGGGTCGATCAGAGTCTCGCCAATAATGGCCACCAAACCGTCAGCGCATCCCAACCAGTTGTCACGGGCGGGAATGAAGTACGGTTCGGCGACCACAGCCACGTGAATCGACCACTCTGCCATGCTCTGGAGTAGGAGATCCTGAGCTCTGGCACAGTGGTTGATGTTGCCCTGCAGAAAATGGAGAGAATGGAATTGTGCCATTATTGACATTCCATCCCCTCAGCAACGGTCCTGGGCCGGGAGTCGGCCGCGGAGCTGCTAGCCTGCGGGGGCAGCGAGGTTAACCCGGCAGGCTTAGTGCTCCTCTTCTTTCCCTTTTTCTTTTTGGCCTTGCTGGCAGGCGCCCCACAGGCCCCTCCGCCTACTCTGTGCTCTGCAGGCCTTCCCGCAGCAGAACAAAGGCTGCAGTTGAACGCGCGGTGCACAGGGCCGCCTTGTGGCCAGGCTGGCCGCAGCGAAAACAGAGGTCACTACGGTCAACCTCAGCGGTGCACTTCGCCCGGACGTGCCCTTTTTCCAGGCACCGAAAGCACCGCAAAGCCCGGGGCTGTAGAAGCTTGGTTTTTGCCGCCACCCAGCCTACCAGCAATCTGCCGCTATCAGCGATTTTCTTCGCCGACGCCACAGGGCACCGAACCCAGACCATGCCGAGTCCGGAGGCGTCGGTGCGTATATCGCCAGCCCGCACCTTGTCCGGTGGACACTCTCCGCTTCTGGCAACGGCCGCCACCACCTCCTCAGAGGTCACGGAGTCGTCCAGGCCAGCAATCCGCACCTCTGCGGTTTTCATTGGTCTGGAGACCCGGACGTCCTCAGGGTTGAGGACCTCCCTCATTTTGGCGGCCAGTGCGTCCGCCTTTTCGGCACTGCTGCTCACAGTGCCAGCCACCTCGAACAGCCGTGCACCCGTGGCAGCCTGCCTGAGGGTGACGGACTGAAGGCCAAGATCTGATAATTTGATCTTGGCCTTGGCCTCAGCGATGACCGACTGGTACGTCACGCCACGCTCCACAGCTCCAGGCTGCAACGTAAGCGTCACGGCATTGGACCGCGGAACGTGCACAGTCGGTCTCTTGCGACCGCCTTTGGCAGCCCGCCGCGCAGGTTGAGGAGCCGTATTTGCGGTTCCGCCTGGGGCGCATGCAGCTGCTGCGGCCTTCTTGGCGGCTTTGCGGGCCTTTTTGCGGCCCACGACTTTTGCCCAGGTCTCACCCTTAGACCCGACAGTCGTGGGCTGCTCGCTCGAAGGAGCTCCCTCCGCGGGCTTTTTGTTACCCTCCGCGGGCTTCCCCTTTTGAGGCGCAAGTCTCGGCGAATCCTCAGTCCTCCGCGTGTCCGCCGCCAAAGGCGGACGGAGGATTTCCGCCGGGAGACGCCGAGAAATTGCCTCCAGCCGAGCGTTAACCATGCTCCCGCACTGGAGCATGCAGATCCGGACAATGCGCTCGACCTCTTCGTCGGTACGAGGGCTTGCCGGTCGCGGTGCGGGAGTCGGGGCCACTACAGGTGCGGCATCGGTGGACGTGCGTCGCTGCTGCTCTTCGCTCAGCGCAGCGACTTGCCGTCGGAGGTCCTCCAAGTCATTTCTGAGGCGGCTGTTTTCCTCCTGTAACTTTGCGACCTCGTCAGAGGCCGTCCTGTTGAGGAGGATGCCAACCGCCTCCCTAATATCCGCGGCAGCCTCCTTTAAGCCACGGGTGAACGTGCCTTTCAGGCTGCCAGACTTGGTGGCAACCTTCAGGACTAAGTCCACCCCATCCAAAGCCAACTGGCTTAAGGCCACCGCAGATGGCTCTCCCCCTTCCGCCGCAAGAGCAGCTCGTCGCTCGCGAGCACGTCGGGCCATTTCCGACACTTCGTCGGCCGCGACGGCTTTACGCTGCTCCCTCTTGGCGGCGTTGAGCTCCGCCTTTGAGCTCCCCAGCGAGGCACAGCTTTCACCGCCATCGCCAGGGTCCTCCGTAGTGAACCCCATGTCGCTCTCTGCTTCACTAGCCACCGAGGTATTGGAGCACACGAATCGTCCGTGCTTATCCCTCCGCGGCTGCGAAGCACTCGCCCCTCTCGATGCCTGCCGACCCCTCCCCGAAGTCGGCAACTTGGGAGCCGGCAGGCCTTCCTCTTCCGAAGACCGGCACACTGGACGTTTCCTAGCGGAAGACGTCCCACGCGACCGATTTCCACCGCTTCCAGTATCTGATACTGTCTCCTTTTCAATCTCTACGTTTTCAAAGTTTTTATATTTTTTCATGTTTTATCCCACGAGTGTGGAGGAAATAGCAGTCCATCCGAGCAGTGCCTCCTGTGCCCGGATAAGCCTATGCGTAACCCGTCAAGGGTGTCGGCCGGTACCCCGACGGGGGCAACGCTAACGACTGAACATTTACCCATCAGCCATGCAGCTCCTCACGGCGTGCCACGCTTGAGCTTCGGGTGATTTTTTAAAGAGGTTATCATCCTCGCGACTCCAGGCGGTTAAGCCAAGAGCCCTCGGCCCCTAAGGCGCCGCGAGACGTGATCCACGACACGCCAGAGGGATTCCGAGGTTCGAATGGTGGCAGAGTCGATACGGGTTCTTCTCATACCTGCCCAGAGACCGGGTTAGGGAACACTGAGCCCATTCAGTTTCCTTTTTTACAGGGTGTGGTCCCTGAAAATCCCGCGATTACGGGTTGCCCGGCGTCGGCAAAAGCCGAGTGCACCTGGCACCTCACCGCGCATGTCACATTCTCTGTTCCTCTCAAGGGAGAGGATACAGGAAGCAACTAATAGGCCCTCCGCTATGCAAAAAAGCCCTCACCCAGCCAGTTTTGGTCCGCGACGGTTTCCCGCTACCACCCATATCTGAGTGGCGTTCCCCTATCCGCCACCTGGGGACGCGCCCGATGGGAGCTCTGGCAACTCCACACGGGCCACACGGGAACCTAACCTAACCTAACCTAACCTAACCAGTCCGGTGTCAACTGTCGTCCCGAACGCCACGTTTCTGTGTTGCTCCGTGCTTTAAAAATCGCAAAAATAGGTTTTTCGCAACCGATTTTGGTAAGTGAGGTTCCAAAAGTTGCGCCTTCACTCGCGGCGTAAATTAGTGAAGTTTACAGGAAAATCGGAAAATCGAAATTTTGTGTAAAAGTTACAGTGAAAATAGAAATTTTCAAAAATTTTCAAAAGTTCAAAGTAAAACGCTGCCTGATTAAGCGCTATTACCTATATTTTTTAAAGTGCGGCCGTCAAGCTATTCGCGGCCCCCACCTATGTTCAAAAACTGAGATTTTTCGGCGCCATAGTTTCCGAGAAAAAGGCAAAAAAACAAGTGCCACGTGGGCACGTGTTTTGAGAAGCAAATGCGTGCGGCTGTTTTTGAAGGCGGATTCCGGTAGCACGCGTGGAGAGGAGCCGGGAGCAAGTTTCAAAACAAGTCTAAGTTAAGTGGTTGATGAGTTATAAAACTTTTAAATTTTGACGAAAATTGACATATCAATTACTTAAAAACTAAAGTGAAGACCCCTAGTTATTAATTTAAAATAGTGTTAAGAATAGCTTAAGGAACGTGTATAAAAATTTTTAGATTTTTCTAGTCAGTAGTTTCTTAGTTATAAATTTTTTAATATATTTGGTATACACGTGTTACCCTTATATTAGGTGGTAGCAAATTATAAATACATATTTAAGGAAAGGGTACTGAAAATAGCTTAATTAAATTTTTGTAGAATTTTAATATTTTAATTTAGTTGTAAATTTCATATTTTTCTAAAAAATTACAACATATTGTGGAAAATCTAATTATAGGGGGCTTAAAAAGTAAAAATATCTATATAGACGAAAGCTTGACACTAAGACCTTTTAAACGAGCCCAAACACGGGTAAATTTGGTTAAAGGACGGCCAAGATAGCAATTTATTTTCTTGACCGGCGGCCATTTTGAAAATATTAAAAACTTAATAACTATGTTTGTAGAAGTCGTAGTGAGTTGCGGTTTTGGACTATACTATTATTAGATCGATTTCAACCCACCTACAAAGACTCAGGCTTTTCGGAGCTTTAGTTTTTCAGGGTCCTGAAATCGATCTTACCAGTAAGATCGGGTGAAGGGTAGTAGTATAGTCGAAGCGCTGGTCTCCTGCGATTTCTGGAAGCAAAGTTATTGGCATTCAAACATCTATTTTGACATTTCGGCAGCCATCTTGAAAATCTAAAATAGGTCATAGCTGCCAAACTACGAGTCGTACAGGACTGGGGTTTGGACCCTAGACGTCGGCAAGTAGTGCCGGAACAGAAAATCCAGCTTTCAGGGAATTTAAGCGCCCAAAATTTTTGAGCCCTGAAAACCACACGTAATTATAGCCCTGGTCGAGCCCAACAAGACGAGCCCAAGCACGGTGCTGTGGGCCTGTTCGTTCGGAAGTTACAGCGTAGAAACCGTATTTGGCAGCCATCTTGTTTTTCAAACCAGAACTTGAAAACGAGGTAACTTTCGAACCTATTGGGCTAGGTATACCGAATTTGGGCTCTTTGAAAAGGGCTCGAGGAGCGCTTTCAGCTGGTCCCTAGAAATAGGCTCTACGTAGAGCCAATAACTTGTTATTTTGTAAGTTTGTAAGTTTTTAAGTTTTTTCTTAATTAATGTTTTTTAGAAAGTTTATATCTTGCTGTCATTTTATGTAGATAGACTCTATATAGAGTTAAATCAAAAATTTTATATTATATATAACTTTATCTTATCCTTCAATTACTAATATATAAGACTAAATAATTAGATTTTAAGTGTGACTAGCTGTGGTGTTTTATTGTTCGTTACTTTAAAGTAAGTTTAGTTTACATAGACGACTCTAAGTAGAGTAAGGACACTGAGGTAACCAAATAGGTTACTAACCATAAGGTTTTTTAGACCGACTCTAGATAGAGTCCTACAGACGGACAAGTAGAGCAAACTCCACATAGGATCTAATAAAAATTTTGCGAGCTTGTAGGCTTTTAATCGAATCGACGTCAAGTACGAACTCACCATAGCCGTGTCGAATTGAAAAAATTTATTTATAACTTATACAAACCTTTGAAATATTTTTAACTATACAAAATTTTCTATTTTAAGTAATTTTATTTGTTGTGACTAAAAGACGCGTTCCCTTGAACATGTTTGGCTTCCGCACTTCTTCCAAAAAAACCGAGGATAGCCCTAAAGACAAGGGCCCCCAGCGCACCCCAAAAGGGATGGAGCCAAAGTGCTCTTCAAAAAACGACCAAATGACGCAAAGCTCAAATGTGAGAAAAAGCATTGGAGAGTGGGAAGCATCAAAAATAGATGTAGAAGTTGGAACACAGAGTTCCCCTAAAAAGGCAGTCCCGGTGACGCGCCAGAAACAAAAAATAGTACCACCTCAAGAAACAAAAGGAGTAAATCGTAGGGTATTAGCAGAGCCTTCAGAAGGTTCCCCTAAAATGGAGACAGTAAAATACATAGACCGCCTGACGGAAGCTAGAGCCTGCCTAACCAAAGCCAAACTGCACCTCAATAATTCACGAAACCTGAGGACAGATATAAAAACTGAGGTTACACAGTCAATAGAACGACTCTACCAACTAGTCAAAGAGGCAGAAACAGGCAAAAGCACAGGGAAGGAAAGAAAAACTAAAGAGCAGGAGAAAAAGGAGGACAAATTGGAAGAAGTATATGATAATAGAAAGTCAGAAGAACAAAATAAGCTAATGGAAAAGCTGGAAGAACACGGAAAACTTTTGGAAGAAAATAAAAAAGAGATGGAAAAATTAAGACAAGAAATACAAAACAAAGAAAATAGGGAGGAGAGAGGTACGTATGCCAGTATACTGGCAACACCACCAAGGAGACAGCCTTCGCAAAATATGACCATGCACTCGGTAGCCATAACTTCAACAGATGAGAAGGAGACAGGAGAACAAGTTATGGATAGAATAAGAACAGCAATAAACGCTAAAGAAGAGGGACTAAAGATAGATAAGATCAGAAAAGCAAGAGATAGAAAGGTAATAGTAGGATGTTGCACACAGGAGGAAATAAATAGGGTAAGGGAAAAAATAAGAAACACTAGCAACAATCTACACGTGGACGATATAAAAAATAAGAATCCGCTTGTTATACTTAAAGATGTGTTACAGTATAACACAGACAAAGAAATAATTAAGGCCATCAGAATACAAAACAAACAGCTTTTTATTAATGTGGACGAAAAAGAGGCTCAAATGGAAGTTAAGTACAGAAAGAAATCGAGGAATCCGCACACGTCCCATATCGTGATTAGACTATCTCCTCAGATGTGGAAACGCTTAACGGAAGTTGGGTTAATACATATAGACCTCCAACGAGTGAGGGTGGAAGACCAGTCCCCTCTTGTACAGTGTTCAAGGTGTCTCGGATACGGACATAGCAAGCGCTTATGCGGTGATACGACGGAGGTCTGTAGCCACTGCGGAGGCCCACACCTTAAAACGCAATGTGCAGATTGGCTTTCGGGAGAAGCGCCGACATGTAGGAACTGCTTAAAGGTGAAAATAGAAAGAAAGGATCACAACGCCTTCAGTACAGACTGCCCCGTAAGTAGAAAATGGGAAGCATTAGCAAGGTCCACTGTAGCATATTGCTGAAGTGGTCACCAGGCTAAACAGCAACTCAAATCCAGGCAACCACCGATATCACGCGATCCAGACAAATCTCCAAAGAAGCGAGTTAGCTACGGCCGAACTAATTATTGAGGCCACCAAAAATAAGATATCGTTCGCCTTAATCCAAGAACCCTACATAGGCCGAGCCGGAGAAGTGAAGAACCATCCAGGGACAAGAATAGTACAATGCACCAGAAACCTAAACACTGAAAAAGTGATAAAGGCGGCCATTGTACTATTCGACGACACCATCGGCCTAACCCAGTGCCCTGACCTGACAACAGAGAACATCGCTGTTGCTAAACTGAGGACAGGGGCCTGGGAGATGGGAGTGGTGTCTGTCTACCTGGAGGGAAACAAACCGGTTGAACCATATCTGGATATGATTGGGAAGGCCGTAGCAGGCTTAGGTACTGGTAACGTGATACTCGGTGGGGACGTAAACGCCTGGAATACCTGGTGGGGAAGTCGGAAAACGGACAAGAGGGGAATCGAGGTAGCTGCCAAGCTCGATGAGATGGAGTTCCACATAATTAATAGAGGAACAGAGCCCACCTTTGATACAATTAGAGGTGGAAAAAGTTTCTCCAGCTGCGTGGATATAACATCATGTTCGACGAGCCTACTTGGAAGGGTGGACAGCTGGAGACTGTCCGAAGAGGTAACCAGTTCGGACCACAGGGCAATTCTGTTCGATATAAATTTAGAAAAATCAATAAGCATAGATATTAAAAGAACAACACGGAAATTTAATACAAAAAAGGCAAATTGGAGAGAGTTTCATGAGAAACTCACTCAAATTTGGCAAGACAAACAAATTAATAATATACAGGTGGACAAAATAAAAACTAAAGAAGATCTAGAAAAGAAAATAGGAGAACTCACAGAATCAATTGTAGAAGTCTGTCAGAATAGTATGCCCCAAATCAAAAATAAAACACGGATGGGATTGCCCTGGTGGACCGAAGAGCTATCTCGAAGGAAAAAGGAAGTCTCCAGGCTGAAGCGTCGCATTTCGTATGCAGCGCCAGTTCGCCGAGATATGGTCGTCGAACAGTATATCCAAGCAAAACAGGAATACCAACAGCTAGTTAAAAACGCACAAACCACCAGCTGGAAGGATTTTTGCAGTAAACAAGACCGAGAATCCATGTGGGACGGCATTTACAGAGTAATTGGCCGCACAACTAAAAGACAGGAGGACGTCCCCTTAGTACTGAACGGGAAGACTCTAGGAAACATAGAATCAGCTAGAGTCCTAGCGGATACCTTCTACCCGGAGGATAAAGATCAAGAGGATGACGCGGAACACAGACTGATAAGGGAAACAGCAGAAACACTTAATGAAGGGTCACTTGATGACGCAAGTGATCCACCATTTACGGTGGAAGAATTACTGTGGGCCGCGTCCAGCTTCAATCCCAAAAAAGCGCCGGGAAATGACGGTCTCACGGCCGATATCTGTGCTGCAGCTATCACATTGGATCCGACACTGTTCCTAGCAATAGCCAACAAATGTCTCGATCTTGCGTATTTCCCCGTGAAATGGAAGGAGGCGGCAGTAGTGGTGTTGCGGAAACCCGGAAAGGAAGACTACACGCACCCCAAAGCCTACAGACCTATTGGGCTACTACCGGTATTAGGAAAAATAGTAGAAAAAATGATAATACGAAGGATAAAGTGGTATATCGTGCCTAAAATAAGTAAAAACCAATATGGTTTTATGCCACAGCGTAGCACCGAGGACTCCCTCTATGACATGATACAGTTAATAAAAACCAAGATCAAAGATAAAAAACTGATCGTACTTGTATCGCTTGACATAGAGGGAGCCTTCGACAACGCTTGGTGGCCAGCAATTCGATGTAGGCTTGCCGAGACTGGATGCCCGAAGAACTTGAGGCGACTGATCGATAGTTACTTGCACGACAGATCAGTGTGCGTCAAGTATTCAGGGGCTGAATGGGCAAAAAAGACCACGAAGGGGTGCGTGCAGGGCTCGATAGGCGGCCCAATATTCTGGAACCTCTTGCTCGACCCACTACTGTAAGAGTTAAACGCGAAAGGGAATACTGCCAAGCCTTTGCAGACGATGTGGTCATAATTTTCTCTGGAGACAAGGCTTTGGAAGTGCAGGAGCAGGCCAATGCAGCCCTAGCACTTGTTCAGAGGTGGGGGATCAAAAATAAACTTAAATTTGCTCCGCAAAAAACAAAAGCAATGATCATTACCAACAAGATTAAATACGATTCACCACTTCTGAGGATGGGCGGGGAAAGCATTGGGCTGACCAAAGAAATTAAAATACTCGGTCTCACAGTTGACGACGGGTTGACCTTTAACACGCATGTAAAGAATGTGTGCTGTAAGGTGCAAAACCTTTATCGTCAGCTGTGTAGAGCCGCAAAGGTTCATTGGGGCTTAAACTCCGAGATTGTTAGGACCATATACGTCGCAGTAGTAGAGCCAATCATTTTATATGCAGCAAGCGCATGGGCACCGGCAACTAATAAACAAATGATCAAAATACAATTCGACATGGTGCAACGCGGGTTCGTACAAAAAATCATTAAATCATATAGAACTGTATCCCTTCACTCGGCATTACTACTCGCCGGGCTGCTTCCCTTGGATCTGAGGGTCCGGGAAGCAGCCTTGCTTTATGAAACAAAGAAAGGCTATTCCCAGCGAGTAGTGGGAGATCGGGATATGGTAAAAAAAGGTAGAATACGGTAGGACGCCACACCCCGCGGACCAGTATGGCGTGCAGTTCATATGTCTGGAGGACGGTGCGCAAGTTGAACAACATGACAACAAGGGCCTTAAAATATATACGGATGAAAGTAAGATCGTGGGGAAGTCGGCGCTGCTCTATCCATCTGGAATGATGCAGCGGAGACGAGTAGCCGAAAATTAAAGTTGGGAAACTTCTGCACCGTCTTCCAGGCGGAGTTGCTCGCCATCTTGGAAGCAACTAGACATGCGATTAAAGACCCGGCAAAAAGCTGCAATATATACAGTGACTCTAGATCTGCTCTCGAGACAATCGTCCAAAACGTTTCCCTCCATCCCCTAGCAGCAGAAATTAGAAAAAATTTAAGCATATTACACAAACAAAGTAAATCACTCCAACTTTTCTGGATAAAAGCTCACGCAGGATTGGAGGGGAATGAGAGAGCAGATCAACTAGCCAAAGAAGCAGCATTAAAAATAAAAAGTAAGCCACATTATGAAAAGTGTCCGGTTTCTTTCGTCAAGCGTCAGATTCGTCTGAATTCGCTTGACGAATGGAACCGACGATATATGGAAGGAGAAACAGCCTCCACCACAAAAGTGTTTTTCCCGAACGCCATAGATGCATACCCTATAATAAGAAAAATGGATATGGATCCAATGCTTGTACAAGTGATGACAGGACATGGCGGGTTCTCCGAATACTTATACCGTTTTAAATGTAAGGAGAGCCCGGCATGTGCCTGTGATCCAGAAAAAGAGGAAACAATAGTCCACCTCATAACAGAGTGCCCTATATATTGCAAAGAGAGAATAGACCTAGAAATAGAGATAGAAATTAAGATAAATAAAGAGAATGTACATAGAATTATAAGAAATAAACATGTAAGAAAAAGATTTCTAAGTTACTGTAAAAATATAGCACATAAGGTAGTAAATAAGAATAAATCATTGTAGTAAAAGGAACTGTAACATAATATATACAAATATATAATGTAATCAGCCCATATAAAATAAGTAGAAATAAGAAATAGCAATAGAAACTACTGTACCTAGAATTAATTAGATAAGAAAAAAAAGGAAAAGAAAAGTATCCTTAAAAGAAATAAAGAAAATAGCAATAAAAATAAAAAAGAATAAGAATCTAAAATAAAAAAGAAAGAACATAGATAATAAAAGATGAAAAAAGTCCCTGAGTTCCAACTAGTAAAAAAAAAAAAAAACCTAACCTAACCTAACCTAACCTTTTTTTTTTTAAATGGGGAAATGCCTACGCATACCCGCCTCGCGGGGGCAAGGACGGGTTATGTCGGACTCGCACCGACTAAAACCCCATGGTGTTCCACACTCGTCGCATATTGGCAGGGCCACGGGAACGCTTTTGCACACTTCCGCGGCCCCACCTGCGCTGGCCGCCCCATGGCGGCCCCTCCTCGGGAGAGGAACACTCCTCCCCCATCTCCTTCTCAGGTAAGGCGCACCAGAACACATGGTGCGCCTTCCTCCTCGGCCTCCAATTTCCAATGCGCAACAGACGCCCCCGTGTCCGATGCGCGAAGGCCATGGGGCCAGGAAAAACTAGCACTCAGAAGCACCGGCCTTCCCGGCCCCAGCGGCGGATCTGGTCTATGGCTCCGCCGCCAACCGAGATTCGGCTGTGGAGGGTAGGGAGAGCGGCGCCTCGCAACACCGACACTCCTCTCCCCCCGCAGCCCCACCACCACCGCATCATCAACGGTGCGGCCCCGTCAGAGTCGCGGAGGATAGGGCGAGTGGCGCATCGCCATACCAACACTCCTCTTCCTCCGCGACTCCACCTCGGCTGCAGCGGTAGAGGGTGCGGACTCCCCTCTCACCGCAGCCCCCCGACACACATCCGAAGTGGGCTCGCCAAGCCCACTCGGAGTGGCCACCTCGGGCCGGCCCTACACCACGGGCCAGCCAAGGGGTTCCTCTTTGTTCACCGTGGGTGACCAAGCCACGACTACTAAGCCACCCCGTCACGACAAGGCGGGAACCCGTTCGGGGGGGAACCTAACCTAACCTAACCTTTTTTTTTTTTTTTACATGGGGAAATGCCTACGCATACCCGCCTCGCGGGGGCAAGGACGGGTTATGTCGGACTCGCACCGACTAAAACCCCATGGTGTTCCACCCTCGTTGCATATTGGCAGGGCCACGGGAACGCTTTCGCACACATCCGCGGCCCCACCTGCGCTGGCCGCCCCATGGCGGCCCCTCCTCGGGAGAGGACTACTTCTCCCCCATCTCCCTCTCAGGTAAGGCGCACCAGAACACATGGCGCGCCCTCCTCCTCGGCCTCCAATTTCACATGCGCAACGGACGCCCCCGCGTCCGATGCGCGAAGGCCATGGGGCCAGGAAAAACTAGCACTCAGAAGCACCAGGAAGGCTCCTGACCCCAGCGGCGGATCTGGTCTATGGCTCCACCGCCAACCAAGATTCGGCTGCGGAGGGTAGGGAGAGCGGCGCCTCGCAATACCGGCACTCCTCTCCCCCCGCAGCCCCACCACCACCGCATCAATTAACGGTGCGGCCCCGTCTGAGTCGCGGAGGATAGGGCGAGTGGCGCATCGCCATACCAACACTCCTCTTCCTCCGCGACTCCACCTCGGCTGCAGCGGTAGAGGGTGCGGACTCCCCTCTCACCGCAGCCCCCCGACACACATCCGAAGTGGGCTTCCCAAGCCCACTCGGAGTGGCCACCTCGGGCCGGCCCTACACCTCGGGCCAGCCAAGGGGTTCCTCTTTGTACACCGTGGTTGACCAAGCCACGGCTACTAAGCCCCCCCGCCACGACAAGGCGGGAACCCGTTCGGGGGGGAACCTAACCTAACCTTTTTTTTTTTTTTTTTTACGTGGGGAAATCCTCATGGATACCTTCTGTTACGGCCTACGGTTGCTCCCTTAAAGGATCCAATCCCCCGGGGCCCATCAGCAGAAGACTTCCCGAGCAAACGTAGGTCGGGCCTCCTAAGGCCACGTGGAAGTTCTCTAATTACACTAAATATATGGGGGAGCGTTATACTACGGCCAGTCGACCGGAAGGAATTTGGCGGAGTTCACTTACCTCTATCCAAGGCGACTGGTTCCTCCGGAGTCGGTCAGGTCGCATGTGGTTGTGTAGTGCAAGGGAAAGAATGGTGATGTGGTGTGTATCTGGGTGTGACTGATGGTGATTGAACCTAGACCTTAGCCGTCGGCAGCAGCCCGAGCGTCGATACCGCTCCAACTTGAGGGGGCCTTTCGAGGTTATCCACAGTCACTTTCTTGGTTCACCACGATGCCAGTCACTTAACTCTATCGTACGATTAACTAGCTTACAGAAGCCACTAACTATCGCGGGGTATAAGGTTACCGCACAAAACACGCCCGGAGTTTCTAGGTCAAAGGTCACTACCGTTTCGCGTGGCAACAGTTCTAAATACCGAGGCCGCACTAGCTTATATTGTCGAATGCACTTATACAGATTCTGAGTCGGACCCAATAAGTCCCGGGAAAGGCTATCCAAACAGGGAATGCGCGTTATAATTCCTAGACAGGATATTTACTAGACGCCCTAACTATTCCGCGGTTCCCGCACAAAATTAACAGCGTGCAAACATTAGCACATCTGGCAGATGACTGACTCGCTTGCGACCCGCGCGCCACTGTGACGCTCGGAAGAACTTCAGACCGGAATCGCGCCGAGCCGAGTGACATCTGGTGTCGATTCCGACAACAGAGTTTTGCGCGAACAAACCCCCGTCCCGGACATAAGGATTTAGGTCCGCGAGCAACCGGTCAGCGGGACAAGGTCGAGACTGCAAGTTGCAAGACCGAATCTACAACCAAACTAGGCCACCTTAGGCAATCTATTAGGTCTTGCAACCCTAATCAACGCCTCAAAGATATCCCTAATGTGGCAAGCCGGAGGGTCAGCCTCCACTGGATGCCCCTCCTGGGCATCGCAGCACTTTAATAAGTCCTGTACTGGACAGAAGTCCGACGACCTCTTTCAAACACCATCTGTGCCCCTATGATTAGTTCCGCAATCCGACCGGATCAGCTCTGCAAACAGTGACGCGACACGAAGCGGCCTCGAGCGGCCTCCTAAGCTTCAGTGCAGAGAGCACCCACAAATTCCACATGAACGTCGTCTGTGGAGAGCCGAACGAAACGCACAGATAGTCCCTAGTATGAATTTTCAACAAGTAGGCCTAGCCAGGCCACCCACCATATTATCATTTACTAAAATAGTGCGGCAGCTGATTTCAATCTGATAATCTCCAAAACTAGCTAGCCTGTTAGACAAGTAGTCCTATGCTCATATTTCAACAAATTTTTCAAAAGCATCAATGTTCAACTACAGAATTAATTCAACCAAATTAATCACCGATGCGCATAGGTCAACTTGCAAATTAAACAAAACAATAACGTAAGGGACAGCCCTACTTCTTAGAAAACAAAAATGATTAAACACTATCCTAAACATAAACATAATTTTTCAAATAGTGCGCCATTCCATTTCAGATGAATTCAAATTTTCCTTTCAGCAAACAAACGCAACAATCAAATACAGTGATTAAATATATGTACAAAACACATGCAGTAGCATTTAAAGGAGTAGATTAAATTCAATTCTTTTAATTTAAACCGCTACAAATAGGAGAATTTCGCGGAAAGCCCAAAGCAATTTTTAATTTTAATTCAAGTATTTTTTTTGACTAAGTGCTCGACCAAACCAAATCTAATACCCCTTGACAGCGTGATTCAACGCTACAGGGGGACCCTAATCTTCCCACCACCAAGGGGAGGCCACATGGCGTGAACCCGAGATAAATAGAGCACAACCTTTAACAGTTGCCACTCGGGTTGTACGCCTTCACTGAGGCCGTCGGCAACAGAACATTTTGACAAGTGGACTGTTGACGGCTTAAGGCTCAGTGGAGGCGGCCGTGGTGGGAACTAAGGCAGCAGCTAGACAGGGCCGCCTCCATCAAATGGGGAACAGTGGTACACCAGTCGCGGCCACTCAGCTAACGGAAGTGAGAAGGGTCCAGCGGACCGATGAGTGGCCGTGAAGTTCCTCTCCACACGCTGAGGGGGGGTGATGACACCCCCGCCCCTGGGGGAATTACCCCCCGACTGGTCGGGGGAGGGACTCCTTTCAAACTTAGGGGCCTGGTGGCTGGACGGCGGGCGCCGAGAGTCACCCTGCAGAGGGCGTGGCTGAGCGCCCCCGCCCGTGGGGGTCGAGGGCCTGGCAGAGCCCCGAGAGGAGATGCCGTTCGCACCCAGGCACAAAACGGCATGGTGATTGCCCTGGCAATGCAGACAGGGCCGTCGATGCGGACAGTCTCGCTGGAGGTGCCCTCCCAGACATGACCAGCACCAGTGGCGCTCCTTGGCGATAGTTCGCCTCGCTGGAACCGGCTTACCTAATAATTTCGGGCACGACGTTACCCGGTGATCAGATGCTCGACAATAGGAGCAGGGGGGGGTTGACGACGACTTGCCTGGCGGGTTCAGCCTCTCACTGGGCACGTCTCGCAAGTCGTCAACGGTGCCCGCCGCGTTCTCGATCTGCCGGCACTGCTCCTCCAAAAACCGCAGCAGGTCATAGAAGGGCGGCATATAGGAGGCCTCGTCCCCGCCGTACCTCTCCTCAAAATGGATTCGCAGGTCGAGAGGTAGACGGGACAGCACGATGCGGAGCAACAAAAAAGCCCATTCGCCCACTGGTAAACCCAGCCGCCTCAAAGTATTACAGGCCACCAAGACTGGATCCAACAGGTCCGGACGCAGTCTGGCCCGGTCACTAAGCAGCGGGAGGCTTAGAAGCTGCTTAACCTGTTCGTCCGCAATTCGCCGGACGTTGGCGTATCTTATGGCTAGGAGGTCCCGAGCAGTCTGGTAGGCGTCGTCCGACAATCTCAAGTGGCCGACGACGCCCAGGGCCTCCCCCTCCAGTGAGGCCAGGAGGTACACCATCTTTTGGCTCGGGGTCAAGTCACTCCGGGAGTCCACTAGGCTGTCGAAAAGACCAACGAAGGTCAGCCATTCGGAAAGGACCCCGGAGAACTTTGGCAGGTCCAGAGTTGGGAGTCGTCCCAACAGCTCCGGCTGAAGCCGCTTCAGAGAGGACTCGGACAAGTCACTCATCCGAGCTTCACGAGCCTCCTCGGCATACCTGCCTTCAGCCTCGATCAACTCGTCCGTGAGCCACAAGAACTGCTCATAGTCCGCGAAGCAGGAGTCCAGGACTCCCTTCTCCACATCCGAATCCTCGAGTTCAGCGTAAGCCTCCTCCACTGCGGCCCTTCGAGCATCCACCTGCTCGAACTGCTTCATCAAGTTATGGACCCTATCCGGTCGACCTATCAAAGCATGGGCGCTTGTGGCCCAGCGTAGCTCAGTCCGCAAACAACGGATCAGTAGCTTGGGCGATGTCATCACTATTAAATGCAAATTACGACGCGGCTTGAGCACAGTTTACAAAGATAACAAATAAAAAATACAACAAAAAATTAACAGTTAATAAATGCAGTTCCTATCAAATCGCGTTGAATAGAAATTACACAAATACGAACTACTTGCTACGTATCAACCAAATACAAGTTAGCACAAAAAAGACACAAATCAAATTAACAAATAACAAATACTAGTGCGATCGAATCAAGTTAAATTCAAATTGCGCAAATACAAATTACTACTATTTAGTTCAAATACAACTTACAGTATAAACGAAGATACACATCACGGTCGATCAACAAAAAATGCCTAGCTCGGAAATCGAACCTTCGATAAGTAATCCACTACAACTCTCCGACAACGATAATTAACCGATTACGTAAAAATAACCATCTACCTACATGACGTATATCTCTAGAAAATCTCCCGCTTGCACAACCTAGGGCGCGGCTTTTCAAATTACCCTCTAACCAAAAAAAAGGCAAGCAACAAAGCAACAAAGGAAAATAATTCTATTATTACGTACAAAAAAAATATTTTTACGTATTACGGACGGGCGTGATTGTAGATGCAAATTAAACCAATCACACCAACGCTCCCTGCCACCAAAATTGGTTAATGTTTATCAAACACTATAGTCGGGATCGACCGGGAATCGAACCCGGAACCGCGCTCTGCTACCAAATGTTACGGCCTACGGTTGCTCCCTTAAAGGATCCAATCCCCCGGGGCCCATCAGCAGAAGACTTCCCGAGCAAACGTAGGTCGGGCCTCCTAAGGCCACGTGGAAGTTCTCTAATTACACTAAATATATGGGGGAGCGTTATACTACGGCCAGTCGACCGGAAGGAATTTGGCGGAGTTCACTTACCTCTATCCAAGGCGACTGGTTCCTCCGGAGTCGGTCAGGTCGCATGTGGTTGTGTAGTGCAAGGGAAAGAATGGTGATGTGGTGTGTATCTGGGTGTGACTGATGGTGATTGAACCTAGACCTTAGCCGTCGGCAGCAGCCCGAGCGTCGATACCGCTCCAACTTGAGGGGGCCTTTCGAGGTTATCCACAGTCACTTTCTTGGTTCACCACGATGCCAGTCACTTAACTCTATCGTACGATTAACTAGCTTACAGAAGCCACTAACTATCGCGGGGTATAAGGTTACCGCACAAAACACGCCCGGAGTTTCTAGGTCAAAGGTCACTACCGTTTCGCGTGGCAACAGTTCTAAATACCGAGGCCGCACTAGCTTATATTGTCGAATGCACTTATACAGATTCTGAGTCGGACCCAATAAGTCCCGGGAAAGGCTATCCAAACAGGGAATGCGCGTTATAATTCCTAGACAGGATATTTACTAGACGCCCTAACTATTCCGCGGTTCCCGCACAAAATTAACAGCGTGCAAACATTAGCACATCTGGCAGATGACTGACTCGCTTGCGACCCGCGCGCCACTGTGACGCTCGGAAGAACTTCAGACCGGAATCGCGCCGAGCCGAGTGACATCTGGTGTCGATTCCGACAACAGAGTTTTGCGCGAACACCTTCGGCTGCGGGGGCAACCGGAAGGTTATGCCGGACTCCTACCGGCTAAAACCCCACGATGCCTCCTCGCACGTGCGCGCGGGGCCGCGGGAATCCAAATTCTTCCGCAGCCCCGCACTAGTGCTTGCCCGGTCTGTTCGGGCCTCGTCTCCTGCCCGGGGTAGCGAGGTGTTCAGCTACCCCCCTCCACAGCCTCCAGCTCCACCTGCGTATCGGACCCCCCCGAGTTCGATACGCGGAGGCCATGGGGCCAGGAAAATCGAGCGCTTAATAGCGCCCGCTTTCCCGACCCCAGCGGCGGATCTGGTCTCTGGCTCCGCCGCCAACCAAGTTTCGGCCGCGGAGGGTAGGGAGAGCGGCGCCTCGCAATACCGACACTCCTCTCCCCCCGCAGCCCCACCACCACCGCATCATTCAACGGTGCGGCCCCGTCTGAGTCGCGGAGGATAGGGCGAGTGGCGCATCGCCATACCAACACTCCTCTTCCTCCGCGACTCCACCTCGGCTGCAGCGGTAGAGGGTTGCGGACTCCCCTCTCACCACAGCCCCCCGACACACATCCGAAGTGGGCTTCCCAAGCCCACTCGGAGTGGCCACCTCGGGCCGGCCCTACACCTCGGGCCAGCCAAGGGGTTCCTCTTCGTTCACCGTGGTTGACCAAGCCACGGCTACTAAGCCCCCCCGCCACGACAAGGCGGGAACCCGTTCGGGGGGGAACCTAACCTAACCTAACCTAACCTAACCGAGTCTGCTTCCGACCGCCGTAGCGACCGGCCGCAATTCGCATCGCGGGTGACTAGTGGACAACCGGTGTACGGGTTGTCAACTAGTGGACAACTGGTGGACAACTAGTGGACAACTTGTGGACAACCGGTGGACAACTAGTGGACAACTTGTGGACAACCGGTGTACGGGTTGTCAACTAGTGGACAACTAGTGGACAACTAATGGACAACTAGTGTACGGGTTGTCAACTAGTGGACAACCGGTGGACAACTGGTGGACAACTTGTGGACAACCGGTGTACGGGTTGTCAACTAGTGGACAACTAGTGGACAACTTGTGGACAACCGGTGTACGGGTTGTCAACTAGTGGACAACTGGTGGACAACAAGTAGACAACCTGCGAATTGGTGGACAACTAGTGGACAACTTCTCCCCTCAAAACCTATATAAGCGCTGCGACCGCAACAAATCAATCAGTCTGTCGCCAGCCGCCGGGGCGGCTGGCGGCGGCCTTCGCCGAAAGTAACATGGACTGTGGTAAAGTGCACCGGTTTAAGAGTTAGACTTTAGTGAATCAAAATTGTGTGTGCCAGTGACTGTAGTAAAGGACTACGATAAAGCAATCTAGACCTTAGTGAAGTGTAGGGGCTTAAAGGAATCTAGTCCATAGTAAAGTGAAATGAGAACGAAAGTGCAACCTGTGCAATAAACTATATTAAATGTGATAAGCAAATAGTAGCGACGAGTATTGTGAATATGGCACCATCGCAGTGTGAAACCCCTCCCCTCCCGACCTCAGCCGAGGAGTTCAAGGACTTATCTTCTTTCACCATGGTTATTAACAAGCTAACCTCGTGTGTCGGTACTGCCATTAATGAGGGGAAAAGTGTAACCGCAGCGAACAAACGCTTAATAAGCCTGGCCATGGAGGAAATTCGCCGGGCCACCAGAACCCTTAATAGCCTGGACACCACTGCCTCCTCCAGCACATCAGCTCTGGGGGAAATTAAGGAGGAGATTAAGGCATGTGTCCGAAAAGAGATGGCCAACTTCAAAAAGCTGGTCAACACCAACGTGAATAAACCAACATACGCCCAGGCTGCAGCTGCAGTCAGCGGGATCGCGTCTGCGACGGGAGGACCTGCAGCCCGCACTGCACCACCTACTACGAAGCCTGCAATCATCATCACCCCGGCTAAGGAAGTCAAAACGCGTCAGGAGGCTGTGGAGCTGTTCAAAAAGTGCATCTCATATAGGAACTCGACTTACGCGCCTGTAAGAGTGCAACCTGTCTCCAATAACAAACTCCGCGTGGAGTTTGAGAACGTGAACCAAAGTTCCTAAAATTTAAACTTAACAAAAGGTGAAGCGAAAATACGTTGCTCAAATTACAATAAGCTAAGTTCAGCAATTATTTTTAAATGACATATTGTTTGACAATATATTATTATCAGTATTGCTTTGTTCTAGACAAAGTGTGCAAGAAGTTATGAGTAAATATACCTCAACTTAAACTTATAATTAACAAAAGGTGAAGAGAAACATATATAACTAAAATAACATTTCTGTGATTGACATACTGTCTATAAAATCTTAAATTAAAGTGTGCAAGAAGTTATGAGTAAATATACCTCAACTTAAACTTATAACTAACAAAAGGTGAAGAGAAACATATATAACTAAAATAACATTTCTGTGATTGACGTCTATCTATAAAATCTTGAATTAACAATTCCGTGTCAGTGTACCCTATAAGTTAATCAACTTGAACTTATCATTAAACAAAGCAAGAGATAAAGTAACTAAAACTTCTTGAACTTAAGTCACAGAGTAAAGGTGGATTTAAAGAATTTTAATTAACAATTTTGCTATGTTGCTATGACATTATTGCGTTAATTGTTTACAGTAATCTAGACGCCACATTGAGATATGGTAACATATTATATAATAAAGATAGGAAAGGCATGACATAATAATCTAAACGCTTAAATGATAATAAAGGAGAGGCGTAAAGTAGTATTTACCAGCTATATGGTATCTAATTAGAATGAATTGAGTCTAGTCTCTAAATTAATTTTATCAACTATGCTATATCAATAAAAGGAATAGAGGCTTAAAGGATCTTATCAGCTATATAATATCTAGTGAGATCTAAATCTAATATAATAATAATTTTAAAATTTTAATAATTTAAACCATATGCAGAGGTCTTATGCCAGATGTAAAAACAATTTTAAAACAGAGAATGAGAGAAATGAGAGTAAAAGTGTACATCAATCTATTCATCATTATTATTATTATTAAATCGTTTGAGCCTTGTTATTATATATTTAATGTAGGTGATAAATGAGTTCCAACTTGTCTCTTTTCTCATTAATTCAGTTATTCTGTAAGGTGACACTCTCACACTGGCACATATTGTTTCATGAGTGGATCTCTGTACCCCGAACGCGGGGCATTTCTCCAAGAGATGTTCCATCGTTTGAGGCGTGTTGTCATCGCATAGACAATTGTCGTTTGGAGTTATTTTAAAACGACACAGATAGGACTTGTGAAAGCCGTGGCCAGTGAGAACTTGAGTTAGGTAAAAGTCGGGACGAGTGATTTTGCATAGCGTAGTAATGTCGTCCAGTGTAGGAAGGTGTGTTTTGGTGTATCTGCCCTGTTCAGCGCTCGCATAACGGGTCTGCCATAGAGCACGGTGTTTTTGGCGTATTAAGTGTCTTATATGTGAGATGGCAAAGTGTGTATAGTCCGGTGATTTGTGAAGTTTACAGCCAGCATTGGCAGCCCTATCCGCCGCCTCGTTCCCCACAATGCCCACATGACTTTTCACCCATGCAAACTTAATTCTGTCGAATTTTTTGATTAGACTAATTGTATTATGTATTTCCACGACTATTGGATGTGTATTGCTTCGATTTTGCAACGCTTTGATGGAAGAGAGTGAGTCCGTTAGTATAATGGTTTCATTATATTTGTTGTTAAGAACCCAGCTGCAGGCCTTATGTATGGCAAACAGCTCAGCCTGAAAAACCGAGCACGAGTCGTGCAATTTATATTTTTTGACGACTGTAATGGGCGAATCACCTGCGGGCACATAGGACACGAAGGCAGCCCCAACGGCCCCGTCCTCCTGCTTACTGCCATCTGTATATATACGGGCTTCAGGACCGATGATGGCATCCACCTCCTGCTGGCTGTGTATCGTATCATAACCTAAGGTGATCCTCTCACTGGGGTGCAGGAGTTTGTGTGGTGCAGTTGGTTATGTCATGCGGTAGAAAGTCTGACGTGTAAGACAATCTAGTTCTTTCCACCGCGTGAACCTCCTTGATTTTTAGGTCTATTGGTATGAATTGTGCTAGGGCCAGAGCAGGCGCCGTAGAGACCGTGCGGAACGCCTTAATCGCCTTGATGGCGAATCCTCGCTGCATGATCTCCAGCCGCTTTCTGACCCCTCTTTTGGAAACTACATGTCCCTATATACCAGCAGCATATGTAACAATAGGTACGATTACCTGCTGGTATATGGCGCGTATGTTCTCCGGGTGTGCACCCCAGGTAGATCTGGTGAATAAGCAGAGTTTGTTGAAGATTTTAATCGCCTTGCCGATGACGCACCGAATGTGCTTATTGAATAGCAGTTTTTCATCCAGTGTGACACCCAGCAATTTGATATCAGGGGAAAATTTTAAAGTGTGTCCGTCCATAATGATTTTTGCAGCCTTTGCACCAGGAGTAAATGCGATCATTTGTGTTTTAGATGGACCAAACGCCAATTTGACACTTGACCCCCAGTTAGTGATACTCGTGAGTGCAGCGTTTGCTGCACTCTCCAGCCGGTGGACATCTTTGGCCGCAACGATTAAGAACACATCATCTGCATATGCCTGAATATGGCAACCTGCCGGAAGTTCTGCGCCAAGCAGTTCATCAAGGATGATGTTCCACAATACTGGACCGCAAGCAGAGCCCTGGACACCCCTTGGTCATCATCTTGGTGACTCTGACCCCGGCGTAGTCAAGAGTCACCAAGCGGTTCCGAACGTAACTACGGATAAGTCCATAGATGTTTCGTGGACAATTAATCATTCTCAGCCTGTGGAACAGTGCCGGCCACTAGGCGTTATCGAAAGCCGCTTTGATATCCAAGGAGAGAGCAATTACTAGTTCTCCATTGTCCTTAGCCCGACGAATCACGTCAAGCGCAGTGTCAATGGCTGTGATAGAATTTGTTTGCTCACGGAAACCAAACTGTCGTGGACGTTTTGCCCATTCAGCCCCTGAATACTTGACGCACACTGATCTGTCGTGCAAGTAACTATCGATCAGTCGCCTCAAGTTCTTCGGGCATCCAGTCTCGGCAAGCCTACATCGAATTGCTGGCCACCAAGCGTTGTCGAAGGCTCCCTCTATGTCAAGCGATACAAGTACGATCAGTTTTTTATCTTTGATCTTGGTTTTTATTAACTGTATCATGTCATAGAGGGAGTCCTCGGTGCTACGCTGTGGCATAAAACCATATTGGTTTTTACTTATTTTAGGCACGATATACCACTTTATCCTTCGTATTATCATTTTTTCTACTATTTTTCCTAATACCGGTAGTAGCCCAATAGGTCTGTAGGCTTTGGGGTGCGTGTAGTCTTCCTTTCCGGGTTTCCGCAACACCACTACTGCCGCCTCCTTCCATTTCACGGGGAAATACGCAAGATCGAGACATTTGTTGGCTATTGCTAGGAACAGTGTCGGATCCAATGTGATAGCTGCAGCACAGATATCGGCCGTGAGACCGTCATTTCCCGGCGCTTTTTTGGGATTGAAGCTGGACGCGGCCCACAGTAATTCTTCCACCGTAAATGGTGGATCACTTGCGTCATCAAGTGACCCTTCATTAAGTGTTTCTGCTGTTTCCCTTATCAGTCTGTGTTCCGCGTCATCCTCTTGATCTTTATCCTCCGGGTAGAAGGTATCCGCTAGGACTCTAGCTGATTCTATGTTTCCAGTGTGTGAGGTTCCAATCTACTAGTTTTTAAGGCATTTACTTTTTAAAAACGAAATAAAATTTATTTTATTATTATTTTTATGTTTTTTTAATGTGTGTTACCTCATAACTTTTTTTAAGGTTAAGCGACGTACCTATAAAAAAAATGTTTTTGAAATGGTACATATATTAAATTTGCAATTGTGGGAAGGAAATTTAATTTCAATTCAAACTTATATGTTTGTAATTACGGTTATCATATTTTGCTTAAGTTGACACGCTTGCCAAGCGGGTGGTTAACCGCAGTTTATTTTTATTCATCTGATATCAGAATATGCTGCTGCCCATTTCCTGGTTCAGTTTCCCTCTGTTGCCTCTTACGACAGTCGCGGGATGATATAGGGTAATTTATTCTTGCTATAAATGCTGTAAGGCTAGACAGTGAAGAGGTCATTCGTAGATCAACAGTCGTAGCGCATAGACGTGTATTGTGGAATGTATGTAAATTATACTAAATTAGTGTCGTGTTCACTACGATTGTGCTAAAGTATTTTGGTGTGTGATAATAAGTGGATACATATGTTGTAAAGACTAACGCCACATGAAATATACAGTTGTTTTAAAACAGGCATTTAATTTTATGTACCGCCATTCCTGTGCAAAAGTTCGTCGATATTAAAGAAAAGGAACTAATGTAAGTAAAGAGTTTTAAAAGAATATATCTTTTTACCCTTACTTAATTCATTTATTAAGTATGGCTATGAAACTTTTCGATTTTAAGGAAACAATAGTCTGAACTTTAGTAATATTTTTCGTAACACTGAAATATAATCAATTACGAAAATATGCAAATGATACATGTATTTTTTTTGACAAGTATTCAACATAGTGTGACGCCTCATAATTATTATTAATAAATAATAATTAAATTCATTATACAGACATTTAAAAATGTCATAGAAATTATAATTTAAACAATTAAATGCAAATAATAAGCATAGAGTTCAAAAATATCCATTTGGAATATTGAATATTATATATATTTTAGTAAACGCATAAAATGTCTCAAAAAATCTCTAAATTTATTAAAAACCTGCTTAAAATGTTTAAAATATATCAAATCATATAAATACAAGGCGATTATATTGCAATAACAAAGATAAATAACATTTGTAATATAATAGAAAAAAATGGATTAAAATTTTCTAAGTTGATGAAGGTGTTCGTGTAATAATTGGAAAATTTCTAAGTTAATGAACGTGTTCTTGTAATGTTCCCTTATATTGGGGCGTTGTCGGAGACACATACCCAAGGTTGTACATATATATGCGGTGGTCGGCTGACCGACTGCTAGTACTAAGGTTGCACAATGACTAGTCCTATATTAGGGACTTAACATAGTAAGGTCTGACGAACCAAAGCATTAATATAGAAGGTCTCTATGATGCATAAGCATTATGATAGCAGAGTTATGACTTGAAGTCCCATATGAATAAGACATACAGTAGTATGGTCTATGAAATAAAGCAAATATGTGGAAGGTCTCAAATATGTAAAAGCATTATATTGAAAGAAATGGGACTTGATAAGGATTATTATAGTGGCGTGTAGGTTGCTTCGCAGCCTCTGAGACCGAGGTAAACTTGGACTCACTAACCGATGTGTCCTAGACATATCATCTTAGTGCCGGTGGTAAGCGGGTTTGTTGTAGCAATACGACTTGCCCGTGGACATCGCACACCCCTACCGGTTGTGGGCGGCGTCTTAGCGCATAGCGTTATGATACGTCGGCTATCTTTCGGATTAGGGTGAGTGTGTTTGGTAGTACTTTTAAGTGCAGCAAGCATACTCAACTTCATGTCTTAGTGCAATAGCGCTATGATACGTGGAGTTTTGGCTACTGACGTCTTAGTACCGTACTACTATGATACGTTGGTGGTATTTTTAGTTAACAACATTATCAAATTTTGTTACCAAAGTCGATAGGGATCATGTGGGTGTGTTGTGAGGGGGCGCCATCCGTATGATAGTTGCACTGATGCTTACTGCTACTTGCAGTATTGTGTCTTGTCATGGATGTGCGGGTGTGCTGCACCTGATTCGATGCATCTTGTGGTTCTGGTCGATGGAGGTATGCGGGTGGTGATGTCTGCTGGGACTGTATGGGGGACCTTGGGATGGTGTAAGCCAGACGATAGTCGTATTGATGCTTGTTGCATTCTGTAGCATTGCGTCTCTACGATGGTTGTTTGGCGGGTCGCTATTCTCAATGGCGCTCTCTGCGTCTTGGTTTGACTCACAACCTAAGTAGCTTTGCCCAAGTCGGGTCCCTTCATTGCGGGGCTGCAGACTGTCTGCCCTCCATGATGTTTTATATAACAACTTAATAATATATCTCTATAAAGTTCCCACCTTTGAGAGATTGAAGGCAACTTGTTGGTGGGTGAGACAAACATGATCGAAAAATGCATATACTCAACGTCAGTGACACAAACCCTTTCTGATGGCGAATTATTAATATTATCTTATAACTGCCTATTGGCTATATCTGCCATTGTATTGGTTGGTGGAGCATATGTGTCGACCTCATGCGGGTGGTAGCTGGAGGGAGAATCTGAGGAGGCTCTCAAGGCTGCGGCCGAAAGCCGCGCAACGTGGGACCCCATTCCCTTGAGGTGAGCGGTAGACTCATGACACGCTCTGCGGCCAATTGGCCGTGCTGACCATGCAATTGGTGGTGATGCCTTACACTTACATCACGTCTGCAGGAACGGCGGTCTGGCAGGTGGTGGCGCTCACGGAAGGCTTTTTATGGTCAGTGTGCCTATTGTTGCCTAACCCGTGTGACGTACATTCACTGTGGCTGGATTTGATCGTATTCTGTATGGCGTTTACACGCATTGACATGCGCGACTTCGGTCGATGTTTGTGCTTACGCACTATCAAGGGGCCAAGTCCTCTTTTACTGGTTCGCCAGTTATTTTGCTGTGGACTACGGTCCAGTTCCCAACTTTGCGTACACTGCGAGGGGAGCGCATCAAAATGGTTGGCGCTCACCGTGCGCGGCGTGTGTGGGACCGTGCACCTCCTCCACATTTTTTTTAAAATGTGGGAGAGCGAAGCCCTTGTAACAGGTATTTGATATAAATATTGTGAGCCTTTTCCAAGCGGGAAGGGATTAATTAATAAGGAATTGACTGTTGTGAACCAGATACAAGTGGAATAGGGACAATTTATTGTTCTTAACCTTTTTGAGCTCTGTCTTCGTGAACGGGGTTCTCTAGCTTATAAGACTCTACCAATAGCTTTCGGTTGCTCTCGTGAATATTCATTCTTCCAAGATACACCTAAAAGAACTAAGTTACTATACAAACACAACGTAAAAAAGGGTCCTAACTAAGACGATCACGCCATAAATTTATTAAACGGCCTATATTTAAACCTTTAGAAAGATCAAGTTATACTGGTCACTTAAATTAGATATATTTATATATCTTACAGATATAGATTCTAAAGAAATACAAGTATAAGTGGATATATAGAAGAAAAGAAAAAAGATGGGGGGGGGGGTTCGTTACAATTTGGATTTGGTGCCGTGACCAGGATAGAGGTTAAATTTCAAATAGGAGGCCGGTAATATAAAATTATGAGGTAGGCTATATGCCTACAATTTGTTGTCCGTGAAATGGAGAGGTGTCTTGAAGAGTGGTGTTTGCTGGGGGTGGTTGAGAGTCTGGGGGTGGGGCTTAAATATTAAAATGGAGTAATAATATAGGAGGTGTGTGCATAACGGAGCGAAATAATAAAAAGTGAAATAAGTGGAAAGACTCAATTAAACTAAGTGAAGGACACAACAGGTGTAAAAAAAAAAAATGCAATACTATATATTATAAAGTGAAATAAGTGGAAAGACTCAATTAAACTAAGTGAAGGACACAACAGGTGTTAAAAAAAAAAACTGCAATACTATATATTATAAAGTGAAATAAGTGGAAAAACTCAATTAAAGTAAGTGAAGGACACAAAAAGTGTAAAAAAAAAAATACAAGTGGTAATAAAAATTAAAAATGGCTAAAAATAAGAAAAAATCAACCTCAATTAAGGCTAAGCCTAAAGATGAGATGAAAATGCTTCAGAAATTAATTAAGAATGCAGTGAAAACCTTTGAGGTTAAAATAAAGGATCTTGAGGAAAAATTTATTAACCAAACGAAAGATTACCAAATTAAAATAAATCAAGGAGAGGTGTCCGGGGCGAGCACTCGAGTCTCATGTAAATGATCCTAGACAAAATATTGTATATAATGTACATAATGTAACAATAGAAAAGCCGAAATTTGGAAATGGAAATACTCATCCAGTATCATTTTTGGAAGATCTCACCAATTATTTAAAGAAAGTTCCATCTAATGGTCTCGAAATTTCGATAGCACAAGAGTGCTTAGTAGGTGAAGCCAAGTATTGGGCTCGCATTAATAATGTGCGTTGGACAACTTTTGATGATTTTAAAGCTGACTTCCTAAGAGTGTTTTGGGGTGAAGAAGAACAAAATGAAGTAAAGAGATTCCTTGTGCAAAATAAATGGAATAGAAGTACACACCCCACCATGGTTAGTTATTTTCTTTATGTTGTTGAGAAGGCACAAACATTATCATATCCGATACCTGAAAAACAATTAGTAACTGATGTCATCAGACATTATCCTAAAACTGTGCAGCAATTATGGAGAATAGCTAAAATTGAGACAATAATAGACACGACAGATTTCTTAAGAAACTTAGATGACATCGACAAACAAGATGAAGGTCGTGAACCTTACTATAATGAGAAAAGGAGGAAGTTTAATAATAATACGGAGCAAAAACATAAAGAAATACAACAATCATACAAAACATGGCGTACACCCGAAGAGGGAAAAAAGAAGGTTAATGAAGTACATGAAATACATTTCACTAATGACCAACCTGATGTTACGGCCCCTGAGCCAAATTTAGAGCTGTAGAGGTCGAACTAGTTCCCGATTCGACCCCTTACAATGTAAAAGGGAACAAAGCATTAAATATGTTATTAAAACTGGGTTGGCAACCTGGTCAAACATTGGGTAAAAACAATAGAGGGTTACGAAAACCTATTACTTTAAAAGCAAATTTTAACAGAGAAGGCCTTGGTTATAACAACAATGTAAATAGCATATTAAACACCTTAAAAGCCAGGTCGGACTTGCCCATAATGGAGTTATTCGTGCAAACCGTCTTCGAGGAAGACGAAGATAAATATCAAAGGGAATTTATAGGGAATATGAGATCTGAAATTAAAGTTTCAATATTTGACAAAGAAATAGACGCGCTCCTCGACACTGGGAGCGATGTTACATGCATTTCAGAAAGTTTATATTTACAAATTAAAGATAATAATCGTAAAATATCAATAATGCCAGTTAAAGCAATGCAAATAAAAGGTGCTGTTGGGCAGCGCAGCACAAAAATACAACAGATGATCATATTGCCTATAGAGATAGATGAAGTAGTCTTTGAAACACAAACTTTAATTGTAGGTAATTTAATAAGACCTTTAATATTAGGCTTTGACTGGCTTAAGAGAAATAAAATATTAATTGATTTGAGAAATACTACTGTTGGAATAGAATTTAAAGTAAAAAACAAAGATTACTTTATACCTTTCAAATATAATAATAAATATGTATTACATAATAACTGCATCAAACAATTTACCGATGATCCCTTAATAAATATAAAAATAGGATCTACATTGGAGGTCTCTGAAAGGGCAAAACTTAGTAAGGTTTTGGAAAAGCATAAGAATGTGTTTTCGAACAAATTGGGAAGAGCCAATTGCTATGAGCATAAAATTGAAATGATCGATGATGAACCTATAGTTATTAGGTCCTATCCCATTCCATATGCATATAGAGCGAAAATGGAAGAAAAGTTAAATGAAATGGAACAAGCTGTTATCATCACAAGGACATCAACGCCTTACAGTAGTCCATTGACATTCACTCTAAAAAAAAGACGGCTCAATTAGAGTTCTGCTTGATGCCAGAAGCATAAATAAGAAAATAGTTGCAGAAACAGAGAAACCAACTATACAATTAGATGTTTTGAATTCATTTCACGGAGCGAATTATATCACTACCATTGACTTAAATAATGCATATTTTCAAATTCCGATAAATAAATATGGTAGAAAATATACTGGATTCACATTCAATGGAAAGTCATATGTATATAATGTTTTGCCGCAAGGATTAAAAACATCAGTAGGAAGCTTTAGCAGAGCCATGAATTTAATATTAGGACCAGAAGTCCAAGAATTTTGTGTGAACTATTTAGATGACCTAGCCATTATTACAACAGGAACGTTAGATAAACATTTGGAGCACATTGATATTGTTTTAAGTAAATTGAACAAAGCTGGCTTAACGTGTAACTTGCAGAAATGTGAATTTATTTGTAAAGAAAATAAAATGCTGGGTTTTATAATTTCAACAGAAGGCATAAAGACAGATCCCGATAAGATTCGAGCGATCCAAGAGTTTCCAGCACCTAAAAAGATTAAACAATTAAGGGCCTTTTTAGGTCTATGCAATTTCTATAGAAGGTTTATACCAAATTACAGCGAGAGCATAATACCGCTCTGTGAATTACTTAAAAAGGGACGAAAGTTCCAATGGAGCGGTAAAGAACAGAAGGCATTTGATTTTATAAAACAACAATTTATTAATACAATACAATTGCATCATCCAGACTTTAATAAGCCATATTATTTACAAACAGATTGTTTCCGGTGTGGGTATGGCCGGAGTACTATATCAGATAGATGATAATAATGAAATGAGAATTTTAGGCTATCATAGTAAAGCCTTAAAAGGCCCCGAATTAAATTGGTCTGTTACTGAACAAGAGTTTTATGCTGTAATAAGCTGCCTAAAGAAATTTGAAACATATTTGCGGGGCAGTAAAGTAATAATACTAATTGATCATAAAGCATTATTGTTTATTAATAATATGAAGTTATTCAATGGTAGAGTAACCCGATGGATTTTGTATATTGAACAATTTAATTATGAAGTACAGCATATATCGGGTAGACGTAATATTGTTGCAGATGTGCTATCACGTTATCCTCCTGATGGCGATTTAATACAAGAGGATAAAAATAATAGTTTAGAAATTGCTTACACAGAGAGCGAACCGAATATTGAGTTGATAGAAAAATTAAAATCCTTATCAGTATATCAATTACAAGATTCAGAGTCGTTGGCTATTATTGAAAAGTTAAAGACATTAAATACTTCCATAATAAAACAAAACAATAAATTTAAAAGATATAGTTTGAAAAATGATGTATTATATTACAAAACGAATTTACAAGAAGTAATATATTTACCTAAAGCATTGAGACAAGATATTATAAATCAAGTGCATATCGAAATGGGTCATCAAGGACCCTATAAGGTAATTAAATATGTGAGAGACAGATTCTTTTGGAAAGGTTTAACAAAAGATATTAAAAACCAATTAAGGGCTTGTCATTTATGTCAGTTATCTAAGAAAAGCAATATAACATATATGGGTCCCTGCAAATCTATAATAACAGAAAACATTGGCGATATAGTCATGGCAGACTTATATGGACCACTTGTATCAGGTACCTTTGGGTACACTTTCATATTTGTCATTCAAGATTCATTCAGTAAATTTATCAAATTATATCCTTTAAAACAGTCAACAGCAAAGTCTGTTGTAACAAAAGTAAAGCATTTTGTTGAGATTATAAAGCCCAAGGCAATAATGACAGATAATGGAAAACAGTTCGTAAGTAATCACTGGAAACAATCAATGAGTGAATTAAATATAAAGCCAATATATACCACAGTTAGAAATCCTAGACCAAATACAACAGAGCGAGTAAATAAAGAGTTGAGCAGATTATTTAGGACGCTTTGTCATACTAACCACAAAGATTGGGCGTTAATATTGCCGAAATTAGAAGAATTGTATAATAATTCTTATCACAATAGTACAGGCTTCACGCCTTGTGAGATTCTTTATGGTGAGTCTAATGAGATGTCTTTTGACAAAGTAATTTCTAAAAGTAAAGACAAACATAATGTCGAACAAATTAGACGACAAGTGCGTAAAAATTTAAATGAGGCAAGTCGAATAAGAAACACAAAATTTGATAAGCGAAATAGATTAATAAAATATAATATTGGTGACTTAGTAAAAATTTCAAGATCTAGTAGATCAGACGCTGATAATAAAGTTATGAGTAAGTTCAATTTGGCATATGAAGGACCTTATGTAATAGCAGCCGTACCATTTGACAATGTATATACCTTAGCAAATCCAGAGACAAACGAAATTAGAGGAATTTTCAATGCTATTCACTTATTAAAATATTTTAAATAATAATTTCTTTTTGTATAAATTAGAGTAATTAAATAAATATTGTAACATAAAAGGGTTTTGTGGGTGGCCCATGGAAATAATTGTTTAAGTTAAAATTATTAAAGTTATGAGCAAGAGATTTGTTATATGATAGTAGAACGTTATTAATATATAATGAAGAGTTGTAAATATAGATCGTAAGATAATTTTGTAATCATTTTTATTAAATAAATATGGGAGTTGGGTCAGGGCGAATGGCTCAAACACATTTATCCTATGTGGTATCGAACTGACCTCAACAAATATCAAACTGGATTGTATGCACATAAAGTGTGACACTATCGAAATAATGTTTCAAAGATTTAAAGATAAATTAATAAAATAAGAAATCGACAATTGACTGCAAACTTTATTAACAACACGATATACAATAACTTGAATTATGGTGTTATGACATTGTGATAATTGTGGTTGAAGGGGTGTTGGTGGCGGCCATTCTCTGGGGCAGGGGGATTTGATAACATATGCCGTATTGTAACAGATTAAAAGAGGAAAGAACAGATATATCAACAATTATTTGAGTGTAGTGAATATGCTCTCAAAATACTAAAATTTTATATTAACGACTCCACTATGTGGATCATTAACATAAAATTCGGGGGTGGATTGTGACGCCTCATAATTATTATTAATAAATAATAATTAAATTCATTATACAGACATTTAAAAATGTCATAGAAATTATAATTTAAACAATTAAATGCAAATAATAAGCATAGAGTTCAAAAATATCCATTTGGAATATTGAATATTATATATATTAGTAAACGCATAAAATGTCTCAAAAAATCTCTAAATTTATTAAAAACCTGCTTAAAATGTTTAAAATATATCAAATCATATAAATACAAGGCGATTATATTGCAATAACAAAGATAAATAACATTTGTAATATAATAGAAAAAATGGATTAAAATTTTGGATTAAACGCCTGGAAGACGGTGCAGAAGTTTCCCAACTTTAGTTTTCGGCTACTCGTCTCCGCTGCATCATTCCAGATGGATAGAGCAGCGCCGACTTTCCCCTCGATCTTACTTCCATCCGTATATATTTTAAGGCCCTTGTTGTCATGTTGTTCAACTTGCGCACCGTCCTCCAGACATATGAACTGCACGCCATACTGGTCCGCGGGGTGTGGCGTCCTACCGTATTCTAGCTTTACCTCCATATCCCGATCTCCCACTACTCGCTGGGAATAGCCTTTCTTTGTTTCATAAAGCAAGGCTGCTTCCCGGACCCTCAGATCCAAGGGAAGCAGCCCGGCGAGTAGTAATGCCGAGTGAAGGGATACAGTTCTATATGATTTAATGATTTTTTGTACGAACCCGCGTTGCACCATGTCGAATCGTTTTTGATCATTTGTTTATTAGTTGCCGGTGCCCATGCGCTTGCTGCATATAAAATGATTGGCTCTACTACTGCGACGTATATGGTCCTAACAATCTCGGAGTTTAAGCCCCAATGAACCTTTGCGGCTCTACACAGCTGACGATAAAGGTTTTGCACCTTACAGCACACATTCTTTACATGCGTGTTAAAGGTCAACCCGTCGTCAACTGTGAGACCGAGTATTTTAATTTCTTTGGTCAGCCCAATGCTTTCCCCGCCCATCCTCAGAAGTGGTGAATCGTATTTAATCTTGTTGGTAATGATCATTGCTTTTGTTTTTTGCGGAGCAAATTTAAGTTTATTTTTGATCCCCCACCTCTGAACAAGTGCTAGGGCTGCATTGGCCTGCTCCTGCACTTCCAAAGCCTTGTCTCCAGAGAAAATTAGGACCACATCGTCTGCAAAGGCCTGGCAGTATTCCCCTTTCGCGTTTAACTCTTGCAGTAGTGGGTCGAGCAAGAGGTTCCAGAATATTGGGCCGCCTATCGAGCCCTGCACGCACCCCTTCGTGGTCTTTTTTGCCCATTCAGCCCCTGAATACTTGACGCACACTGATCTGTCGTGCAAGTAACTATCGATCAGTCGCCTCAAGTTCTTCGGGCATCCAGTCTCGGCAAGCCTACATCGAATTGCTGGCCACCAAGCGTTGTCGAAGGCTCCCTCTATGTCAAGCTATACAAGTACGATCAGTTTTTTATCTTTGATCTTGGTTTTTATTAACTGTATCATGTCATAGAGGGAGTCCTCGGTGCTACGCTGTGGCATAAAACCATATTGGTTTTTACTTATTTTAGGCACGATATACCACTTTATCCTTCGTATTATCATTTTTTCTACTATTTTTCCTAATACCGGTAGTAGCCCAATAGGTCTGTAGGCTTTGGGGTGCGTGTAGTCTTCCTTTCCGGGTTTCCGCAACACCACTACTGCCGCCTCCTTCCATTTCACGGGGAAATACGCAAGATCGAGACATTTGTTGGCTATTGCTAGGAACAGTGTCGGATCCAATGTGATAGCTGCAGCACAGATATCGGCCGTGAGACCGTCATTTCCCGGCGCTTTTTTGGGATTGAAGCTGGACGCGGCCCACAGTAATTCTTCCACCGTAAATGGTGGATCACTTGCGTCATCAAGTGACCCTTCATTAAGTGTTTCTGCTGTTTCCCTTATCAGTCTGTGTTCCGCGTCATCCTCTTGATCTTTATCCTCCGGGTAGAAGGTATCCGCTAGGACTCTAGCTGATTCTATGTTTCCAGTGTGTGAGGTTCCAATCTACTAGTTTTTAAGGCATTTACTTTTTAAAAACGAAATAAAATTTATTTTATTATTATTTTTATGTTTTTTTAATGTGTGTTACCTCATAACTTTTTTTAAGGTTAAGCGACGTACCTATAAAAAAAAATGTTTTTGAAATGGTACATATATTAAATTTGCAATTGTGGGAAGGAAATTTAATTTCAATTCAAACTTATATGTTTGTAATTACGGTTATCATATTTTGCTTAAGTTGACACGCTTGCCAAGCGGGTGGTTAACCGCAGCTTTATTTTTATTCATCTGATATCAGAATATGCTGCTGCCCATTTCCTGGTTCAGTTTCCCTCTGTTGCCTCTTACGACAGTCGCGGGATGATATAGGGTAATTTATTCTTGCTATAAATGCTGTAAGGCTAGACAGTGAAGAGGGCATTCGTAGTTCAACAGTCGTAGCGCATAGACGTGTATTGTGGAATGTATGTAAATTATACTAAATTAGTGTCGTGTTCACTACGATTGTGCTAAAGTATTTTGGTGTGTGATAATAAGTGGATACATATGTTGTAAAGACTAACGCCACATGAAATATACAGTTGTTTTAAAACAGGCATTTAATTTTATGTACCGCCATTCCTGTGCAAAAGTTCGTCGATATTAAAGAAAAGGAACTAATGTAAGTAAAGAGTTTTAAAAGAATATATCTTTTTACCCTTACTTAATTCATTTATTAAGTATGGCTATGAAACTTTTCGATTTTAAGGAAACAATAGTCTGAACTTTAGTAATATTTTTCGTAACACTGAAATATAATCAATTACGAAAATATGCAAATGATACATGTTTTTTTTGACAAGTATTCAACATAGGAAAGGGTCATAATATATATATATATATATATATATGGTTCTCCCATATAAATAATCGACTTGTCAGTCTACATCGTGGTGTAATAATAGTGTTAAACTTTAGCTAAGCATTTTTAAATGAACTATGTCAAAGAAAAGAACACAAACTTCATTTTCACTATAATATGCACATTAATTATTTTACGAATAAGTAGCTAGCTTCACTAAATTAAGTTATAACTTTTGTTTACCGAAACAATTATTTATTTTTATTTCATGAGTCATCATGTCTAAACGGATCGGCAATCATTTCCGAGAGCTGAGATTCGTTCGCGAGATGAGCTACGAGAGATGAGATCATCAAGGTCCCGGAGTCAATCCGATCGTGGCACGTTCAGCCGTGAGCGTTCTCGGTCGCAATGCAAGCGCAAGGAAAATAAATCCCGGCACAATCGCCACCACCAGCGGCGAAGGACTTCAAGCAGCAAGTCACCAGCGTCCATAGATGAACCAAGGTACAATGAAACAAAATTATTTGAAAAATTTATAGATGTTATGAAAGATTTCAAGAACGTAGGTGATCGTGATAAATTTCCTGTCTTTAATAACGTTATTCCCGAATTCGATCTGCTTTGTAAAGAACAAGCAATAGACGCATGGATCCATAAGATTGAGGAGTGTGCGAAAATTTATAATTGTGATGAAAGACAAATTATACATTACTCCTTGCCTTAATTAAGCGGGGTAGCAAAAACGTGGTATCAGGGCCTACCTACTTTACTTTTCCTGGTCTGAATGGAAGTTCAAACTAAAGGAGTCTTTTCCTTCACGTGATAACTGCGCAGAATTATTAACAGAGATGCTCAATAAGAGAATTCGTTTTGGTGATTCGCTAGAACTTTATTATTATTAAAAAATGAACTTACTTAATCGTTGTGAAATATATGGAAAAAAGGCCGTCGACTGTTTAATAGCTGGCATTGACGATAGGGGTATTAGATTAGGGGCACAAGGTGCAAAGTTTGGCGAACCTGAACAAGTGTTAAAATTTTTCAAGTCTATTAAAGCTGATCAAAACAAAAGCTCCAGTGATAAATTTTTATTAAAAGATATTGAACACCGATCAAATACTACGATAATTAACAATACGCAACCTATTTCGAAACCTAACGCATCGCAAAGGCATAATTACAGTCAAATGACATGTTTTAATTGTAAAGAGATAAGACATCCGTTCTTTCGTTGTAATAAACCTAAGATTAAATGTAATAATTGTAATTTTTTGGGACATATAACCTCTGAGTGCCCTAATAGCAATACCCTTGATGGGTTTACTGAAAAAGAATGCACATTGGAAATGGAGCGACAGCAAAATTCAAGCTTTTGAGATACTTAAAACAAAACGCGAAAATACATACATTCTTGTAATTGTAGTTGCATTTACAAAATATATAAACCTCACACCAGTTCGAAACACTAAATTTACCACTTCGATAAGAGTATTTTGCGAGCATATCAGCTATTTTGGAGCACCGTTTAGGCTTATTAGAGATCAAGGGACTAGTTTTCCATAACACGTGTATAATGCTGTGGCAACTCCAACGGCTAAGTTGAGCGCTATAACCGTTCTATTCTAGCAGATCTTGCAACAATGAATCACAATAAACCAAACGACGAACATCTGCCCGACATTCAGCTTGGGCTCAACACAACCATACACGCAACAACAAAAAAGACTCCAACAGAACTTCTATTGGGTATAAAGTAACTAATCCAAGTCAAGGCATATTAAATCAAGTTATTTAAGGAGTAGCACCCGATACCACAGCAAATAATTTAAATGAAATTAGAGCCGAAGCTAATGAACTTATTAAAAATAAACAAAATAAAGATAAAGAAAGATATGATAAGCATAGAAATACCGGGGTTAGATTTAATAAAGGAGATTTAGTAAGAGTAATTAAAGTAGTTATTGGTGTAGAAGGGCAATCAAAAAAACTTGAGCCGAAATGTCAAGGGCCTTATAGGATAAAGAAAGTTCTACCAAATGATCGTTTTGTAATAGAGGACACTCCTCTATCAAGAAAAGGGAGGCGTTACGAGGCTGCTGTTGCCATTGATAAAATTTTTCGTTGGATCATGTTTAATCATAATGCGTCTACTGATTGTGATGAGAATTCAAGTGATAACAATAGCGATAGTAATGATGAATAAAAAGAAAAGACTGATTGGTGTATGAGATAATTTTTAGGTTCTGAGTGAGGATAGAAATCTTTAGCCAAGGTCTTCGGCTGGAGTAGCAATACCCACTCTTGTGTTTGTAATCGATGTTATGGATTGTCTGCTCAAGCGTGAGGGGTCGTTATCCCCTGAATAAGGTAATCTGTCGGTATGCACTCCCACTTGTTTGAATCTGTAAAAATGTTGAATATAAGCCTTAGGTTTTGAGTGAGGGTCGTAATCCCTAGCCAAGGTCTTCGGCTGGAGTAGCAATACCCACTCTTGTGTCTGTAATCGATGTTATGGATTGTCTGCTCAAGCGTGAGGGGTCGTTATCCCCTGACGAAGGTAATGTGTCGGTATGCACTCCTACTCGTTATTAAAAGTACATAAGATAATTTATACGTATAAGTTGAAAGATGAAATGTAAACCAAAAAAAGTTTAGTTGCATAATTGTATTTAGCTTTTGAGAGCCTTGGGAACTATTACTTCTGGTTTTAAGTTAAAATAAATTATATTTTAAGACTTAATACAAAATGTAATTAGCGTATTAATTAAACTAATTATTAGGATCCAAATATGTTTGAATATTAATGTAATTTGATGATTTTTTGTCTTCACTACCCTATATTTTAGTTTCTTAAAAATCAATGTGTTATGATGATAATAATAATTGTAATAATTAGATCAACTTATAACAGTAATAAGCAGATTAACTGTGGTATTGCAAACTTATATAATTTTTTGCTTATGTCTAAATTTATGATTTTAAATGATTATGAACTAACTGAATTACTTAATTGTTAATGTAGACATAAATTCGCAACGAGGGACTCGTTGATAAACGGATGGCCGAGTTGTTGAAATTTTGTATAACATCCGTTTGGTAAATAATTTGTTTTTTTTATTGACTATGGATTTGACTTCCGCAAAAGTCAAATCCATAGTCAATAACAAAACCTAATAACAAACCCTATTGTTGAAATTTTGTATATTTTCCGATAAAATCCGTTTGGTAAATACTTTGTTTTGTTATTGACTATGGATTTGACTTTTGCGGAAGTCAAATCCAAACCCTATTGTTGACATTTTGTATATTTTCCGATAACATCCGTTTGGTAAATACTTTGTTTTGTTATTGACTATGGATTTGACTTTTGCGGAAGTTAAATCCAAACCCTATTGTTAACATTTTGTATATTTTCCGATAACATCCGTTTGGTAAATACTTTGTTTTGTTATTGACTATGGATTTGACTTTTGTGGAAGTCAAATCCAAACCCTATTTTATTCTTGCTATAAATGCTGTAAGGCTAGACAGTGAAGAGGTCATTCATAGATCAACAGTCGTAGCGTATAGACGTGTATTGTGGGATCTATGTAAATGATACTAGATTAGTGAAGTGTTCACAACGATTGTGATAAAGTATTTTGGTGTGTGATAATTAGTAGATACATGATGTGTTGTAGAGACTAACAACACATGAAATATACAGTTGTTTAAAAACAAGCATTTAATTTTATGTACCGCCATTCCTGTGCAAAAGTTCGTCGATATTAACATTACTAACATAAGTTCCTACATGAAAACCCTCCGATAATACAAGAACATCCTCAGTAACTTATTTTCGACCCATTTTTCAAACATATTAGAAATGTTAATTATCTTTATTATTATAATATCAGCGATTTGTATTTCTATTATTTAATAAATTTTGAATATTTTAAGCAGTTTTACAAAAATTTAAAGGATTTTCAGGTAAAAAAAATTTCACGTTTTTTTTATTTACTATACTATAATACGTAATGTTCGAAATGAATGTATTTGAGCTTCATGCTTATTAACAACACATTTTAATTGTTCGAAAAATATAATATATGAAATTCAATATAAACTATATAATATCTATGATATTTCTAAATGACTTTATATTGAATTTCATCATCATCATCATCATCATCATTCATCATTACGGTCCTTCACAAGTCCACTGCTGAACATAGGCTTCCTCCAAAAAATGCCACAAAGCACGGTCATAAGCCACCTGCATCCATGGACTTCCTGCATTTCTGCCCTAGACTTCACCTACCGGTACTAGGCTGCCACTCGAGAACCTTTTTTTCCCATCGGTTGCCAGCTCTTCGAGCTACATGGCCAGACCATTGGCACTTAAGGGGCTACTCCATGTGAACGACCTTGAGCATTTGACCGGCGCGCCGCTCGGTACAATATATTATTGCGTAAGAAATATGTAAAACGCCACCTATTGTACGAACGTAGTATTATTTTTTCAACATCAATAAACTATTTTATGGAAATACACACAACGTACAAAGATTAATGTATTTAAATTTTTTTTATTCGCTATATATTAGTTGCATTATATTAGAATTATGTATTTTCATATATTATCTATTTATGAAATTTTATAATTAATTATATATTAAAAATGAAGCATTGAAAATTGTGAATTTAAAAGATACCTATTCACTATAGGTAAATAAATAGATAGCTCGGCTTTTGTACAAATATTTGGTGCTTTTCTCTCTGACATTCGGCGTATAGAACACCTTATGTACTCAATTATTTTTTGAAAAAGAAGAAAAAAAACAAGCAATAAATAATATACTATATTTTAGCAACAGACTATAACTTAGTAATACTAATTATAACTTAGAACATAAATGAAAAATTCATAACTGACTTTTTGGCCCGACCCGGGATTCGAACCCGAGACCTCATGATCAGCAGTCGCACTACTACAACCACTAGACCAACGAGGCGGTACCATACCTAATAAGATATTGTGGTTTGGTATTAGGATTATTTTTAACTGTATACTATACTGATAATATTGAATTAGCCTTTTGTAGTGTAAATTATAATATTTGTCGAAATGTTAATTATGGATTCGAACCTTACATGCTAATGGTGCTTCATTTTTTATTTGCATTTACTTCAAAGAAAATACACGCAAAAAGCTTCATCGCGCAGTAAAAAACACAACAAATATATGTATAACTAATACGAAAAATTATACCCAAAAACAAACAAATAATACTACCTATAAATAACCTAATAAGTAATAATATTATAATATTATCGACTGATAAGATGACATGAGCGTGTGCGCTGGCAGACGCTCTAACGACACGGTTTCCACGTGTAAGAGCTCAGCGCTCACTGACTCCAGCAAGCCAGTGGGCAGTGAATACGCCCAGATTTTAAAATAATTTCTTAATAAAATCAAATTTTGGTCTTTTGAAAAAAAATTTATAATAGAAATGTTAATTAATAAATTGCCTATCCATCGCAAAATAAAATAATACTTACTTTACGAGGAGATGCATGTTATCAATAATAATTTCACATTTATGTGGTTTCGTTGTAAGGAGATTATATTAATATTTATTCCTTTAAAAAAAATTGGATATAGCTTTTATGGAATCAAGATTATGTAAAAATATAATGTGTTTTTTATTTGTTGATATATCTTTTAAATAAAAAGTAGATAGCTCCTAAAAACCGCACAAATAACGACTAGCGGGACATTTTGCTCAACCTGCGCCTTAAGCTTACCAATCCGTTGGCCTATGTCGGTCACTCTGGTTCTACTGGGGATATCCTCATTTTTAAGTATATTACGCAGAGAATCTCCGAGCATAGCCCTCTCCATAGCTCGCAGAGCGACCCTGAGGTTCTTTATACAGCCAGCAGTGAAGGACCACATTTCAGTTCCATAAGTCATCACTGGCAACGCGCAGTTGCATATAGAATTTAATTATTATTTATTATTATTAATAATAATAATGCATCGTCATAATAAGTAACCTCCGCCGCCCATGAACGTCTGTAATACTGAAGGAATTGCAGGAGTATTGCCGGCTTTTTAACAGAGAAGACTCTTTGTTGAATGTCCCAAAGTCATAGTGGTCCCAAAAAACCGCTGACGACAGTAAATTATTAAAGTAAATTGCACACATTATTATAATGTACACATACTACTACACTAAGTGATAGGCATTTTTATTGACCTAGGACTCCGTCTAAGTAGGTACCAACCTTTTAGCTATTTCTGCCCCCAAATAGCAGTTCTTACACGGCTCTATTTCGCTTTTTTTTCTTAGTTGATATTAGGTAGATGCTCCTAGTTTTTTTTGTCGCTTCTTACGGCATCCACAAGACTATATGAGACAATGGATATTCTTACACCGCGCCTACACTTAAAGTCCGTATAGTCCAATAAATAAAAAAAAAATATAGTCAAAAAAATAAAAATTAATGTCTCTATGTTCATAAAGTCTTAAAGTCATAAACCCGCACAAACATTCTACTTCATTAAAACACATGATAATGCAGTCAGGAGATTTAATTTTATTGATAAAATATTCAAATGAGCCAACGTTAATTTAGAGAACTCAACGAACTAGCTACGTAGTGATGCACTTGCTGGCAAAATCAAAAAACCTCTCCCTCTCAACTCTTGTATGACCATTAAAACTAAAAACGCACTCGTAAAATAAATATGCAATCAGTATTTCACGTCGAGCTGAAACGCTGTTTTTATATTTCAATTTAAATTGAGGTTGTGCTTAAAAAGTTAATGTTTACTATTAGCTTTTATTACTATTCATAATTTTTACTCTTAAAATAAATAAATTCCGTGAGATAAAACAAAAAATAAATATTTCTCATGCTAGTAAATACGAGAGATCATGTTTTACGGTTTTCATCACAGGAGTTTTTATTATACTGCATTATTATATGTTCGCAAGTATACGTATATTCTTGTTATCGACGTAATATGTATTAGGAACTGATGATGAAACCTTTGTCTTTTCTTACTAATAATAACTAAAAAATATAAAACTGCGATTGCCAACCCGACTTCCAAACGTGGCAACTGTAATAAAACATATTAATAACTAGCTGTGCCCGCGGCGTAGCTCACGTATATAGGTTTTACTTGGAAAATTTGACATTCAGGTAAGAAAATATTAAACGATTTATATCATTACTGTATCAATATCACTTAATAGACGTCAGTGTAACAGACGTCTCTGGTTTGTGCGTATATACACTAAGCGCTCCGTCTCTATTTTCGCATACATGTCCACTATAGATTGGTAAAACAACCCCCGAAATATTTGCAGATACGCAAGAAGATATATGCCTTACATGTAACAGGTGCGAATAAAATTGCAGAGCAAATATTTTTTTATTAAAATTGGTCTCTTTGATATTAGGATTAACTTGATAAATTCCGAAATTGTACCCATTTTCACCGTGACAACATATTAATGGATATTGTGGAGCATCATAATATCGAAGCGTTTCATAAATCCCTGGCAGTCGATCGTCATGTGTGTGCAACACGATGTCACGTCTATCGCACTCCTGGTCAACTAATACCACTGCCACTTCATCAGTGACAGGAACGTTGCTACCGCGGTGTTCAGTAACTTTTTTTTTTTTAGTAACAGGACGTCTGTCAGCTTTAATAACTATTTTATAATTGTTTTAAAACTATGAACGTATGGATTTATTTCATGTAGCATCCTTTGGAGTTGGGATATGAGTTCGCTATTGAGTTGTGGGAAGTTGTGATTTCGGATATTAGTATGTTCATTATAATCTGATACAAAATAAATTGACTATTTTACTTATATATACATATATATTTATAATTAATAATAAAAATAAACTCATAATATATATCATTTAATTTAATTTATTAAGTTGAAATTGAAATTGAAAATATATAATATCTACGTTGGTTCTGGGTAATGTATGGTTATTTGTGAGACTGTGACTGCACGTCAGTGAGTCTCAATACGATTCGGAGTATCTTAACGCCGCAATGCAGAAAAGAATGTAATTTGTACAGTGCCATCTACTACGTTCGTTGTGAGAAAACTTTTTTAATTTAAGGAAAACATCTTTTTTATTGTTTACTTTGTTTTAAGTATAAATATATTATTATAGAACGTTTTTTTACACACAAATCTTTTTATTACTTTTTCTGAGATTTTATGGCGCCATTGAAGAAATTAGAACCTACATTTTAAACTAATAATAATAACTTTCGATAGAATTAACCAAATTTAATAAAACAAAAATTAAATGTAACTTGAAGTACGCTTTATGATTTTCTTAACGATTTGTTTTAAAAAAAATGTTTACTTTAGATGTGATGCGTTTATAAACAAACAGACAGACAGACAGACAATTCTAAAAATTATAAAAATGTGTTTACTTAATTATTTTCATTTCCCTATAATGATTTTAGTGACAAATATTCTTTACAATGTACAAAAACAGACACAACATGTTATCACCATTTTTATTATAAGTATATATTTAAAGAGAGATGGCGCTGCTAACAGCAATCAATTCTAAAAATAAAAGAGATTACTTGACGCGATTGGTACATTATTATATATATAAAACATAAAAGAACTTATAAACCAGTGTCTGCATAGTAAGCAAAACTTTTTATATTACATTTGGACAATACCGCCATCTATCGATGAAATTTCACTTTAGATTTAGTTAATAAGGTTATAATATATTTTTGTATATTATTTTATTTAATACGTTCTCGTAATATTAAATACTTTTGTTTACTGCGTTTTAGATATAATTATATCATTATAGAACATTATTTTACGTAATTTAATTATGATTTATGATATAGTATTAGTTTAAAATGCATTTGATGACTCAACCAACGCCACCGTTGAACAAATTCGTACCTATACTTCGTATTCATATTATCATACTTCAGAATATTAATCATAACTTTTGATTGAATGAACTAATTTTAATAAAATAAAGACTAAATGTAACACGAAGATACACTTAATATTTTCCTTAATGATTCTTATGATATAAATTAGTACTTTATACGTGATACGTTAACAAACAAACAGACAGACAGACAGACAGACAGAAAATTCTAAAAATGGTAGAAATGTATTTAGTTACTCATTTTTAGTACCTCTCAATCACTTTTATTACAAAAATATAAAATGTACAGACGTCTGCTTTTTACATTTTTATTATATGTATAGATAATATTGTTGCCCAGACCGAATTTCTGTCACGACGGCCAGCCTCAACGGAGACTAGCCATCTGCACAGGACAGAATTATAGTGTAGTAGAATAGTAGTATATGTGCAAAGTATAGGTGCACTGTCTATTTCCTCACTCTCATAGTCCGGTGCGGTGGTAATACGACACGACCGGTGAGAGATCAGGCGCAGGATCAACGGCTTTACGTGCTTTCTGAGGCACGGAGGTGAAATACGGGCAACTTCCTGACTCTGAGCCGCTTATGAGAATTTTTGACAGAAAAACTGCAGAACAGATTTATTGTCCCGACCCGGGATTCAAGCACGAGACCTCATGATCAATAGTCACGTTTATGACCACTGGACTAACGACGTAAAACAAATATACAACTATGAATAATACGAGGCAATCTATGGAGCAGTTATAATACTGCTATAATGAATTAATGAATGAATGATTTAAATATAGCTTCTGAAGTCGCAGCTTTAATTTTTCGGTACACTGTCTGATACCAACTTTAGTAGATATAAAATTATATGGAAATTAATATTTTATTCAAATTTTTGAGGTCAGTTTGAATCTTTAGTGTGATAGGTCACAAGCAAGCTCAAGATTACATTATAATGTCATCTAATTAGTTACATACAAAAATTCATTCCCTATTTTGTGTATCCTTAGGGGTGGAATTATTCTTCAAATTTAGAGAGTTGTATATATCATATGATAAAGAAAACCTTAATAAAAAATATATACAAAAATCGAAATGCAGTCGAATCGAGAACATTCCCCTTTTCAAAGTCGGTGAAAAATATTGCACTGACCTTTTAAAGGACTGAAATCTATATTTAAATTGTAATAAGCAGGTAAGTTGCTTATTACTCACAAAGCCGTGAGCGTAAGTTACACGTGCAATAATAAATTAGACCCGTGATCCCGCTCGTGTCCGTTCATTAAGACTCGAGAAGCTCCTAATGGAATTAGATAGGATTTGCGTTTATAAGGGGACATTTTTATGGCCTGAGTTAGGCGTAATTAAAACAACGGCACAAATTAAAGGTGCGCGAAGCTGCGAAATTCTGCCTAAAGTTATATTATAATTCATTACACTAATTCCCAATCATAAGTATAATAGTGTACGGTACGTGAAGGTAGAAACCTTTAGGATGTAAAGTCATGCTGCGACTATGATTGTAGCACGAATAGGTTGACTCAATCGGGAAAGGAACACGCTCTCACAAAACACCAGAGTGAAATAGTAGCTCAATACTGCTGTCTTTCTTAAAGTAGTAGAGAACCGGAGACCCTTTTTACTGGAAACAAAGCATTTCATCTTAGTGACTCAAGAGTGAAAATGCATCTGCATTTTTAATTCTTAAACGAGGATAGAATTAGATGACTATGAGCTAAATTATCCACTCACCGTCAAGTGGATTGTGTGCTAATTTGGTATCCTTATTTTATACAAAACTTACAATTAACCTACACATGACACACACAAAATTGATCACGGTGGGCAGCAACATTACATATGTAAGAATATCAGATATAAGATATACAGTTTTCTTAAATAAAGTCAGCTTTTTTGAAGCGGGGTTTTGAATGAATATACTTACAATACTAGCTGTGCCCCGCGGTTTCACCTGCGTATATCACGCGTTTGTGTCGCGCGACATGACATGACACCTCGCTCATTTTGTACAATCATTTTAGCTAAAAAAATTGCAAAATTGCGACGCGTATTCTTTCTGACTTGCAAAACGATTTTCAGTTTCTGATGAAAATTCTCCATTATGACGTATTTTTAATGCCCTCGCTTGGGAACTGTTTCTAGAAAGTTGAGATCTTGATCTTTTGGGCTTTTTTCATTATTTAATCATCAGCAGGTAAAAACAAAATGATAAAAAAATTAAAAGTGCCCTTGTACTAAATTGGTTGCTCAACTGTTAAACAGGAGTTACCTATTTAAAAATGTAACTGAAAAATTATAAAAACTACTAAGTTACAAAGCTGTTTGGATATTTAAATGTACAATATTTATTTATCAGTTAGTACCTACTGAATATAACATAAAAAATGGGTTTAGTTCTGAAAATAACTTTTGTTTGGTTTTAAAAATAACTTTTTAGTTGGGTTTAAATTCAATCAATACCTACTAAATGAATTTAAAGCGAATTTAAAATATTAAAATTATTGGATTCCACACACAACCGCTTCGTAGGGTGCCGACTGCGCGAATGGGCCGCGCGGCAATTTATTTTTTGACATGGACTCCCCTCCCGCATCCCAGTGACACCCGTATCGCATGGTGCTGGCAGTATAAGGATTTTTCGGCGTTACTGTTGAATATTTTAACATGGAAAAGTAGTTATTGTGAGATAACTGTAATAGTTAGACATATTATGGTATCGCGAACTTTTTTGTAGATATTGATGTCCTCTTTAAAACTGTAGCACATCACTTTGCTCTATTGTCAATAGTTTCCGCAGCGTACGTGATATAAGAATTTTTTTGGTATTTATTTCACACCTTGGGTTACATTAACGAAGTTTTCATACGGATCCCTAACATTTTTGAAAACATTCTATCGCCTATGTTCATCAAGAATAACGTAGGATTCTAATGGTGAAAGAATTTTTCAATTCGGTCCAGTAGTTTCGGAGCCTATTCAATTCAAACAAACAAACAAATCTTTCCTCTTTACAATATTAGTGTAGATAAAGTGTTTCTGTTAAACACGGAAGGAAATTGTTTCCGCGTCGAGCGCTGGTGCAAACCGGTTATTTTCTTTTACTCCGCTAATAAGTATACTTGTGTCCGTGTGGCGTACTTTACGTGTTGTTGCTAAGCGCGAACGTCCGACTGCGTGTTGCATAGTGCACAGAGTAGCTTGTTATCAGAGCGCTCGATCATTATGACGAACACTACAAACAGTATCTTTATTCATGAAGTGGAACATACACCGAGGTCACGTGAAATGAGTATAGATGGATCGCTTATTGATAAGGAGTACCCGCCACCCTACATTACGTTTCGTAAAGGAGTATCTAGCCAAGAGATCTATTTCTGCCATGAATTTAAGTCCTAATAATGCTATATCAAAATTAGTGCATTGGTTTAACGTTAATAATCTGCATTTGAACGGAAATAAACCTAATTGTGTTAAATTTACAACAACGAATGTTCAAAATCTGAATACCAATGTGTTTTTAAATGGGGAGGAATTGAGCCCTGTTGTATCCACTGTTTTTCTTGGCATCACTCTTGACGCAAAGCTCCAGTGGGGCCCCCATATATCCAAATTAGCAAGCAGACTAAGTTCTGCAGCCTATGCTGTAAAAAAGATTAGAGGTCTCACTAGTGTCGAGACAGCTAGATTAGTTTATTTTAGTTATTTTCATAGCATAATGTCTTATGGGATTTTGCTATGGGGAAATGCGGCTGATTCAGAAACTATTTTTGTTTTACAGAAGAGGGCCATTAGAGCTATTTACAATCTAAAACCGAGAGAGTCTCTTAGAGATAAATTTAAAGAAATTAATATATTAACTTTAGCCTCTCAGTATATTTACGAAAATTTAATGTATGTTCACAAAAACAAAGATAGTTTTAGTAAAAGAAGTGATATACATTCTGTAAACACTAGGTACTAACACAAGCTAGTGATACCAGTTTCTCGACTCCAGAGAGTCAGTAATTCATTCTTGGGGCAATTTATACGCTATTACAACAAGGTCCCGGAAAGTGTACAGGTTCTCTCTATTACCAAGTTTAAATGTTTTATTAAGCTGAAACTGTATAAAAAGGGTTATTATAGTATAAATGAATACATGGTTGATAATAACCCCTGGGAATGAGGTGATCGCTTCCAAGCAGTTTCTAAAATAAATTTTGTAAATAGTTCGTAATCATTTATATTGTAAAATTTATTTAAAAAAAAAAGTCCCGCTGGGTTTCTTGCTGGTTCTTCCCAGGACAGAGGGTTTTTTTCGAACCAGTGGTAAAGTAAAAAATGACTTTCAATAAGAATTACACATGTAATGTATATTGAATAAAAAATATTCTATTCTATTCTATTCTATTCTATTCCAAGAAAATATGCTGTCCATGCTGGAGACCTGGTTTACTAAGCAAGATGACAAATTTACCAAATTGCTCAATGAGTTTGCGAGTGTGAAGACATCCATTAAATATATTATCGATAAATACGACGATCTCGAAAAATGTACGCATGAGGTTAAGAGCCGAGTAGAAATAATTGAAAAGAGCGTCCAAACAAATGAGCCACGTATTGCTTACTTGGAGGCGAAACTAGACTACATTGAACAGAGAGTACGGACTTGTAATGCAGAAATAAGTAATCTTCCAGAGAAACGTAGAGAGAACCTTATGTCTATCATTGAAAATATCGCAAATGTAATAAAACCACCTGTATCTGCACGTGATATCATCTCCATCCATCGTGTCCCCCAGAGTAACCCAAATAGCTCACGGCCAAAGAATGTAATAATCAAATTTGCCTGCTAAATTACTAGAGACAACTTCATCTCGGCAGTGCATTGAACAAAGTTGTCACATATGATCAGATTAACATACAAGGTTCTCCTCAAAAAGTTTATGTAAATGAACATCTAACACTACAATCTAAGAAGTTATTTCGACAAGTTCGGGATATTGCCAAACAAAATGGATATAGATTCGTTTGGATCAAACACGGTGTTATACTTGCTCGAGCTGATGTTCCCACGCCTGCAATTGCAATTCGCCTGAGCGAATATTATAACCGATATATAAAATGTTTTCTAAAAATTATAATAAACAAGGTATTTTAAGATGTAGCATTAACTAATTGTTGGTTACAAGCGTCGACAGGGTACATTTTTCTATGAATATCGTAGTACTTACTATCGTAGTCATAATAACGGTACAGTAACAACCTGCCATTAACGGTCTACTAAAAAGCACTTAGCCCCAATTTCAAAGATTGGTTATGAAAATAAGCATCACCAGTGCGAGGATATTGACGATGAGCTGCATAACTACATTTTCAGCGTTGTGGGTGTGTTAGAGCTTTCTAGTAGACATTGGACTGGTTGGAATTGACAGTTGTTACAATATGATGCAGTAAATAAAATTAAAAATATTAAAAATATTCATTCATGACATCTTGCCTATGTACCTCGTTCCGAATACGCTCCGAATATATGGTGTAAGTTTCGAAATGTTCTTTTCTGAAAAAGAACATTTCGAAACTTATACCATATATCGCTAAACAATATTTACGTATATATAATTATTTTATGTGTGTTCTCTTATAGTTGTATAAGTAAAGTTATCATGAATTACGTAATACATTATAATAATTTCAACTCATTACTGACGTTCAGTATGCGGGCTCTGATCTGTACACTATCACTCTGTGTTTACGACAAGGTATGCGTTGATCACTCATTATTACGAACTTTTTACCATAATGATCATAATATTTGCTATCGACATATTTAATTCACAATGTTTATTTGCACATGTACATACATTGCGAGTATTCAAGTGATTGGTTTTGTTGGTTATGAAAGTATTATTAATTTTCACAAGCTCATTTTATCGAACTTAATAAGTGCTGGCCTAATAATTATTAGTGTAAATGATGTACTAAGTATGATGGCTAACGAGTTTATATTTGTACTAGTAAGATGGATTAACATTCTAACTCGATACAGAGACTAGTAATTTATCAATATACTATCAAAACTGCCGAGGTGTAAGAACAAAATTAAGTACCTTATACAATAATATTCTAGCCGAGTCCTATGATATCATTATTTTGACTGAAACATGGTTGGTTCCTAACATTTCTGATGAAGAATTTATTGACTCGCGGTAGGTAGTACATCGTTGTGACAGAAACAGAGCGTTGTGCAGTAAATCTGACGGTGGTGGTATTCTAGTCCTCCATTATCCATTATCCTATATGGTTTTCCCGCCCTTTAATACATATTTTTAAAAACAAAGAAAAGGCGTGGATCAAACGGAAAAAATATCATAACATTTCTACGAACAATTTTCATTGTATCGCAAAAGGTTTAAGGCGCTGTCGGCCGAATGTTTTGATAAGTACCTGCAGTCTGTTGAGGATGGAATTAAAAAAGACATAAAACAATTTTGGTCCTTTATAAATAGTCGCAAAAAAAATGGGTATACCTAATACCACGATTTACAGTAACGAAAAGTCCAGCGGTCCTCTGGATGTGTGTAAATTATTTCAAGGTTTTTTAGTTCAGTGTACGAAAATAGTAAATACATAAATAAGTCTATTGATGTTGTAATTAGTTCTAACTCAAATAATCAAGTAAATATATGTGACTTAACATTCTCAAAAGATGAGATAACTAAAATTCTTAAAGACTTGGACGTGACATAGGGATCTGGATCAGATGGTATCTAGCCCTTTTTTCTAAAATATACCGCCGAATCCATTAGTACGCCATTGTTTATTTTATTTAATCGCAGTTTGAGGGAGGGAGTAGTGCCGCAGGCATGGAAATCGGCAAACATTACACCTGTGTATAAAAATGGCCAAAAAATGACATCACCAACTATCGTCCAATATCTATTTTGTTCACGTTGTCAAAAGTGCTGGAAAGATTGGTCCACAATGCTGTCTATCCATATCTGCATAGTTTTATTATTCCTGAATAACATGGTTTTGTCCGAAATAGAATGTCCGAAAAAATAGAACCCAAAAGGTTGTGTTTAATGGCTTTTCTTCAGATGTGATAGACGTGACATCTGGTGTACCGCAGGGATCAATTTTGGGGCCGTTGCTTTTCGTTCTCTTCATAAATGACATTAGTACCTGCTTCAAAAACACCCATTTTCTCTGAAGAAACACAACTGAAGATTGTTATAAATTGCAAAGTGGTCTGGATCGTTTGTCTGCTTATTGTACTGCTAATAATTTACAGCTGAGTTCATCAAAATGTAAATCTATCACATTTACTAAAAATTTTAATGTAATCCATTTCACATACTCTCTTTGTAACACTCCCTTACAAAAAGTCTCCATAATAAAAGACCTAGGGATACTATTTAACTCGAAGCTACATTTTGATGCTCATATTAGTCATATTACGGCTAAAGGCTTTCAGCTTAGTGCTTTCGTAAGAAGGACCTGTAATCTGTTTAAAAGGCCTGCGACGTATTTGTTACTATATAAGTCACTCATTAGGTCACAACTCGAATACGCTACTTGTGTTTGGAACCCTTATTATGAAAAATATAGTGATCAGCTGGAATTGGTACAACGTAAATATCTTCGGTTTTTAAACTATAAATGCTTTAGAAAATGATCATCATTGTAGTGTTTGCATATATGTAGTATACAGTAAATATTGTTATTTCTTTTATTTACTAATAATTTACCATGCACAAATACACAAACATACATTTATATATAAGTCACTGTCTCGAGCGCACCGCGTCAGTTACACGAGAGCCTCGGGCGAGAGTGGACGTGTTGTTTAGTTAAAGTGCGTGCCGAGCCTGTGTTACACTACAGTCGTTAGAGAAGATAGCAGACATTACAAGTGGCGACGAGGAAAAAGATAAGTACCTATTTAGTATAAAGATATAATCAAAAATAGGTTAGCAATGTGCAACTATTAGCATTGCAATTGTAAATTAATTCCTAGAGCACCCGCGGAAAAAAAAACTGTGGATTATGAGTTATGATTTATTGTTTTTAACACGGTTCTGATCATTTTAACAATTTATTTAAATTATATGTTCGCATATGACCACGCTTATGGTGTGCAAAAATTTATTTTCTTTATGTAGCAATGATAAAATAATGATTTATTTTAACCTATGTCTATTAGCACAACTTTTATATAAAAAGATTTTTGATGGAAAAATAGTAGATGTTACTAAAAACTCCTCTCGATTCGAACCGAAATACAATGTCGTTACCTAAATTTTAGTGGCATTTTACATGTAGGTGTGATATTTATCGCCTTTAATGAAAATACTATTTTACTGCTTTCATGGCATATATAAGTCTTACGAAAAATCGTGGACACTTCACGACTTCTGTAAATTGTATAGAAGGTAACTAGTAATACTGTAAATACGCAATATAGGTATTGAATTTACCCAAAGCCTAAATGGCACACCAATGGAAGTAGTCGGTATAACAAATAAACCGAAAGAGAAGCGCGAGTGTTATGGAACATATTATTATCATGAAATTGAGTTTGGGTACCAAGATACCAACCATTAAATTGGTGTTGGGTACTAAGATACCATCATTAAATTGAGTTTGGGTACAAAGATACCATCATTAAATTGAGTGGGGTACTAAGATACCATCATTAAATTGAGTTGGGTACTAAGATAACATCATTAAATTGAATTGGGTACTAAGATACCATCATTAAATTGAGTTGGGTATTAAGATACCACCATTAAATTGGAGTTTGGGTACTGAGGTAGGTACCACCATTAAATTGGACTTTGAGTTCTAAGTTACTACGATTAAATTGAACTTTGGGTACTAAGTTACTACCATTAAATTGGACTTTGGATACTAAGTTACTACCATTAAATTGGACTTTGGGTACTAAGTTACTACCATTAAATTGGACTTTGGGTATTAAAATACCAGCATTAAATTGGAAAAAAAAATATAAGAAACTGTTTCAGTTTGCCCCTAAAATAATAATAATAATGATACCGTTATCAGCTTTAATGTGATAGCACATCTATGGCTATAAGGTGTGAAAAATGGGAAAGGTCTCTATTAATCTATCTGGACACAGCTGAAGTTATATCAGCACTCAAGAAACGAGCTACGCTATTGCATTTTGGTGGCTATGGGATAAAAGAAATATTCTACAATTTACCGGGTGCCAATGTCGAATCATCAGAAACCGTTGATGTATTTAAGTAGCCATAAAAAAAATCTACGAGTATTTTCAACCTAAACGGAGCAAAGTTTATGAGTGGCATGTATTTCGATTGCTAAAACAGGAAAAAGGAGAAACATTTGAGAAGTTTTTAATAAGATTGCGTCAACAGGCCGAAAAGTGTGCATTCGAAAAGCAAGATGATCATTTCATAGATCAAATTGCGGAAAAGTGTAATTCGATATTGCGCAAGAACCTTATATCTTACAAAACGTGGGAAGAATTAAAAAGCAAAAAAGTATATGCTTTTAATCAAATGTAAAAACCAGACAAGACATTATTAGCATATGGTAGTAACTCTCGTTTGGCAATAGAGGGTTCATTTGAAACTATACTCGAAGTCGATGGACGAAAGGAACATACAACCATTTACGTGATTTCGGGGGGTACTAGAAACCTGTTTGGTAAGAACACAGCAGTCCGTCTGGGTGGTCTTAAAACTTGGTATCGGGATAAATCAAGTGGAGAGTACCGATCCCCATTAAAGAGAAGGTTGCAATCAAAATTAAGGAATCACTAAACAGTGATATAATTGAAGAAGTGCAAGGCCCGTGTAAATGGGTTTCACCAATGTTCCAATCATGAAAGAATATGGTGAATTACGTTTGTGCGTAGATATGTGATGTACAAACGCCGTTATATTACTAGTTATATTTGCCTAAAATGAAGAAAGCTAAATATTTAAACAAATTAGACATAAAAATATGCCTTCCATCAAGTGGAAATTCACTCTGAATCCAGACACATAACGACTTTTATAACCCCCATAAGATTATATAGATATAAAAGAATAATGCTTAGAAAAACCTGCGTTTCCGAGATTTTTCAGAAGATCATTAAAAGGATAGATAGATAGAAAATTCTTTATTGCACTCAAACAAACAAACATTTGGTACAAAGGCGAACTTAATGCCAAAAAGGCATTCTCTGCCAGCTAACCTTTGGTAGTGTGGTGAGAGTTATGGGTAGAGCCGCAGCAGAGGGAAAAAAAAAAACTTACTTTAGAAACTAACTTCACATATTATTCAATAATATAATATTATATAAATATGTTACTTTATATATATTGACACTTCATACACACACATATATACATATATATAAAATAAGGATGCTGATAAACTGTGAAGGGGTCGTCAATTTTATTGATGATATCCTGGTATTCGGGAACAGTGAAGAAGAACATGACGCATGACTAAAGAAAGTTCTACAGGCACTTAGTAAAAACAACACCGTGCTGAATAGCAATAAATGCATATATAAAACGCAGGATGTGAATTTTCTGGGACACAGGCTTACACATGAAGGAGTAAATAAACCCTTCAACAAGTACGTTGAGAGCATTATGAAATTTAGGGTCCCAAAGACCATAGAAGTACTCCAAAGTTTTTTAGGACTCCTTAACTACATAAACAAATGGATACCTAACTTGGCCGCCATGACAGAACTTCTGAAGCACCTGTTAAGACAGAAGATGAGCCAAAGGGAGAGCTTGGAAAAACAATGGTCCGGGGAACAAGATAAAGCATTCCAAAAACTCAAACCGATGCTCACGGAAATACAGATTTTAGGGTATTATGACGTCAGAGATGCAAGACAGGTGATAGCAGATGCTAGCCCTGTCGGACTTGGTGCTGTCCTTGTACAAAATGATACAAATGGCCCTCGAATCTATGGTAATCGAACTTTGACAGACTGCGAGCGCAGGTATAGCCAAACGGAAAAAGAGGCACTAGCATTAGTTTGGGGGGTCGAACATTTTAATATTTTTATTTGGAAAGCCTTTTGATTTAGTCGCTGACCACAAGCCGCTAGAGATATTGTTCGGGTCTAAGTCAAAACCATGTGCGAGGATTAAACGTTGGATACTGAGGCTACAGTCTTATTCATTCAAGGTTATATACAAGCCAGGAAAAACAAATATAGCTGATCCCTTGTTACGATTATGTAACTATCCTGATAACCCACCAAAAGGAAAAGACCAGCATGTGTACCACATAGTGGAAAATTCTAGACCAGTTGCTATACCAATGAGTTCCATTGTAGCATATTCAGAAAAAGAACAAGAGATTTACAAAGTAAAAAAGGTGTCTATCAGAACGACTGGGACGATTCGATTAAGAGTTACAATTTTTTTGAAAACGAGTTGTGTTTCCATGATGGCATTCTACTTCGTGGAAATAAAATTGTAATACCACAGCAACTCTGCAAGAGTGTATTAGTTGCTGCATACGAGGGTCATCCAGGTATCGTAGCGATGAAGGGACGCTAGAGATCAAAGGTATGGTGGCCCCGTATCGATAAAGATGTAGAACAATTAGTAAAGGCTTGTAAAGGTTGTACGTTAGTGGGTTTGCCAAACCCAACTGCAACAATGAAGAGACGAGAGTTGCCTGCAGCTCCATGGATAGATGTTACAATGGATCTAATGGGACCGTTGCCAAGTAACGAGTATCTGTTAGTAGTGGTCGACTACTATAGTCGATACAAAGAAGTAAACAATTACAAAAACATCACAAGCTTACAGATTATTAAAATGGTAATAGAAGTGTTCAGTAGACTTGGTTATCCTATTTCTATCACTGCAGACAATGGCAAGCAGTTCGTGAGTGAAGAGTTTCGATCCTTCTGCAAAGAATGTAACATTAAGTTATTTAGTACTTTACTATATTCAGCCTCAAATGATCGGCGAAGTTGAAAGACAAAACAGAGATATTTGAAATGTCTTCGTATCAGCCAGATCGAGAGGAAGGATTTAAAAGAAATGTTTGTGGGAGTGTGATCTTCTTATGTATAACAGCACCCCTCCTTACAGTTACCGGTAGGTTACCGTCTGAACTGTTTTTTCAACGAAAAAGTAGGGATAAAATTCCATCAATAGGTGAAATAAATTACAGACAATCATTTAGATTCAGATATCAGGGATAGAGACAAAATACAAAAAAGAAAAAGGAAAAGAGTATGTATATAGGAAACACAGAGCAACTCACTCAGATGTAATACAGGGAGATAAGGTTTACGTAAAAGCAGTGGAAAATAATTAATACAGACAATACAAGCTGCTTTGTGATTGTTATGAGTTATAATGAAAAAAAAAAAGAAAAAAATCTTGATAAGAAAGAGATGTAGTGTTTGCATATATGTAGTATACAGTAAATATTGTTATTTCTTTTATTTACTAATAATTTACCATGCACAAATACACAAACATACATTTATATATAAGTCACTGTCTCGAGCGCACCGCGTCAGTTACACGAGAGCCTCGGGCGAGAGTGGACGTGTTGTTTAGTTAAAGTGCGTGCCGAGCCTGTGTTACACTACAGTGGTTAGAGAAGATAGCAGACATTACAATCATATCTCACTAATTTAGATAAATTCTCAATTATCACTCTAAAAATGAGAAGTTTATATTTTGATCAGTTATTCTTATACAAAATCTGTCATAATAAATTAGTCGATAACTCATAAATTAATCAAATATACCTAAGCATACCTAGTCGGTCCCAACGCCTTCGTAATACGTATAGTCATCGTTTATTTGCTGCTAAGATGTGCCGAAAAAACGCGGGAGAGCGAGCTCCACTACGGCGTATCATGAAATCATATAACGATAACTTTAATGATCTTGACATATTTGCTTTATCATTTGTAATGTTCAAAAAGTGTATTTAAAAAAAATACTACTAAGTAAAGTATTGCCTTATGATTTAAACAGTTTATTAATGGTTTAACTGTTGTTTCTCGAGGCAAGTTTTGGCTAGTATAGCCACTACAGTGGTTGCGTTGGCTGGGATTCGCTCAGGGAACGCTCGAATTATTCAGCTTTTGTGGTATCATACAACGTGTATGATGTGCATTATTATATTACTTTTATTGTGATATTACTTTGTGGATTACGGTGCTGGTTGTGTAATTACTTGTATTTCCCTTTTGATAAGACTTGTATTTTGTATTATGTTTTATTACACAATTGTTGGACTACAAACTAAAAACTGAAGAAAATAAAAAAAAAGAAATTCGGGGGTAGTTCTCATAGAATGCACACTGCTCGAGTTCAACCCCCTGCCTGAACCAACAATATTAAGTCACAAGTCACAAATATTAAAACAGTAAAATGAAAAAAGAATAAGACCGAAGACTATAATACCTCTAACTGTATTATTTGTTCAATATTAAATCTGCATAAGTAATTTGACAAATAATGACCAACTATTTTAAGCAAAAAAAACATCCTCGTGTTTGATGTCGATTTTCACTTTGCCCACACATGCATGTACTTTTTCATTTGTCTGACTCACTCAAGTTCGTTGGTGATTCGCTCCGGTTCTGAGTAAATACGGGCGCTGATTGCGCGGCACCCGCATCTCGTTACACTGGCTTGCTCTGCAGTCGCACGTTCCCCGTCGCAAACTGATGTAGATATAGAAAGGAAAGGTTCTTTAGGGAAATCTATCATGTATTATGCGATGGAAAATATTTGTTCCCATTCGAAATTAAAGTTTTTTTTTATAGGATAAGGGTGACAAACGAGCACACAATCCACCTGATGGTAAGTGGTTGCTGCGGCCCATAGACATCTACATCTATCCTCGTTTGCGAATCAAAATGCAGATGCGTTGCCACCCGTGAGGGCTAAGATGGAATGCCTCATTTCCAATAAAAAGGGCCTCCGGCCACCTGCACTCACCAAGCGAAACGCAGAGGTAAACCTCTACATCACGCTGGTATTCTGTGAGGTCGTGGTACCACCCCGGTTCGAGCCGGCCCATGCGTGCGACAGAAAAAGCTGCCGCGTGGCTCTACCACTGTTGAAAAGTTACGATATTTTTCCATTACGATATTTTTCAATAAGAATTTTTGTTAAATATTAACTATAATTAATAAAACATATTGTATTCTATCCTAAAAATATCAAAATCTCGAGACGTCTTATAAAATGATTGCTAATAAATTTAATAAGGATGGCGATTATGACAACAAATACTCCCACAATAGTTTCACATCCAGCTGTGGAATATTACGGATGAAGAGCAAGAAGTATATATGACTAACGTGTGTTGTAACGCATTATCTAAGAGATTAATAGTTTTCTTAAATATTGCGTTACAATATAGAACTAACAGCAACAACGTAATGAAACATATCATGCGTGGAACAACTGAAGTGTCGCAAGGCAGTGAGGTGTTTCCACATAATTCATTGTGCGACGAACGACCATGTGATTTTCTGCTCAATGTCGCTAATGAGGTTAACTCCCCTTGCGGTAAAGCCGGTAACATTAATTGTTCTATTACTTTGTACTATAAAAAGCCGTGACATAAAAACTATGAAATTCTCTCTTTGCAACTGGCATGAGGCTTTTCAAAGACCTAATTTCCTAGCTAGTACTTGTGTACGTAATAATACTTAAAAGAACTAATTCATATTTTTATATTTTTTATGGAATAGGGTGACAAGCGAGCACAGTGGTAGAGCCACGCGGCAGCTTTCGCTGTCGCACGGATGGGCCGGCTCGAACCGGGGTGGTACCACGACCTCACAGAATACCAGCGTGAAGTAGAGGTTTACCTCTACGTTTCGTTTGGTGAGTGCAGGTGGCCGGAGGCCCTTTTTACTTGAAATGAGGCATTCCATCTTAGTCCTCAGGCGTGACAACGCATCTGCATTTTGATTTGCAAACGAGGATAGATGTAGATGTCTATGGGCCGCAGCAACCAATTACCATCAGGTGGACTGTGTGCTCGTTTGTCACCCTTATCCTATAAAAAAAAAACAGTCCACCTGATGGTAAGTGATGGCAGTGTCACATAGACCTCTACATTTATCCTTAATTAAGAATCAAACTACAGATAGGTTGTCATAGCTGAAGACTAAGTTAGAATATCTAGTTTCCAGTTAAAGGGGTTTCCGGTTCTCTACACTCACCATTCCCCGTGTAGTGACAGGTAAGAATACTCACTACCCCATATCTTCCCGTTGGTGTCGTAAGAGGCGACAGAGGAAAACTGAGGCAGAGAATGGGCAGCAGCATCTTTCAGATAACTACAAAACAACAATAGCATATGTTATATGGTAATGGCGGGGCAGAGGGTGCTAAGAATCTCAGGTGGAGGTTCGGTTGCCACTCGACGACTCGACGTTCGGTTACAACTACGACGACTCGACCTGGCAACTTTTAACGCACGCACCTTGAGCACTGACATGAAGATTCTAGAGCTGGAAGAAGAGATAAACAAGTTGCGCTGGAATATCATAGGATTATCCGAGGTTCGAAGGGAGGGGGAGGCGTGTCCTCGAATCCGGCAACTTGTTCTATCACCGGGTGGGCGACCATCTGTCCCAAGGAGGTGTCGGATTTATCGTCCAAAAGTCTCTCGTTAACAACGTTGTAAATATTGGGAGTGTGTCGACGAGGGTTGCGTATTTTATACTCAGAATTACCAAACGGTATTTGTTAAAGGTCATACAGGTTAACACACCAACCTCGGCACACCCCGATGAGGAGGTGGAGAAAATGTATGAGGATATCTCTAGAGCCCTGCATTCCTCCAAAACCCACATACGGTGTTAATGAAGGACTTCAACGCAAAACTAGGCACAAGAGAGAATGGTGAGCTGAAAGTAGGGAAATTCGGAATAGAGAAACGAAACCGAAAGGGCCAGCAGCTGGCCGACTTCATGGAGAAAGAGGGAGTCATTATGATAAACTCTTTCTTCCAGAAACGGTCTTCTTCCAGAAACGGAAAACTTCCAGAAAACCCCACATGAAGATCTGGTCGAGCCCCGACGGTCCGACAAAAAATGAGATTGACTTCATTATGACGACCAAACGACAACTGTTCAGTGATGTTTTAGTGATCGCAAGGGTGAAAACCGGCAGCGATTACAGAATAGTGAGAGGCAAACTGAACCTAAACCTTGCCAAGAGGTGTGAACGCCGTGCCTCGGCAGTATTGAGGGTGCAAATACCCGTTTGTGCTTACGGCCACACTATCAAACGGCGCCGGGTCTCTCCCGTTAATTGACGCTCAACTTAATGGATGATGGATAAAAATAGAATGCGTATAGGGCCGCTGCCTGGGGATCGCCGGGGCGCGTCTAGAGCTGGCGCTGGACGCGACAGCTTGCGAACCGCCAGCCGAGTGCGAGGTGCTGTACGACCACCTAGGAGCCCCTCGCGTCCATTATCCCCACCAGACGGCTTGGTGTCGGCGGGGTCCTCTCGGACTCCGTAAGCGGCACCCGCCGCTGGTGGAATACGCCGCATGCGTTGGAGAAAAAATATGAACATAAACGCATTGCGGGCGAAAGGGGTAGAAACTGGAGGGATAGCGTATCGGGCTCGGATGCATCGCTTTTTTGCTGAGCTGGAACCGTCAGTTCCCGTCACAGAGCAAAACCTGGCAGACCGAGTTCGGTACATCAAACGCTCGAAAATATTTGATGATGCCGAACTCGAACGACTACGGCGTGAGGCTATTCCTTCATCGAATGAACCAGCTATAGCTGGGGATGCCGCTCCTAAGGTCATAGACTAGCAGCCATATGTGGAAGCCGCCATGGATCTTCCCGCTTTGGTTGATTCAGGCGATAATGGAATGGTCACCCAAGAACTAGAGCAGATGAGGAGTAAATTGGAGGAGGCGAAATCGAAAATCGACCGCGACTTCTCCGCATACCCCTAAGCAAGCAGAATCGGGCTGTCGTGAGGGCTCTCAACCCAATGCTGGTGACCTATTTGGACCTTTGCGAGACGGACTCAATTCTTTTTGGCGCTGCACTGGCAGTTTGCCGTATTATTGGCGCTATACTTCCTACGGCTGGACGCGCTACTAGACAAAGTAGCGCCATCCCATCCTGGAGAAGAAGGATTGAGGACCGTATCGTAAAGGCAAGGCCCTCATCGGCAAGCTGATAAACTTCAGGTCGGGCAATAATAGGCCGAGAATTATGCGCACCGTCAGGATGGCATTTGCTGGGACAAATATCAGTTTGTCCCTGCCGGATATAACGCAAAAACTAACGGAGCGCATAGACGACCTCAAGCAGAGAATCGCTCCTTAGGGGAAGCGGATTCGGCGATATATCGAGAGGTCGACACGGTTCAACCAGAATCGTCTCTTTTAGAGTGATCAGAATAGGCTCTATGAATCATTGGAGCGGCCAATGGTACGTGGAACGGGCCCAGGACCGAATCAGGCCAACACTATCGCATTCTGGCGCGGCCTGTGGTCAAAGCCCGTAAACCATAGCGAGGGACCTTGGACGGAAGTTGTGGCGAGTCAGTGTGCGAATATTACGTCCATGGACCACGTCATCATAACGCCGGATGACGTAGTTGAGGCGGTCCGTAGGGCCCCGAACTGGAAAAGTCCGCGGCTCGACGGGCTGCATCACTACTGGCTGAAGGGGTTCGTGGTGTGTCACGCTGTGCTCGCCCGATAGTTTCAAGAGGCTCTTGACCAGAAGTCGCTCCCGAGCCTCTACACTACTGGGATCACTCATTTGGTTCCTAAAGATCAGGATACCACAGACCCGAGCAAATACCACCCCATCACGTGTCTACCCACGATATACAAGATACTAACATCCATTTTGAGCGCGAGAATTAGTCGTCACCTGAACTCAAATCAGGTGATGTCGCGCGCTCAGAATGGATGTAGGGGCGGTGGTCGGGGAACCAAGGAACCACTCCTCATTGACGCGGTCATTGGCAAGGTGGTTAAACGTAACCGCCGGAACTTCTCCACCGCCTGGATAGACTACAAAAAGGCATTCGACTCGGTGCCTCATACATGGCTTAAGAGGGTCCTCGAGCTGTACAAGGTTAACTGTATAGTTCGAGACTTCCTCGGGCAGTGTATGGGGCAGTGGAGTACGATCCTTTGTCATCTAGGCGAGCGGATGACGGCTGCGGAGAACACATAAGCATAAGAAGCGGTATCTTCCAGGGCGATTGTATGAGTCCAACCTGGTTCTGCATCTCTCTGAACCCTCTCAGTACCTTACTAGAGGGCTCCGGGAGGGGATTTCAGCTTCAGACAGGAGGTACAAAAGTGATTCACCTTTTCTATATGGACGATCTAAAGTTATTCGCCTCCAGTCGCTTTCATCTTATGGAATTGCTAAACATCACTTGTGATTTTAGCAATTATATTAGAATGGAGCTGGGGACGGATAAGTGTGCGGTCCTCCATGTTGAAAGGGGAAGGGTTGCTAACTCCGAGGGCATAGATTTATCTATGCCCATCAACATAAGGACCCTTTCCGAGGCTGAAACATACCGATACCTGGGTATGTCACAGAACATCGGTGTGGATGAGGCAGGTATGAAAGAGTCAGTTTGCGATGTGTTTTTTGCACGCTTGACACAGGTGCTTAACAGTCTTTTGTCGGGCGTTAATAAGACACACGCATATAACGGTTGGATCATGCCTGTTCTCATGTATACCTTTGGCATGCTCAGGTGGACTCAGACTGAACTAAACGCTCTGGACAGAAAAGTCCGCACAATAATGACGTCCCACAGGGTGTATCATCCGAGATCGTCAGTAATGAGGCTCTACTTGCCGCGGAAGCATGGTGGGCGCGGCTTTTTAAGCGCGCTTACCATGCTTAATCGCGAAGTATGCAGCCTCCGTAATTACTTTCTGACGAGAGCGGATGATCCATATTATAGGGACGTTATTTCTTGTGATAAAGGACTTACCCCTCTATCCTTAGCCAACGAGCAATGGCAATACCCGGCAGTACAGAGCATTTCCAACCGGGAGACCGTATGGAAGGAGAAGGAGCTCCACGGGAGGTTCTACAAGGCTCTACATGAGCCTTTCGTAGACACAGTTGCCTCCCTCTACTGACTACGTTTCGGTGACCTCTTTGGGGAAGCCAAGGGTTTTGTCTGTGCGATACAGGATCAGGTTATTAAGACCAACAATTATCGGAGATACGTCCTAAAGGATGGCGCCGTCGACATCTGTCGAGCTTGTCGCCATCCCGGTGAGTCACTTAGGCATGTCATCTCCGGTTGTTCGGCGCTTTCTAACTCTGAGTATTTGCACAGACACAATCCAGTAGCTAGGATTCTACACCAGGAGCTCGCTCTGAAATACGGTCTCGTGGATCGGAAACTGCCGTATTATAAGTATTTGCCGGAAGCCGTACTCGAAAATGACCGCGCCAGGCTCTACTGGGACCGGGCCATCATCACAGATAGGACATCTCTTGCGAATAAGCCTGATATTGTGCTGATGGATCGGGCACAGTAAAGGATATTTTTTGGTCGACATTACCATTCCTTATGACGAGAACCTCGTGAAAGCCGAAACAGACAAATGTACAAAATATATGGACTTGGCTCACGAGGTGACCGATATGTGGGTGCCGGCCGAAATTGTACCTGTAGTCGTCTCTGCGAATGGGTTAATTCCAGTCAGCCTCTCGGGTCATCTGAGGCGACTGGGACTCCGTGACGGACCGCTCCAAGCTCAAATGCAGAAGGCGGTGCTCCTCGATACCGCCCGCATCGTCCGCCGGTTTCTTTCCCTTTCCCCCTAACCCTCGGCCGTTTGGTCTCCCCTGCCGAGGGCTTCCATCTGGTTGGGTTTTTATTTATTTATGTATTTTTTATGTATTTATTTTATTTTGTTGATATTTATGTATGTTTATCATTTTCATTTACAATTATATATTAATACAGCCCAACCAGATGAGTAAACTATATAGATGCCCCAAATAATAATAATAATGTCTTTATTTCAAAAAGGTAGTACAACCAGATATTTGCTTATCACTTAATAAAGCTAATTTGGTACATATATTTGAATCATAGTATCTGCTCCGTTAATTTATATAAATATTAGGATGCAAGCAAAAGTTAATGAATTAATATTGTCTAACGACTTTGTACCTTATGCTAACGTAGTCTAGGTACATTGAAATTTAATGGATCACATGGTATGTTCCATATGCTAAGTTATTACTTATACTATATATAATATATATAAGGCACAAACAAGAAAATAATATAAACTAATAATGTTATTCCTTTCTCTTAAGATGTGTAATGTATGACTGTAAGAAGTATTTGTGTAATCAGTGTAATGTGTGTGAGCATTTAAGGAGAGAAGTGTGTAAAATGTGTGTGTAAATGCTTTTGTGTGTCTCTGTGTGTGTGTGTGTGTGTGTGTGTGTGTGTGTGTGTGTGTGTGTGTGTGTGTGTGTGTGTGTGTGTGTGTGTGTGTGTGTCTGTCTGGATATTATTACTTTATTACGGGTAGCATTGCGTGTGAGTTATATAAGAGTTTATGTTAAATTTGAATACTAAGAAGGTTTACAGTTTCATTATAATTTTACAGTTTTTTTTACAATTTACCTTGTTAAGGTGGTAAATGTCTAATGTTTTCTTTAGTTTATTATTTAAGTGTGGTCCTAAAAATGCAAAGAATCTTCTTATATAGGTTGTTTTGAAATTAGTTGTATCTACGGAAAATTTCCTGCGTTTATTTAAGTTCGTTGGGTTGTATAGCAACAAACTACGTTGTTTCTGAATGATTGTTAATATAAACAGTTGTCTTACCGTAAGGACCTGACAGTTATCATAAAGTTGTGATGTAGGGTATAGGAAAGGTTTAAATGTTGCTACTTTGAGAATAGCACGTGAGAGATCTCAATCTTTTGTAACACCGTTTTAGAAGCTCCACCCCACGTTGATATGCAGTATGTTATAATAGACTGACATAAAGCTAAGTAAACTCGTTTTAATATATCTGGATCCAAAACGTGTCTAATGGTTTTAAAAATATATATAAGTTTAAGAATTCTTCTGCTAAGTATGTTAATATGTTGTTTAAAATTTAAATTACTATCTATTATAACCCCCAGATATTTAATATATTCAACAGACTCAAGTGAAAGGCAGGAACAGCTATTGTGTCTTGTTGAGCAATTATATGAATGAATCACTAAGTTAAAATTTTCAAGATTTCAACAAGGTTTTCTTAATGAAAAAGCTATATATTTTGTTTTCCTAATATTGAATGAGAGTTTATTACTGTAAAGCCAAATAGTAATTGCATTTACACCTGTCTGTGCTGATAAGAATACAATTTAACCACTACCTAAATAAAAACTCCCTTCTTGACTCCTTTCAATCAGGGTTCAGACTTGGTCATAGTACTGTTACAGCTTTACTTAAAATCACTGATGATATTCGCTGGGGTATGGACCAACAGCAGCTCACTATTCTTACGTTGCTGGATTTCAGTAACGCTTTTAACACCGTCGATTTTGACGTATTGTTGAGTCTGCTACGTTCTATTAACATATCTCCAGCAGCAATTGAATGGTTTCAAAGCTATTTGCGTGGCCGCCGGCAGCGTGTTATGGTAGAGGGTGCCACATCTACGTGGTGTGAACTAACTGCTGGTGTACCACAGGGTGGGGTGTTGTCTCCTCTCCTTTTTTCTGTATTTATTAATTCTATTACTTCACGAATTTCTTCTCTCTACCATTTGTATGCAGATGATCTCCAAATTTACTCCCATACATCACTCCAGAATCTTACCAATGCCATCAATGACACTAATACGAATCTTGCTGCAATACTTGATTGGAGCAGGTCGTTCGGGCTTAATTTAAATCCCAAAAAGACCCAAGCCATTATTGTTGGAAATAGCACTCTAATCTCGAGAATTTCTTGGGATAACCTTCCACCTATTGTTGTTGATGGTGTTGTGATACCTTTTAGTAAATCTGTAAAAGACCTAGGATTATATATTGATCAGAATCTTTCTTGGTCCCAGCATATTAAGGAGTCCAGCAGAAAGATGTTTGCGGCAGCATCTTATTTAAGACGTTTGCGTAACTCGCTTCCCATTCCTACTAGAATTTTACTGGCACAGTCTTTGTTACTCCCTATCCTTGATTATGCTGATGCATGCTACTCCAATCTTACTGAGGATCAATTAAATAAACTTGAGCGTCTTCAGAATTTCGCTATCAGGTTCATATTTGGCCTTCGCAAATATGATCACGTTTCAGAGTACCGTATTAAGCTCAAGTGGCTCCCTATCAGGCTTCGTCCGAATACTCATATTCTATCTCTACTGTACTGTGTACTATTTGATCCTAAAACACCGAGTTATCTTAAAGAAAAATTTGAGTTCATGGGCGCAAATAAAGATCATTCCAGAATAGCTGATAAACTTTTACTGCATATGCCTGCTCACAACTCAAAATTTTTTCATTCCTCCTTTTGTGTCAAAGCAATCAAATTATGGAACTCGCTTCCTTTAACAATTAAAAAAGCCCAAAGCATTGAGTCTTTCAAAAATGTGGTTAAAGATTATTATTTAAATATGTGTTCTACTTAATATATTTTATTGTCATATCTACTTTTCCTGATAAGGTTTAAGTATATGATATATAGTTATAATGTATTACAGAAATATTTATAAAAGTGTATGTATTCTATGTATGTATATGTAGGTATATGTGTATATGTATATGTGTATGTATATATTTGTTTATGTGTATAGGTATATATAATATTATTTTTAATATATGCTTATTTATCTACTATTTATGCACACTTCTATATATTTAAATGAAAATTATCTCCTTCACCAAGGTTTGCCTGGAAGAGATCGCTGTTTAGCGATAAGGCCACCTAATTGTACATTCGTTGATAAATTTAAGTTTGCTATGTTGTGTAGTGTTTTATGTGCAATAAAGAGTATAAATAAAAATAAAAAATAAAAATAAGAATACATCTGTCCACGTATCCGCAGCAAATATCAAAAGAATTACAGGTTTGTGATCAGTAATTGATGTTAGAGGAACCATAGTAAGTGAAGGATTATTCGTTTTTAGAAGAACATGATCAATACACGAACCGCTCGCGTCACGTGTTACTAGAGTATGAGTAGGTAACAACCCATGGAATGCTGTCAGTTGCAAATACTTATCGGAATTAATATCTGTTTTACCACTCTTAATGTTAATATTTGTATCTCCTATTATAATTATGTTTTTATGTTTCGAATATTTCTGTAGTACACTATCTAAAGAGACAAAAAGTTTTCTAAGTTTTTATATGACGGTGACCTATATATTGAGATTATAACAATATCATTCAATGTTGATATTGTGACGCCTCATAATTATTATTAATAAATAATAATTAAATTCATTATACAGACATTTAAAAATGTCATAAAAATTATAATTTAAACAATAAAATATAAATAATAAGCATAGAGTTCAAAAATATCCATTTGGAATATTGAATATTATATATATTTTAGTAAACGCATAAAATGTCTCAAAAAATCTCTAAATTTATTAAAAACCTGCTTAAAATGTTCAAAATATATCAAATCATATAAATACAAGGCGATTATATTGCAATAACAAAGATAAATAACATTTGTAATATAATAGAAAAAATGTATTAAAAATTTTGTAAGTTGATGAAGGTGTTCGTGTAATAATTGGAAAATTTCTAAGTTAATGAACGTGTTCTTGTAATGTTCCCTTATATTGGGGCGTTGTCGGAGACACATACCCAAGGTTGTACATATATATGGGGTGGTTGGCTGACCGACTGCTAGTACTAAGGTTGCACAATGACTAGTCCTATATTAGGGACTTAACATAGTAAGGTCTGACGAACCAAAGCATTAATATAGAAGGTCTCTATGATGCATAAGCATTATGATAGCAGAGTTATGACTTGAAGTCCCATATGAATAAGACATACAGTAGTATGGTCTATGAAATAAAGCAAATATGTGGAAGGTCTCAAATATGTAAAAGCATTATATTGAAAGAAATGGGACTTGATAAGGATTATTATAGTGGCGTGTAGGTTGCTTCGCAGCCTCTGAGACCGAGGTAAACTTGGACTCACTAACCGATGTGTCCTAGACATATCATCTTAGTGCCGGTGGTAAGCCGGTTTGTTGTAGCAATACGACTTGCCCGTGGACATCGCACATCCCTACCGGTTGTGGGCGGCGTCTTAGCGCATAGCGTTATGATACGTCGGCTATCTTTCGGATTAGGGTGAGTGTGTTTGGTAGTACTTTTAAGTGCAGCAAGCATTCTCAACTTCATGTCTTAGTGCAATAGCGCTATGATACGTGGAGTTTTGGCTACTGACGTCTTAGTACCGTACTACTATGATACGTTGGTGGTATTTTTAGTTAACAACATTATCAAATTTTGTTACCAAAGTCGATAGGGATCATGTGGGTGTGTTGTGAGGGGGCGCCATCCGTATGATAGTTGCATTGATGCTTACTGCTACTTGCAGTATTGTGTCTTGTGATGGATCTGCGGGTGTGCTGCACCTGATTCGATGCATCTTGTGGTTCTGGTCGATGGAGGTATGCGGGTGGTGATGTCTGCTGGGACTGTATGGGGGACCTTGGGATGGTGTAAGCCCGACGATAGTCGTATTGATGCTTGTTGCATTCTGTAGCATTGCGTCTCTACGATGGTTGTTTGGCGGGTCGCTATTCTCAATGGCGCTCTCTGCGTCTTGGTTTGACTCACAACCTAAGTAGCTTTGCCCAAGTCGGGTCCCTTCATTGCGGGGCTGCAGACTGTCTGCCCTCCATGATGTTTTATATAACAACTTAATAATATATCTCTATAAAGTTCCCACCTTTGAGAGATTGAAGGCAACTTGTTGGTGGGTGAGACAAACATGATCGAAAAATGCATATGCTCAACGTCAGTGACACAAACCCTTTCTGATGGCGAATTATTAATATTATCTTATAACTGCCTATTGGCTATATCTGCCATTGTATTGGTTGGTGGAGCATATGTGTCGACCTCATGCGGGTGGTAGCTGGAGGGAGAATCTGAGGAGGCTCTCAAGGCTGCGGCCGAAAGCCGCGCAACGTGGGACCCCATTCCCTTGAGGTGAGCGGTAGACTCATGACACGCTCTGCGGCCAATTGGCCGTGCTGACTATGCAATTGGTGGTGATGCCTTACACTTACATCACGTCTGCAGAAACGGCGGTCTGGCAGGTGGTGGCGCTCACGGAGGGCTTTTTATGGTCAGTGTGCCGATTGTTGCCTAACCCGTGTGACGTACATTTCACTGTGGCTGGATTTGATCGTATTCTGTATGGCGTTTACACGCATTGACATGCGCGACTTCGGTCGATGTTTATGCTTACGCACTATCAAGGGGCCAAGTCCTCTTTTACTGGTTCGCCAGTTATTTTGCTGTGGACTACGGTCCAGTTCCCAATTTTGCGTACCCTTCGGGGGGAGCGCATTAAAATGGTTGGCGCTCACCGTGCGCGGCGTGTGTGGGGCCGTGTACCTCCTCCACATTTTTTTTAAATGTGGGAGAGCGAAGCCCTTGTAACTGGTATTTGATATAAATATTGTGAGCCTTTTCCAAGCGGGAAGGGATTAATTAATAAGGAATTGACTGTTGTAAACCAGATACAAGTGAAATAGGGACAATTTATTGTTCTTAACCTTTTTGAGCTCTGTCTTCGTGAACGGGGTTCTTTAGCTTATAAGACTCTACCAACAGCTTTCGATTGCTCTCGTGAATATTCATTCTTCCAAGATACACCTAAAAGAACTAAGTTACTATACAAATACAACGTAAAAAAGGGTTCTAACTAAGACGATCACGCCACAAATTTATTAAACGGCCTATATTTAAACCTTTAGAAAGATCAAGTTATACTGGTCACTTAAATTAGATATATTTATATATCTTACAGATATAGATTCTAAAGAAATACAAGTATAAGTGGATATATAGTAGAAAAGAAAAAAATATGGGGGGGGGGTTCGTTACAATTTGGTGCCGTGACCAGGATAGATGTTAAATTTTAAATAGGAGGCCGGTAATATAAAATTATGAGGTAGGCTATATGCCTACAATTTGTTGTCCGTGAAATGGAGAGGTGTCTTGGAGAGTGGTGTTTGCTGGGGGTGGTTGAGAGTCTGGGGGTGGGGCTTAAATATTAAAATTGAGTAATAATATAGGAGGTGTGTGCATAACGGAGCGAAATAATAAAAAGTGAAATAATTGGAAAGACTCAATTAAACTAAGTGAAGGACACAAAAAGTGTAAAAAAAAAATGCCTAAAAATAAGAAAAAATCAACCTCAATTAAGGCTAAGTCTAAAGATGAGTTGAAAATGCTTCAGAAATTTATTAAGAATGCAGTGAAAACCTTTGAGGTTAAAATAAAGGATCTTGAGGAAAAATTTATTAACCAAACGAAAGATTACCAAATTAAAATAAATCAAGGAGAGGTGTCCGGGGCGAGCACCTCTCATGTAAATGATCCTAGACAAAATATTGTATATAATGTACATAATGTAACAATAGAAAAGCCGAAATTTGGAAATGGAAATACTCATCCAGTATCATTTTTGGAAGATCTCACCAATTATTTAAAGAAAGTTCCATCTAATGGTCTCGAAATTTCGATTGCACAAGAGTGCTTAGTAGGTGAAGCCAAGTATTGGGCTCGCATTAATAATGTGCGTTGAACAACTTTTGATGATTTTAAAGCTGACTTCCTAAGAGTGTTTTGGGGTGAAGAAGAACAAAACAAAGTAAAGAGTGGACCTTACTATAATGAGAAAAGGAGGAAGTTTAATAATAATACGGAGCAAAAACATAAAGAAATACAACAATTATACAAAACATGGCGTAAACCCGTAGAGGGAAAAAAGAAGGTTAATGAAGTACATGAAATACATTTCACTAATGACCAACCTGATGTTACGGCCCCTGAGCCAAATTTAGAGCTGTAGAGGTCGAACTAGTTCCCAATTCGACCCCTTACAATGTAAAAGGGAACAAAGCATTAAATATGTTATTAAAACTGGGTTGGCGACCTTGTCAAACATTGGGTAAAAACAATAGAGGGTTGCGAAAACCTATTACTTTAAAAGCAAATTTTAACAGAGAAGGCCTTGGTTATAACGACAATGTAAATAGCATATTAAACACCTTAAAAGCCAGGTCGGACTTGCCCATAACGGAGTTATTCGTGCAAACCGTCTTCGAGGAAGACGAAGATAAATATCAAAGGGAATTTATAGGGAATATGAGATCTGAAATTAAAGTTTCAATATTTGACAAAGAAATAGACGCGCTCCTCGACACTGGGAGCGATGTTACATGCATTTCAGAAAGTTTATATTTACAAATTAAAGATAAAAATCGTAAAATATCAATAATGCCAGTTAAAGCAATGCAAATAAAAGGTGCTGTTGGGCAGCGCAGCACAAAAATACAACAGATGATCATATTGCCTATAAAGATAGATGAAGTAGTCTTTGAAACACAAACTTTAATTGTAGGTAATTTAATAAGACCTTTAATATTAGGCTTTGACCGGCTCAAGAGAAATAAAATATTGATTGATTTGAGAAATACTACTGTTGGAATAGAATTTAAAGTGAAAAACAAAGACTACTTTATACCTTTCAAATATAATAATAAATCTGTATTACATAATAACTGCATCAAACAATGTACCGATGATCCCTTAATAAATATAAAAATAGGATCTACATTGGAGGTCTCTGAAAGGGAAAAACTTAGTAAGGTTTTGGAAAAGCATAAGAATATGTTTTCGAGCAAATTGGGAAGAGCCAATTGCTATGAGCATAAAATTGAAATGATAGATGATGAACCTATAGTTACTAGGTCCTATCCCATTCCATATGCATATAGAGCGATAATGGAAGAAAATTTAAAGGAAATGGAACAAGCTGGTATCATCACAAGGACATCAACGCCTTACAGTAGTCCATTGACATTCACTCTTAAAAAAGACGGCTCAATTAGAGTTCTGCTTGATGCCAGAAGCATAAATAAGAAAATGGTTGCAGAAACAGAGAAACCACCTATACAATTAGATGTTTTGAATTCATTTCACGGAGCGAATTATATCACTACCATTGACTTAAATAAAATAAATAATGCATATTTTCAAATTCCGATAAATAAAGATGGTAGAAAATATACTGGATTCACATTCAATGGAAAGTCATATGTATATAATGTTTTGCCGCAAGGATTAAAACATCAGTAGGAAGCTTTAGCAGAGCCATGAATTTAATATTAGGACCAGAAGTCCAAGAATTTTGTATGATCTATTTAGATGATCTAGCCATTATTACAACAGGAACGTTAGATAAACATTTGGAGCACATTGATATTGTTTTAAGTAAATTGAACAAAGCTGGCTTAACGTGCAACTTGCAGAAATGTGAATTTATTTGTAAAGAAATTAAAATGCTGGGTTTTATAATTTCAACAGAAAGCATAAAGACAGATCCCGATAAGATTCGAGCGATCCAAGAGTTTCCAGCACCTAAAAAGATTAAACAATTAAGGGCCTTTTTAGGTCTATGCAATTTTTATAGAAGGTTTATACCAAATTACAGCGAGAGCATAATACCGCTCTGTGAATTACTTAAAAAGGGACGTAAGTTCCAATGGAGCGGTAAAGAACAGAAGGCATTTGATTTTATAAAACAACAATTTATGAATACAATAAAATTGCATCATCCAGACTTTAATAAGCCGTATTATTTACAAACAGATTGTTTCGGTGTGGGTATGGCCGGAGTACTATATCAGATAGATGATAATAATGAAATGAGAATTTTAGGCTATCATAGTAAAGCCTTAAAAGGCCCCGAATTAAATTGGTCTGTTACTGAACAAGAGTTTTATGCTGTAATAAGCTGCCTAAAGAAATTTGAAACATATTTGAGGGGCAGTAAAGTAATAATACTAACTGATCATATAGCATTATTGTTTATTAATAATATGAAGTTACTCAATGGTAGAGTAACCCGATGGATTTTGTATATAGATCAATTTAATTATGAAGTACAGCATATATCGGGTAGACGTAATATTGTTGCAGATGTGCTTTCACGTTATCCTCCTGATGGCGATTTAATACAAGAGGATAAAAATAATAGTTTAGAAATTGCTTACACAGAGAGCGAACCGAATATTGAGTTGATAGAAAAATTAAAATCCTTATCAGTATATCAATTACAAGATTCAGAGTCGTTGGCTATTATTGAAAAGTTAAAGACATTAAATACTTCCATAATAAAACAAAACAATAAATTTAAAAGGTATAGTTTGAAAAATGATGTATTATATTACAAAACGAATTTACAAGAAGTAATATATTTACCTAAAGCATTGAGACAAGATATTATAAATCAAGTGCATGTCGAAATGGGTCATCAAGGACCTTATAAGGTAATTAAATATGTGAGAGACAGATTCTTTTGGAAAGGTTTAACAAAAGATATTGTTCGCGCCAAACACTTTCAAGGATTGACGCGAGATGTCACTCGGCTCGGCGCGATACCGGTTTGACTTTCGGTCGTGCGAAAAACGCCCAAGGGCAGTCTGTCGTCTGCCAGATGTGCTAATGTTTGCACGCTGTTAATTTTCTGCGGGAACCGCGGAATAGTTAGGGCGTCTAGTAAATATCCTGTCTAGGAATTATAACGCGCATTCCCTGTTTGGATAGCCTTTCCCGGGACTTATTGGGTCCGACTCAGAATCTGTATAAGTGCATTCGACAATATAAGCTAGTGCGGCCTCTGATTCTAGAATTAACTATTGCTACGCGAAACGGTAGTGACCTTTGACCCAGAAACTCCGGGCGTGTTTTGTGCGGTAACCTTATACCCCGCGATAGTTAGTGGCTTCTGTAAGCTAGTTAATAGTACGATAGAGTTAAGTGACTGTCATCGTGGTGAACCAAGAAAGTGACTGTGGATAACCTCGAAAGGCCCCCTCAAATTGGAGCGGTGTCGACGGCTAAGGTCCAGGTTTAATCACCATCAGTCACACCCAGATACACACCACATCACCATTCTTTCCCTTGCACTACACAACTACATGCGACCTGACCGACTCCGGAGGGACCAGTCGTCTTGGATCGAGGTAAGTGAACTCCGCCAAATTCCTTCCGGTCGACTGGCCGTAGTATAACGCTCCCCCATATATTTTAGTGTAATTAGAGAGATTCCACGTGGCCTTAGGAGGCCCGACCTACGTCTGCTCGAGAGGTCTTCAGCTCATGGGCCCCTGAAGGTCTGATCCTTTAAGAGAGCAGCCGTAGGCCGTAACATTTTGGTAGCAGATCGCGATTCCGGGTTCGATTCCCGGTCGATCCCGACTATAGTGTTTGATAAACATTAAACAATTTTGGTGGCAGGGAGCGTTGGTGTGATTGGTTTAATTTGCATCTACAATCACGCCCGTCCGTAATACGTAAAAATATTTTTTTGTACGTAATAATAGAATTATTTTCCTTTGTTGCTTTGTTGCTTGCCTTTTTTTTGGTTAGAGGGTAATTTGAAAAGCCGCGCCCTAGGTTGTGCAAGCGGGAGTTTTTCTAGAGATATACGTCATGTAGGTAGATGGTTATTTTTACGTAATCGGTTAATTATCGTTGTCGGATAGTTGTAGTGGATTACTTATCGAAGGTTCGATTTCCGAGCTAGGCATTTTTGTTGATCGACCGTGATGTGTATCTTCGTTTATACTGTAATTTGTATTTGAACTAAAGAGTAGTAATTGTATTTGCGTACTTTGAATTTAACTTGATTTCATCGCACTAGTATTTGTTATTTGTTAATTTGAATGTGTCTTTTCTTTTGAGCTAACTTGTATTTGGTTGATACGTAGTAATTCGTATTTGTGTAATTTCTATTCAACGCGATTTGATAGGAACTGCATTTATTAACTGTTAATTTTTATTGTATTTTTTGTTTGTTATCTTTGTAATCTGTGCTCAAGCCGCGTCGTAATTGTATTTAATAGTGATGACATCGCCTAAGCTACTGATCCGTTGTCTGCGGACTGAGTTGCGCTGGGCCACAAGCGCCCATGCTTTGATAGGTCGACCGGATAGGGTCCATAACTTGATGAAGCGGTTCGAGCAGGTGGATGCTCGAAGGGCCGCAGTGGAGGAGGCTTACGCTGATCTCGAGGATTCGGATGTGGAGAAGGGAGTCCTAGACTCTTGCTTTGCGGACTATGAGCAGTTCTTGTGGCTCACGGACGAGTTGATCGAGGCTGAAGGCAGGTATGCCGAGGAGGCGCGTGAAGCTCGGATGAGTAACCTGCCCGAGTCCTCTCTGAAGCCGCTTCAGCCGGAGCTGTTGGGACGACTCCCAACTCTGGACCTGCCAAAGTTCTCCGGGGTCCTTTCCGAATGGCTGACCTTCGTTGGTCTTTTCGACAGCCTAGTGGACGCCCGGAGTGACTTGACCCCGAGACAAAAGATGGCGTACCTCCTGGCCTCACTGGAGGGGGAGGCCCTGGGCGTCGTCGGCCACTTGAAATTGTCGGACGACGCCTACCAGACTGCTCGGGACCTCCTAGCCAGAAGATACGCCAACATCCGGCGAATTGCAGACGAGCATGTTAAGCAGCTTCTAAGCCTCCCGCTGCTTAGTGACCGGGCCAGACTGCGTCCGGACCTGTTGGATCCAGTCTTGGTGGCCTGTAATACATTGAGGCGGCTGGGTTTACCAGTGGGCGAATGGGCCTTTTTGTTGCTCCGCATAGTGCTGTCCCGTCTACCTCTCGACCTTCGAATCCATTTTGAGGAGAGGTACGGCGGGGACGAGGCCTCTTATATTCCGCCCTTCTATGACCTGCTGCGGTTTTTAGAGGAGCAGTGCCGGCAGATCGAGAACGCGGCGGGCACCGTTGACGACTTACGAGACGTGCCCAGTGAGAGGCTGAACCCGCCAGGCAAGTCGTCGTCAACCCCCCCCTGCTCCTATTGTCGAGCATCTGATCATCGGGTAACGTTGTGCCCGAAATTATTAGGTAAGCCGGTTCCTGCGAGGCGAACTATCGCCAAGGAGCGCCGCTGGTGCTGGTCATGTCTGGGAGGGCACCTCCAGCGAGACTGTCCGCATCGACGGCCCTGTCTGCATTGCCAGGGCAATCACCATGCCGTTTTGTGCCTGGGTGCGAACGGCGTCTCCTCTCGGGGCACTGCCAGGCCCTCGACCCCCACGGGCGGGGGCGCTCAGCCACGCCCTCTGCTGGGCGACAATCGGCGCTCGCCGGCCATCCACCAGGCCCCTAAGTTTGAAAGGGGCCCCTCCCCCAAGCAGTTGGGGGGTAATTCCCCCAGGGGCGGGGGTGTCATCACCCCCCCTCAGCGTGTGGAGAGGAACTTCACGGCCACTCATCGGTCCGCTGGACCCTTCTCACTTCGGTTAGCTGAGTGGCCGCGACTGGTGTACCACTGTTCCCCATTTGATGGAGGCGGCCCTGTCTAGCTGCCGCCTTGGCTCCCACCACGGCCGCCTCCACTGAGCCTTAAGCTGTCAACAGTCCACTTGTCAAAATGTTCTGTTGCCGACGGCCTCAGTGAAGGCGTACAACCCGAGTGGCAACTGTTAAAGGTTGTGCTCTATTTATCTCGGGTTCACGCCATGTGGCCTCCCCTTGGTGGTGGGAAGATTAGGGCCCCCCTGGAGCGTTGAATCACGTTGTCAAGGGGTATTAGATTTGGTTTGGTCGAGCACTTAGTCAAAAAATACTTGAATTAAAATTAAAAAATGGTTTGGGCTTTCCGCGAAATTTTCCTATTTGTAGCGGTTTAAATTAAAAGAATTGAATTTAATCTACTCCTTTAAATGCTACTGCATGTGTTTTGTAAATATATTTAATCACTGTATTTGATTGTTGCGTCTGTTTGCTGAAAGGAAAATTTGAATTCATCTGAAATGGAATGGCGCACTATTTGAAAAATTATGTTTATGTTTATGATAGTGTTTAATCATTTTGCTTTGCGAAGAAGTAGGGCTGTCCCTTACGTTATTGTTTTGTTTAATTTGCAAGTTGACCTATGCGCATCGGTGATTAATTTGGTTGAATTAATTCTGTAGTTGCACATTGATGCTTTTGAAAAATTAGTTGAAATATGAGCATAGGACTTCTTCTTCTTCTTCTTCATAGGATTGAAATCAGCTGCCGCACTATTTTAGTAAATGATAATAGGGTGGGTGGCCTGGCTAGGCCTACTTGTTGAAAATTCATACTAGGGACTATCTGTGCGTTTCGTTCGGCTCTCCACAGACGACGTTCATGTGGAATTTGTGGGTGCTCTCTGCACTGAAGCTTAGGAGGCCGCTCGAGGCCGCTTCGTGTCGCGTCACTGTTTGCAGAGCTGATCCGGTCGGATTGCGGAACTAATCATAGGGGCATAGATAGGTGTTTGAAAGAGGTCATCGGACTTCTGTCCAGTACAGGACTTGTTAAAGTGCTGCGATGCCCAGGAGGGGCATCCAGTGGAGGCTGACCCTCCGGCTTGCCACATTAGGGCTATTTTTTGAGGCGCTGGTTAGGGTTGCAAGATCTGATGGGATGCCTAAGGTGGCCTAGTTTGGTTGTAGATTCGGTCTTGCAACTTGCCTTCGCGACCTTGTCCCGCTGACCGGTTTGCTCGCGGACCTAAATCCTTATGTCCGGGACGGGGGTTTGTTCGCGCCAAACACTTTCAAGGATTGACGCGAGATGTCACTCGGCTCGGCGCGATACCGGTTTGACTTTCGGTCGTGCGAAAAACGCCCAAGGGCAGTCTGTCGTCTGCCAGATGTGCTAATGTTTGCACGCTGTTAATTTTCTGCGGGAACCGCGGAATAGTTAGGGCGTCTAGTAAATATCCTGTCTAGGAATTATAACGCGCATTCCCTGTTTGGATAGCCTTTCCCGGGACTTATTGGGTCCGACTCAGAATCTGTATAAGTGCATTCGACAATATAAGCTAGTGCGGCCTCTGATTCTAGAATTAACTATTGCTACGCGAAACGGTAGTGACCTTTGACCCAGAAACTCCGGGCGTGTTTTGTGCGGTAACCTTATACCCCGCGATAGTTAGTGGCTTCTGTAAGCTAGTTAATAGTACGATAGAGTTAAGTGACTGTCATCGTGGTGAACCAAGAAAGTGACTGTGGATAACCTCGAAAGGCCCCCTAAAATTGGAGCGGTGTCGACGCTCGGGCTGCTGCCGACGGCTAAGGTCCAGGTTTAATCACCATCAGTCACACCCAGATACACACCACATCACCATTCTTTCCCTTGCACTACACAACTACATGCGACCTGACCGACTCCGGAGGGACCAGTCGTCTTGGATCGAGGTAAGTGAACTCCGCCAAATTCCTTCCGGTCGACTGGCCGTAGTATAACGCTCCCCCATATATTTTAGTGTAATTAGAGAGATTCCACGTGGCCTTAGGAGGCCCGACCTACGTCTGCTCGAGAGGTCTTCAGCTCATGGGCCCCTGAAGGTCTGATCCTTTAAGAGAGCAGCCGTAGGCCGTAACAGATATTAAAAACCAATTAAGGGCTTGTCATTTATGTCAGTTATCTAAGAAAAGCAATATAACATATGTGGGTCCCTGCAAATCTATAATAACAGAAAACATTGGCGATATAGTCATGGCAGACTTATATGGACCACTTGTATCAGGTACCTTTGGGTACACTTTCATATTTGTCATTCAAGATTCATTCAGTAAATTTATCAAATTATATCCTTTAAAACAGTCAACAGCAAAGTCGGTTATAACAAAAGAAAAGCATTTTGTTGAGATTATAAAGCGCAAGGCAATAATGACAGATAATGGTGAACAGTTCGTAAGTAATCACTGGAAACAATCAATGAGTGAATTAAATATAAAGCCAATATATACCACAGTTAGAAATCCTAGAACAGAGCGAGTAAATAAAGAGTTGAGCAGATTATTTAGGACGCTTTGTCATACTAACCACAAAGATTGGGCGTTAATATTGCCGAAATTAGAAGAATTGTATAATAATTCTTATCACGCCTTGTGAGATTCTTTATGGTGAGTCTAATGAGATGTCTTTTGACAAAGTAATTTCCAAAAGTAAAGACAAACATAATGTCGAACAAATTAGACAACAAGTGCGTAAAAATTTAAAAGAGGCAAGTCGAATAAGAAACACAAAATTTGATAAGCGAAATAGATTAATAAAATATAATATTGGTGACTTAGTAAAAATTTCAAGATCTAGTAGATCAGACGCTGATAATAAGTTATGAGTAAGTTCAATTTGGCATATGAAGGACCTTATGTAATAGCAGCCGTACCATTTGACAATGTATATACCTTAGCAAATCCAGAGACAAACGAAATTAGAGGAATTTTCAATGCTATTCACTTATTAAAATATTTTAAATAATAATTTCTTTTTGTATAAATTAGAGTAATTAAATAAATATTGTAACATAAAAGGGTTTTGTGGGTGGCCCATGGAAATAATTGTTTAAGTTAAAGGTCTAAAATTGTTAAAGTTATGAGCAAGAGATTTGTTATATGATAGTAGAACGTTATTAATATATAATGAAGAGTTGCAAATATAGATCGTAAGATAATTTTGTAATCATTTTTATTAAATAAATATGGGAGTTGGGTTAGGGCGAATGGCTCAAACACATTTATCCTATGTGGTATCGAACTGACCTCAACAAATATCCAACTGGATTGTATGCACATAAAGTGTGACACTAACGAAATAATGTTCCAAAGATTTAAAGATAAATAATAAAATAAGAAATCGACAATTGACTGCAAACTTTATTAACAACACGGCATACAATAACTTGAATTATGGTGTTATCACAATGTGATAATTGTGGTTGAAGGGGTGTTGGTGGCGGCCATTCTCTGGGGCAGGGGGATTTGATAACATATGCCGTATTGTAACAGATTAAAAGAGGAAAGAACAGATATATAAACAATTATTTGAGCGTAGTGTATATGCTCTCAAAATACTAAAATTTTATATTAACAACTCCACTATGTGGATCATTAACATAAAATTTGGGGGTGGATTGTGACGCCTCATAATTATTATTAATAAATAATAATTAAATTCATTATACAGACATTTAAAAATGTCATAGAAATTATAATTTAAATAATAAAATGCAAATAATAAGCATAGAGTTCAAAAATATCCATTTGGAATATTGTTATAGCTTGTCGTTGTGCTCTTATTCTACCACAATTATTTAAAAACTTTATCAACATATTTTCAAAAATAGTTATTGCTTCTTTTGGTGTAGTGTATATCCTTTCTTTTTTTGTAATTCTGTAAGACTTCTGTGTGGTGGTATTTTCTATTTTAGAGATCCAGGTCCAGTAAAAGAAATCAATGGAATTATCGAATTCCATGTATGTAATACGTTGATTTTTACAATGTTCACATTTTCTAAATAAACAGTCAGAAGAATAAATATTACAGCAAATTTCTCGAAGTATTCCGGTGCCATCATTTATCTTGATTATTTTGTTTCTGTGCAATGATGTAGTCAGGAGTTGAAAATTTTCATGAAGAATACAAAGACATGTTTTGATTGGTTTTTTGCTAGCAGGAAATGTCCAGAAAGGCCGAAATCGACACAAAACGTTGCGGAACTTATTTTAGAGCTATTTGACTGTAGAAACTTTTTATGTAGGTTATATAAAGAGAGTCGTTAAGATATCGTTTTCGAAGTTTAGTGCCCCCCCTTTTTTAGAAACTCCTTAATTTCAGCAGCTACACAACTGTTTTCATCATCTTCTAAGAACTTTTCTACTTCTTCCTTATTTTTTTTATGGTTGATATCTTGAGAGTCTTATTTTTATTTCGAAATATAGCGCGTAATGTTCCCATCGTCCTTTTAGCATTTAAAGGTTGTTTTATGTGTTGTTTAAGTGTATCTGACAATTTTTTTAGCATCATGAGTTTTGAGATCCTTAAAACTCTTCACCAGACCTTCACTTAATGATTGTTCTCTTCTCCGTATGTCTAAATTAATTTTTGGTTAGTCATTTAAGCTTGTTAGCTCCAAGATTTGCTTCATATATATATATATTATTCATTTTTCTGAATGTTTCTAACTGAGTTTTAAGAAATTCTATATGTTTGTCTTTATAGGCTGTGGCAATAGTCTCTTCAGAAGATGACATTCGTGATATTTTTGGTGTTGTTGGGTTGGCTTTAGTCAGTTCATTTACTTCCTGCATCGAACTTTCCGTGTCACTTGGGGGTGGGCTATTACAATCTATAAAAGCCTTTTTTGTTCTTCCTTCTTAGGATCATAATACTTTTTAAAACTCTCCCTCCACTTTTTCCTTTGAATTCTTTGCTGTCGTGGAGTCGTTTCATTAATAGGAAACACTTTTTCTCTTATTTCCTCTTTTGGTATTTAGCTTTATTTCTTGCTTTATATTGAGCATATAGAATGGGATCATTTTTAATTTTTCGGTTCATTCTTTTTTCATCCAGTCTTTTCTTTTTAAGTTTTTCTTCACGATTTAATTTTGATGATTTAGGCCTCCCCATTTAACCTGACACAATAATTTAAATATGAATTTTTAATGTCATTTAAGTAGATAGATAGATAGAATCATTTTGGTTATTAAGAGTAATGTGTAACCAAGGATACAATATATTTGGTTACGAGTAATAAGAATAAAAGATAAAAAGTTCGACTGTTGTAATAATTGCAATTTTGTATTAAATTAAAAAATCAGTTATACACTTTAACTGATTGGTTTATTGAAAGATTACTCGTATTCCTATTTATATTTTCATAATTTAGAACAAGATAAGAATCGCAGGTCAAATATTCGAAATAAGAAATAAATGCTTCATGATGATATAATTAAAATTATATAATATGATTAAAATTGAAAATCACAACAACCTGTACACTAACTCATTCACCTGATCGTTTTGCCCAGGTCAATTATAACCAGGTTATTGAGATTTTTTAGTTAAAATTTAAATTTAATCATAAGCCATAGATTTAAGCTGATTTTATATATACAATTTCGAACACGACGAGATATTATACAGTATATATAAAACGATTAATTTTAGTACCTTTTAATTGGGAAGAAAATATGACCAGAAAAAGTAGGACTTACTTCTTACAATTTTGTTTGATTCCGATAAATTCACACAGGGAAACTTCGGATATGTATATCTCACACAATCCTTGGAAGTGCACTGACTACGGTCGTCTTGCGAGGTGCAGGGCTCAAGAATACTGGAATGAGCTATTCTGTGCTGTATTTTAATTTGTGTTAGGTTAATTAGGAAGTCGCCCGACAAAATTATCGATCAATAAATCGCCCGATTTATTCTTAGTAACATCTCATCTTCTTCCCCTGCTAATATCTGGAATTTCCTTGGAACCTTAGGTATCGGTAAACGACAACGTTGTGAGTTTCAGAAGACGATTGGTCTGGATGATATTAATTTTCATTTTGTCTCCAACAGTCCTCTTGATCACCAGACCAAGCGTCTTACTATTGAACACTTAATGGGTTTACCTCGTCCCGATATTGATCTCTTTCAATTTTCTCCAGTAGCTATGGATGAGATCAAGAAGACAATCCTATCCATTAAATCTAATGCTGTAGGTTGCGACAACATCAGCCGACGGATGATTATCTTCATACTTGACCATATCCTCCCTGTTATCTCGCACATCATTAACTTCTCCTTGGATTCTGGTGACTTTCCTTCTTTGTGGCGTAAGGCTTACGTTATTCCATTACAAAAGATCACAAATCCCACTCTACCCAATCATTTCCGACCTATATCCATCCTTCCCTTCTTATCCAAGGTCCTTGAGGCCTGTGTCCACAAGCAACTTTCGCAGTTTATCTCCTGTCATAACTTACTAAGTCCCTTGCAGTCTGGCTTTAGGCCCGGTCATAGCACCGTTTCCGCACTCCTGAAAGTAACTGGTGATATTAAGGCAGGCATAGAGGATACTAAAGTCACTGTGTTGGTTTTAGTTGACTTCTCGAACGCCTTTAATACCATCAGTCATGACCTTCTAATTTCCATCCTTTCCCTTTCAATGGTCTCACCCGAAGCACTGGATTGGTTTTCATCATATCTTCGAGGTCGCCAGCAGTCGGTTCGCATCGATGAGCTATCATCTAGCTGGCTTGACTTACATGCTGGTGTTCCTCAAGGCGGCATATTATCTCCTTTGTTGTTTTCTATATTTATTAATCTCATTACCCAAGACCTTCAGTCTGCGTATCATCTGTATGCCGATGACTTGCAACTATACACACAAGCGAGTATTGACAATATTTCTACAGCGGTGGACATAATTAACAGGGACCTTGAGTATATTAAGAACTGGTCTGACAGGTTTGGCCTAATGGTCAACCCTTCGAAGTGTCAGGCCATAATAATTGGTAGCCGTCGGATGATTCATAGATCGAAAACGGTAGCTTTACCTCCTATCTTTTTTAATAGTACTGAGATCCAACTGTGTTCTACTGTGAAGGATCTAGGGTTATTAATTGATTCTACTTTGAGTTGGAAAGACCAAGCAATGATCGTTAGCCAGAAAGTTACCGGTACCCTGCGTTCTCTCATTCGCCTAAAAAATTTTCTGCCATCTGCAATCAAAGCAATGCTTGTGCAAAGCTTAATTTTTCCCCTAATCGACTATGGTGATGTGTGTTATTTCGACCTGAATGCAGATCTTCTCAATAAATATGACCGTCTTCTGAATAACTGCATTCGATTCATTTTCAATCTTCGAAAGTATGACCATGTATCCACGTATCGATCTCAATTAAAATGGTTACCTATTCGTCAACGCCGTAGTTTGCGTGCACTCACTACCCTTTATTCTATCCTGATGTCTCCAACTTCCTGTTCCTACTTATCTCCATACTTTCAGTTGCTTAGCGCTAGTCATGAGAGAAACCTCCGCTCTACGAACAACCTTCTTCTCCTATGTCCCTCCCATAGCTCTGGACTTGTTCATTCTTCTTTCCACATTCAATCTATTCTCTTTTGGAACGCACTACCTCTCGAAATCAGGACGGCTAGCAATCGTTACGCGTTCAAGATGAAGGTTCGGGAATACTTAACTAATAAATTGGCAGATTCATCATAGTAATAGTTTATATATATTTTATATATAAATATATATATTTTATTTGATTATGTCTATAATTGTATATCTTCATGAGTTTACATACATCTGACGTTTTAATATGTACTTAAGTAATATACATTTTTATTATCTTATTATTTTTATCATAATTTATTTTATAAGTATATATATATATATATATATATATATATATATATATATATATATATATATATATATATATATATATTATATTTTTTATTAACATTTATATCTTATGTATTTTATTTCGATGTGCTACAATTTTTTTTTGTTATTTTAGTTTAGTATTAACATATTACCTTTTTATTACTCCTACTTCATTATATCTCTGCATCATCCCAAGGTAGACTGGTAGAGAATGCCTTAGGCATTAAGTCCGCCTATATACCACATGTGTATATGAAGTTTTAAATAAATAAATAAAAATGTTATAGACATTTAATTTGCATAATATATGCTTTATAAATTTTAAATTCACTTTAAATTTAATCTTTAGACTATACAATTTCCGAAAAATATTAGAATTTTACCATTTTATAATAACTTCTCAACAAACTTGAGCAAAAACTTTAATATTTGATCAAAATTGCTGCAGGTTAATTAGATTATCGGTACATTTCATGTATTACCAACTAAAATACTATAATAATACTAAAGGATATACTTGGCCTTTATAGAAAAGTACATCGAAAACGATATAATACCAGAATGTAAGCATGAATATTATGTATATCTTACAAACAAACAAATCGTTTACGTCAGGGGAAATTACACTTTTTTTGCGAAAGACCCGGTATCAATATCAATGGCGATCACTCACTTTCGATTTGCCGACGATATAGTCCTTATGGCAGAATTGCTGCAGGACCTAAGCACTATGCTCAGTGACCTCAAAAGTGTTTCCCAACGGATAGGTCTGAATAGATAGGATGAACATGAACAAAAAAAAATCATGTTTAATGGCCATGTCACACCTATGCCGGTGGTTGTTGGGAGCACTAAGCTCGAAGTTGTTGACGAGTATGTTTACCTGGGACAAATAGTCCGTCTAGGTAAGTCCAACTTCGACCGAGAGGTCAATCGACGGATTCAAATCGGTTGGGCAGCGTTCGGGAAATTACGGCACATCTTCTTGTCAGGTATACTACAAAACTTGAAAACGAGACTGTACAACCAGTGCGTGTTGCCAGTGATGACCTATGGAACTGAGACGTGGTCCTCCACTGCTGGGCGTATGAGAAAGCTCAAGGTCGCTCAGCAAGCTATGGAAAGGGCTATGCTTGGAGTTTCTCTGAGTGATTAACTTATAAATAAGGATATCCGCAGTAGTACCAGAGTGACCGACATAGCCCAACGGATTAGTAAGCTGAAGTGGCAATGGGCTGGCCATATAGCTTGAAGAACCGACAACCGATGGGGAAAAAAGGTTTTCGAGTGGCAACCTCGTACCGGCGGGCAAAGTATAGGGCGTTCCCCTACTAGATGGAAAGACGACCTGGTAAGATATGCAGGAAGTCGATGGATGCTGGTGGCTCAGGACCGTGCTTTGTGGCATTCTTTGGGGGAGGCCTATGTTCAGCAATGGACTTGTGAAGGGCAGTAATGATGATGATGATGATGATGATGATGTCACTTACCATACAAAACACAGCAGCAATAATCTGCTATTTTACCCTGGTATTCCGTGAGAACATATTCCTAACCCTGTCAAGCCGACCCATTTGTGCTATAACCATAATATAGTTGCAGCGTGGCTCTACCACGTATAAAACGTTACATATGATAATAAAATAATCGTCATAATAATTATAGCTTGTCCACCAACTCCACAACATTTTTCCTACTATAGAAGTTGGAAAAATATTGTATATTGTAGAATCACTATGAAATATACTGTTTATACATTTTTCTTCGTCGTCCCGTGAAATTAAACTGTTAGATATATTCTTACTGTAATAAATTTTGCCTTGATCGACACGTCGGCAGGTGAGTTGAAGATTGCGGTATTTTTTGTGCCGTGTATTGGCGGTGTACGAATATCCACTACCCCATATAGTCCCTTAGGTGTGATAAAAGGCGAGAGGGGGCAAAAATCAGAAAATGTGCAGCAGTGTCTTCTTTTTTTTTATAGGACAGGTGGCAAACGAACATGCGGCTCACCTGATGGCAAGTAACTACCGCCGCCTATGAACAACTGCAACACCAGAGGAACCAGGGGAATTGCAGATGCATTGCCGGCCTTTTAAAAAGGAGTAGGCTCTTTTCTTGAAGGTCTCTAAGTCGTATCGGTCCGGAAAAATCGCTGATGGTAACCGATTCCACAAGGAAGTCGTGCGAGGAATAAAACATCTTCTAAGTCGCACAGTGGTGGACCGCCAAACATCCAGATGGTGTGGATGGTATAGGGCGTTCTGCCGCGATGTGCGTTCGTGAAACTTGGCGGCTGAGATTAATCCGAACAATTCCTCGGAGCACTCCCCGTGGTAAATGCGAAAGAAAATGCAAAGGGATGGAACATCTCCTCACAGTGATTCGGTCGTTGACGATTCGAGCCACTCTGCGCTGGATGCGGTCAATTGGAAGGAGCTGGCACTGGGGTGCCCCTGCCCAGAGATGAGAACAGTATTTTACGTGAAGCCGAACCTGCGCCTTGTAAAGATGCAGGCGGTGTGCCGGCATGAAATACTGTCCCGCTCTGCTGAGCACGCCAAGCTTTTTAGAGGCCAATTTGGCCTTCTCTTCCAAGTGACCACGAAACTGCACGTCACTCGATATGTCGACACCGAGGATTCCGATACTGGCTGAGGCAAGAACGGGAGTGCCTGGAAACTAAGGAAATACCACAAAGGGGTTCTTTTGGTGTCTTTGGGTGTCTTCTGAGGATTTAACTGAACTAGATTTAGTCGCCCCCAATTCAAGACATTGTTCAGCAAAGACTCAACTTCAGACACAAGTTTGTTACGGTACTCGGCGACGTTTTCCCGAGAAATATTGGCACGGCCGGTGTATAGAGCATCACCAGTGCTGTCATCCGCATAGCAATGAATGTTACCAGTTAGCAACATATCATTGATATGCAGAAGAAACAGCGTTGGTGATAGCACACGGCCTTGTGGAAAACCAGCGTTAATAGGCTTGTAGTCGGAGCATGAACCGTCTACAACGACCTTAATGCTCCGATCTCCAAGAAAGCTGGTGATCCAATTGCACAATTTCTCGGGAAGCCCATAGGAAGGGAGCTTCGAAAGAAGCGCTTTGTGCCAATCAAACTAACGGCCAACGCCTCCCTCTTGGACTCTACTGCCTCCACCCATCTATGGGTCAGGTAGACCAGAAGATCACCAGCTGATCGACGCCGACGAAAACCGTATTGGCTGTCACTAATCAGCTGGTAATCCTCAAGGTACCGCATGAGCTGGCAGTTAATAATGGATTCCATTATTTTGGAGAACAAGAAGGTGATGGCGATAGGCCTGTAGTTGGACGGGTCTGAGCAGTCGCCTTTTTTAGGGATTGGGTGGACAAAATCTGTCTCCCATGATTTCGGGACTACGCTTAGGGAGTAAAAGTACCGGAAAAGACGCGTTAGGACCGGTGCCATCTCCAGTGCACACGTCCTCAGCAAAATTGGGGAAATTCCGTCAGGCCCACTTGACTTCTGGATGTCCAGGGAGAGGAGTGCTTTGCGAACCGAGCACTGTGAGAACCGCACATCCGGCATGGAGCACTCACTCCGCAGGATGGTCGGCGGTGTTTTCGCCCCGTTATCAAGAGTTGAGTTGGACGCAAAAAGGGAGCCTAAAAGGTCGGCTTTGTCTTTTGCGTCTTGGGTCAGTGAGTCGTCCTCCCTGTGCAGAAATGGTAGTGATGGCTGTAGTAAAAAAAAACGTAGCGCACCTGCGCGTACAAAGCCCGAAATTGCAAAGTTACGGAAAACTAAATAAAAGATCGAAAAAGGTAGACTCCATTGACACCAATTTAAAAGTGCTGATAGTGTGAAAATACGAAGTATAAATGATTTGTTATTGTGTTCTTATGGTTTAAAATCGTTACAGGATCCTATGGAAATAAAGGTGATGTAAAATATCCAGTTTTGAGGTGAATGCAGAAAATCGAAACAGAATGGAAAAATGAATTTAAAATGATGTAAAATGATATGTAAGTGGCATAACACTACATTTAGGTAGCGCACCTGCGCGTACAAAGCCCGAAATTGCAGAGTTATGGAAAACTAAATAAAATATCGAAAAAGGTAGACTCCATTGACACCAATTTAAAATTGCTGATAGTGTGAAAATACGAAGTAAAAATGATTTGTTATTGTGTTCTTATGGTTTAAAATCGTTACAGGATCCTATGGAAATAAAGGTGATGTAAAATATCCAGTTTTGTGGTGAATGCAAGAAAATCGAAACAGAATGGAAAAATGAATTTAAAATGATGTAAAATGATATGTAAGTGGCATAACACTACATGGCTTACAGAAATTCCCTTGGACAGCCTTGGCGAGAGACCAGAATGCACGGGTTCCCGAAGGAAGGTGAACTAGTTTCTCGCCAATTCTGCCTATGTGCTCTGACTTTGCCTTGGCAATAACTCTTTTGAAAAACCTGGAGGCGAAGTTATACTTCTTTTTAAGTGTGCTGGTGTTTACATCCCGAGTCGCCGAAGCGGCAGCCCAGGCTTGATAACACTCCTGCTTACTGCGTAATGCAGTCTTACAGGAGCGACTAAACCAAGGCTGAGATCTGCCCCCGATGGATGCCACAGATGATGGAATAAATAGTTCCATTCCCTGTAGCTCCACTCAGTAGTGAGCAACAGCACTGGGATCATCCGGCGAGAATCAAACCAGTCCCCATGCGTACGATGCAAAGAAAGACCACATTCCGTCCCAATTCGCCGAATTGTAATGCCAAACACGGCGGCAACTTGCAGAACGCAACCGCGAGGGGAACGTGAGTGGGACCACACTCCGGATCAAACAATGATACGAAGAGCCGAGAGGGGCATCGACGGAAACCTGATATCCGTCCGGATGAGAGGTCAGCAGAAGGTCCAACAGGGAAGGTGTATGATCCTCCACATCTGGAATCCGCGTAGGCGAAGTAATCAGTTGTTTCAGACCATATGCCAAGGCAAAGTCATAAACAGTCTTCCTAATAAGGACTCAAAATTAATCTGCAGTTACTAATGCGCTTGGAAAGCGTGAATCTACCGCAAATATCCCTCTATGAGGCAACCTATACGAGAGTTCTTAATTCTACAGTAGTCTTTAATAGACTGTACCGCTAACGGCAACAGTACCTTTTGATGTTTGTGGTTTCTCTATCGAATGCCATTTTTTTAATTGTTTTTAATAGGATCGGGTGACAAACGAGCACACAGTCCACCTGAAGGAAAGTGGTTACTGTGACTGTACTGAAGGTTGTAGCACGAATGGGTCGGCTTGGCCGGGGAAGGACGAAGCTCTCACAGAAAACCAGCGTAAAATAGCAGCTTCACGCTGCTGTGTTTCGTATAGTGAGTGTAGAGAACCGGAGACCCTTTTTACTGGTAAAGAGGCATTCCATCTTAGTCCTCACGGGTGACAACGCATCTTCATTTTGATTCTTAATCGAGGATAAATGCAGTTGTCTATGGTCCACAGCTTCCAATTACCATCAAGTGCAATGTATGTTTGTTTGTCATTCTATTATATTGTAGATTCTGCAGTTGTCACAGATGCTGTGTTAATTATAAAGACACAGTAATCTCGTTCATTTCATTATTCAGCACCACTAACGAGCGACATAATCTTGAATATCTATTAGTAAATACTTCAGTGCTTTCAGAAACTCACGTCTGTATTAGCTGAGAGTTCACTATGTATTCAGTTATATTCATTTGCGTCTGCTCATTGGATTATTGTCAACGAACGAACACTTGTTAGCGGAGTATTAGAATTAAGCGCTCCAGCACCGCGCGTTATCTCAGCAGCAATTTAAATCAATTAGGGGTTAAACGATATTCTCGTTGATGTCACTTGTAATAATTTTAGCTGCTCAAAGCAAAGTCATAATTATTACTAAATATAATCTTATTATACAATTGAGACTAGAACATAAAAAAGATGGTAGAACTATATAACCCAACTCGTTCATGAGGTATGCAGAACTACATTGGATCATTTCAAGAAATATGCTACTTTTCTTTTTTTAATAGATGTCTTAATCCTATCCGTTGTAGCAATTCTTCTAGTAGTAGTTGTAGTGTAGAGCATCTACTTAATATCAGGCGGATTGTGTGCTCATTTATCACCCTTAATCTATTAAAAAATATCGGTTGTCTATAAAGTCGGTTTACTGGCGATAGTTGAACGTGACAACGTTATAAGAAAATGTTGCTATAAACAATTGACACCACATTCACTTTTCACTGCATTTCATACTTGAAGCAAACATGTAAATGTATTATTGTATAGCAGCTGTCCATGCGGACGCATCGCTCACTTAAGTAGGAGAGATGGCTCCGTGGCGCAGTGGCTTAGCAATGAGTTGTTGCGCTGGGGGCCGCGGGTTCGAATCCCGCACGGAACAAGTATTTGTATGGCCTACAAATAATTGTTCCGGGTCTGGATGTTTGTCCTTGTGCAATTTGTGTTTGTAAACTGCCTCCACGACACAGGAGAAAATCCTAGTGTGGGGGTGACGTTTAATATTTAAAAAAAAAAAAAAAAAAAAAAAAAAAAAAAAAAAAAAAAAAGAGATAGATGTCGAACGCTGCCGAACGCGGAGGCCGATTGTGCCTCTTTATCGCTCGTTCCGCGCTCTCGCTTGCACTTCAAGCCTTAAATGGAGCCTCAGAGCGAGGTAACGCCGCATGAGTCATGTTTTTTCGTGCGTGCAGCCAGCTTCATCGAATTATAAGACGTTCTCACGTCAAAAAAGTTGTACGCAACATCTAGAAATTCATTTTGTGTAAAATTCGATTCTTAATTAGTCTCAAATGTCTTTTAATTCTAATATAAATAAACAATTAATATTGGTAAATGCAATTGCACATGCCCTAAGCGCATTAAAAATACGTATAACTTGATTATACGTAACTTTTTTAAAGCAATTTAAATACATACAAGTTTTCACTAATGACCTTATTATTATACTTGAAATTTTCCTAAAATATTATGTCAAACTTCAAATTAAAAAAAGGTTTAAAAATCCAAAATTGCAAGGTCACTCCATAAAGTCCAAGACGTATTTAAGTATAAATATACTTAAATATATACATCCTACTTACTTTTAGTAAGTAGTACTATTATTAATACTGTGCTTTTAAAATATTGTAATAAAAATCTCTGATTATTTTAATAATCAAGTATGTATGAAATTTTTTTCATGGAATATTTTGTACAGCGATCTTTTTTTAGTCGCTGCAAACAACCGATACAAATAAATAACCGATACAAAAAAAAACCGGTAAAATAAATTGTTACGGCCCTCAGCTGCCCGACTAAAGTCGACTGGGCTAGGGCCCATCGTAGCCTCCTCGACGAGCAGCCCGAGGGTTCGGGTCCAATGGTCTATGGATAATAATTCTACAATGGCTGACAAGCAAACAAAACTTACCTAGTTCCGGAGGTAGGGTTGACCACAGGGTACCAGTCAGGTGGTAAGTGAAGTGTGTGTAAGTAGTGTGCGATAGTGTGTATAAATGTAACCTGACATCCCCGATATGATCCGAGAGCAGACACACAGGCGCTGGTTTTCTTCAAAATGTGCGATCCCTCCAGTGGGCGTTCACCAATTGAAACCTTCTGATTTTATTTCACGATATTAGTTTATCAATTTTGTTATACATTTAATTAACTTCAAATTTAACTAAATCCACATTAATCGAAAATGTTTTTGAAGTCGGTTAAGAAATCATATACCAGCGTGGATAGTACTTCTCGTGTTTCGTCTCTAAACAAGGTATCAAGAGAAGGAAAATTAAAAATTAAGAAACTAAAATATTTCTGACATTTTGTTTAACACTCTTAAGGCAAAGAAGTTGTTTCAAATTTTTAAAAAAATATGGCTATCTGTAGCCGAAATATGGGAATATTACATAACTGCCATGCTTTGAGAGAATTATTGTGGTAATATTTTATCAAAGCAATTTCGCTAAAATATTACGCGTGTCAAACAAACACATTTGCCAAATCTCTTTAATTTGCATAGTTGAAGAGATGAATAAATTGAAGCTCAAATATTTGCAAAAAGTAATTTGTGTTAAGTAGGTAATTATGTTTTGTAGATGCTTGAATATTTTTATGTGAGATGTCGTTTCTTAAAATACGATTTGTGTGTAATTTTAGTATGTGCATTTGTGTGCCAAAATATTGTGGTTTTTATGCTTATTCGGTTGTGGGATATTTGAATTAGAATCCATTGAAAAATTTTTCCATTTTTAGCTCATAGTTTGTCGTTCTTATTAGAATATAAACAGTTCTGTCGTGCATAGTTATGTCCCATTCGCAGGAAGAACCGTAATAGTCATATCTGGTCGCTGGATTTGCAATTTATTAAATATAAAAGAGAATAAATACATACAATTACAGAAAGCCGCCATATTAAATAAGTGACGTATCATGAGAATTTTCTTACAAATAGATGAAAACAAGGTTACGCCCAATATCCCGGAACAAACTACTTAATAGAATGCCCATATGCTTTTTACTCGGAGAACACCCGTATTTAGCATTAATAACGGCCGCAATGATTGAAAAAATAAATATATAGAAATAATAATAATAATAAACATTTACTTCTCAGTCTTGCTCGTGCACGCTTAGTGCGTGGGCAATTGCTGATCATTTGTTTCATTTATTCATAAGGCGTTTAAGCGACACAAGTATATTATTTTACTAAATGGGGCAGCCGAGTAGTGAAAGTTTAAGACTAAGAGTTAGCCATATTCGTCGCCTATAGGTGTAGGTGATTAATTACTCAAAGTCTATTGAAATATTACTGCATTTATTTCCACTTTGTTACACCTACCTATTCGGTCCGAGGCGAGGGATTAACTGCTGCCCGGAATCGAACCGTTACACAGTACTAAAATATTGTAATGTAAGCCCTTACAAGATTATCCACTATCACATATCGACCCGCGAGTATTAGAGGCAACAGAAAAAATCAACCACCACCGCACAAGAAGTTAAAATTCTGAAACAGTTGCGGTTGAAGATTCAACTATTACTGAACTGCGTATAATGAATGTAAAGAAGGAGGTAGCCATAAAAACTCTGAGAAGATCCATCTTAATTAGCAATACTGGCTATGCACAAAAAGAAGTTTTTACACGTGTGGACACTTCATTTTGAAACATACGAGTAAGATGATACAATAAGGGAACACGTACAAAATTGTGTGGTTCTAAATATAAAATGAAACAAATTTTACGGGTCTTATCGCGTTTAATTTAACTTTTTAATTCCCTCTTGTCTAGTCAAGTCTATGGACCACAGCATTCACTTACCATCAGTTGTACTGTGTGCTTATTTATCACCATTATTCTATAAAATCAAAATGAATACACCGGATAGTGATTTCGCACTCGATGGTGCAGTCGTCTCGCATCTTTGATACGGTTTACGACTTCGATCTGGGTTTTTACATTTCCAATAAATAAAACGGGAATGACAATAAAATATTTATTTGCTTGACCATTTTTGCAACTGAAAACCGCTTTCGCCAAAAGAGAATTTATTTCATTGTAAATTTTTAGGCCTGTATCTACATTTTTACACCCTGTCAAGGGATACTCATACCAATTTACCTGTCCGGTAGTTGTGGTATGGTATACGGGTATGCGACCCCGGCTTCCCTAGCTATTACTGTCCTATCCCGTGCCCTCCTGGACGGTAATATCCTACATTTCCTATTTCCTACCCTAACATACCTTACTCTTCCTTTTCACACCACCTATCCTTCCCCTTTTCCTATTCCTACCCTCCGCCAATCCAACGTCTGCCGCGCGGATGGATGCATGGCTAGGGGCGAACCTAGTCGTTAGCGTGCCACACTGGCCTGGGACCGGGCGACCCCAAAATTAGGCTAGCCTTACCCTGGCATGCGGGGCTCTGCTGGGGGGGGACAAACCTTTCCCTCGCTATTCGTGGGAACGCAATGGATAATCATAAAAATAATTTAATTAACCAAAATGGCGGCGATGTGGTTCGCCACCCATCACGTCTCTTTTCTCGCGGGGGCGAAAAGCGGCCTACGGAGAGCCGCTTCGCTACGTTGAATGTAAGAGGAGGAATGGATGGTAAGGTAGATGAAGTATGTCAGATGATGGATGAACGTTGCATTGATATTCTGTGCGTGAACGAAACCAAGAGGAAAGGATGTGACACCACGGTCCATGGCCCCTACACGCATACTGGTCGGGAGTCCCCCAAACCAGCCGAGGCTGTCAGGGAGTTGGTGTGATTCTTTCATCTCGAATGGTTGAATGTGTGATGGAGCATGAATGTATAAGCCCAAGACTCCTCTGGATTAGGTTAAAAGTCGGACTCACTCGCTTGTTTATCCTTGGGGTCTATGCACCGACGGATCTGCGTGGAGGTGGGTCATTAAAAACACAACAAGAGAGAGAGGAATTTTGGGATAGCATGAGAGAGGTCTTGAATAAATGCGGAGAAAATTAACGGATCGTGATGTTAGGGGACTTTAATGGATGGGTTGGAGTAAAGCGTGATGGGTATGAAGGAGTTCTGGGTACGTTTGGGGACGAGAGAGTGAATGACAATGGGAGAAGCCTGCTTGAAGTATGCTTGGATGAGGGTGAGTCTAGAAGTATGATTGATTTTGTAATTGTGGATGAAAGACTGAGGAAGAAAGTGCTAGACACTCGGGCATACCGCGGTGTAGGCCTCGACACAGACCACTTCCTGGTCATAGCCCGAATGCGGGGCCTCTTTAAACGGTGGCGACACCGAGTGGCCGAGCCTACGAGTGTTTTGGACAGAGTAAAAGTGGCAAATCTACAAGAAAAAGAAAAGAAAGACGAGTATGTAGAGAAACTGAAAGAAAGTTTTAAAGGGATAGAAGAGATAGGAGTGATTGAAGAGTTGTGGGAGACATTTAAGAAAGGGGTCGTAAATGTTGCTATTGAGGTATGCGGGGTGGCTAAAAGAAGGAAAGGAAGAAAGAATGATAACGTGTGGATGGATAAAGATGTACAAAAGGTTGTGCAAGAAAAGAAGAAAGCGTGGTTGGATTGGTTAGCAACAAAAGCTAACCAAAAAGTTCAAAAGGCAACGGATGACGAGATAAAGGAAGCAAGAACGAAGTATAAAAGATTGAAAACAGCAGCGAAAGAAATTGTGTCTAGAAAGAAAGAAGAACGAAAGGATGATTTCGATAGGAGGCTCACTGAAGATTTTCAGTCAAACATTAAGTTTTTCTGGAAAACCATCAAAACAGCCAGAGGAAAAACCTCTACCTCGGAGCTGAGTACAATCAGGAGTCAAGATGGAAGCATTATAAAAGGAGAAGAATGTGTGTTAAAGAGATGGAAAGAGTATTTTGAAAGTTTGTTTGAAAGAGTGGAAGTGCAGGTACGGCATCTGCCACCTTCCACGGAAACTAATATAAATGTTGATGAAAATGAGATAAGTATGGATGAAATAGTGAAAGCGTTGAAAAGTGTGAGATTAGGTAAGGCTGCAGGGTATGACAGGATTACCGTCGAGATGCTGAGGGCTGGACAGGGCCTGGTGGCTAGTCAGCTGTACCGCCTATTCAATCTGTGCTGGCGAAATGGGCAAGTACCGGGAGACTGGTGCAAAGCCGTAATCGTGCCATTGTATAAGGGAAAAGGGTCACGGCAGGACTACATAAATTACCGCGGTATAAGCTTTCTCAGCGTCGTCGGTAAATTGTATGCGAAAGTGTTGATTGAAAGGATTGTGAATGAAACAGACAAGAAAGTATGGGATGCACAAGCGGGATTTAGAAAGGGAATGGGATGTACGGATCAGTTCTTTTCCTTGCGGTGCATAGTCGAAAAGTATTTGGCTAAAAACAAGAAAGTCTACTGCGCGTTCGTAGATCTAGAAAAGGCCTATGATAGAGTGGTGAGGAATGAATTGTGGTCAGCACTGTCCGTGAACGGTGTGAGCAGTATCCTCATACGAGCAATGCAATCTCTTTATAGGGATTCTAGTGCTTGTGTAAGGATAAACGGGGCATACACTGAATGGTTTAATATCGAAAAAGATGTTAGACAGGGATGTGTAGCGTCACCGTGGCTGTTTAATCTGTTCATGGACAATTGTTTGACAGTTTAAAAGAGAATGAAAGTGGGTTGAGAATGAATGAGTTACTCGTCAAATGTTTTCTCTATGCTGATGAGCAAGTATTACTTGCGTCTTCGGCCGAGGAGTTGCAGGAGATGGTAACTGCTATGAGTGGAGCTTTTGTTAGAAAGGGAATGAAGATAAATGTAAGGAAGACGAAAGTGATGGTGTTTGAAAAAGATGAGGCAGTGACAGACTGCAACATTGTGATTGAAGATGAACAAATTGAACAGGTGAAAGTGTTTGTGTATCTGGGTTCAAAGTTTACAAGAGATGGAAAGTGTGAGAGTGATATCGAAAGAAGAGTGAATGCAGGAAACATGGTGAATGGAGCTTTGCACTCCTTTATGAGCAGTTGGAAGGTGTCTAACAAGGCTCGTTTGGCTGTGCATGAGGGGGTGTTGGTTCCGACACTCATGTACGGAAGTGAAACTTGGGTATGGCAGAAGAAACATGAAAGCAGAATAAATGCAGTTGAGATGAGAGCATTAAGAAGTATGATAGGAGTTAAACTGAGTGACAGGCTAAGAAATAGTGAGATAAGGAAACGTTGTGGTCTGAAAGAAGATGTAGTGACAAAAATTGAGAAAGGTATGCTGAGATGGTTTGGCCATGTCGAGAGAATGAATGAAGAACGATTGACGAAAAAAGTGTATAAGGCGAGTGTGAATGAAAGTGTTGGAAGGGGTAGACCTAGGCGGACATTTCTAGACCAAATCAGGGACGTCTTGAAAAAAGGCCAGGTCAAGAGTACCCTAAACCGTAGAGCATGTATGAAGGGAATAATGAAAGTGGATGAAGCAAAACAAGTATGTAAGGATCGTAGCAAGTGGAAAGAACTGGTCTCTGCCTACCCCTACGGGAAAGAGGCGTGATTATATGTATGTATGTATGTATGAGGTCATCCATGTTATAATCAGTCATGACTCTTTCAGCTGCAAGTGGGAATTCGTCACCTTCATCATGAGCTACTTGTTGCATTGCCTTTACTGCTAAGTATGGAGCTGATACAGTACCAAATGTAACTGTAAGTAATTTGTAATCCTGTATGCTAGAATTAACGTCTTCTCTCCACAATTATCTTTGGAAGTCTGTGTCTTCATTAGCCACTCTTACTTGCCTATATATCTTTACGACGTCCGCAATCAAACAAATGAGATGCCTTCTTCATCGCATCAAGACGTGCATTAATTCAAATTGAAGAGCAAGTCCTATCAATAAATCATCATTAAGAGACACTCCATTCTTTCCCTTGCAAGAAGCATCGAATACAACTCGAACTCTCGTGGTGTCCTTATCATTACGCACAACGGCATGATGTGGCAAGTATACAGCCATCTTAGTTTTCAATTTGGATTCATCTACCCTTTCCATGTGTCCAAGTTCAATATATTCATTAATTACCTTTACATACTCATTTTTTAATTTTATATTTTTATTCAATTTCGCCTCTAAAGACTTAAATCGTAGCAGTGCAATATCCCTCGACTGGCCATATTTACAATCTGGATCGTCGTTTCGAAAAGGTAAACCAACTACGTATCTACCATCTGCATTTCTTATTGTAGTTTGACGAAACAGATCTTCACACCAAGATTCTTCTTTATTATTATTTGGCTCTGCTTCCAATTCCCAAAATTTTCTTAAGACCTGGTCTTCGTTCATGTGAACATGCAAAATTTTAAGATGCGACGTTCCAACATCACATGATCGAATTGCTCCTGACAGAATCCAACCTAAACTTGTTTTTTGTGCTATAATTGTACCTCCAGGATCCCTTTTTACCCCATCTTGTAGTATTTTAGAATAAATCTCTGCTCCCAATAGCATATCAACTTTATGAGGTGTATGATATTGAGGATCTGCTAGTTTTACATTGTTTATTTCCACCCATTTTAATTCAGTTAGTTTTCTTGCAGGAAGAAAAGATAGACATAGAGAGCCTTTACTACAAGCTCAACAGTCGGATCATATTTTGATTGAATTTTTATGTAAACAATTTTTTTTGATATTAAACTATTATCACCGCCAACTCCGAAAATAATTCCCTTGGTGGGTTGTTTCTTTAAGCCTAAATATTGCACTATCCTTTCAGTTACGAAAGAAGCTTGAGATTCCTGATCTAGTAGCGCCCGAATTGTGAACTCAGCTCCATTTTTAAACACTGCTGTGACCAGAGCTGTAGCTAACAACACTTGGCTAGCGTATCCTTTCGAAAAACAGGCAACAATATCATCTTGTTCTTCAACTACATCATATGATAGTTCTGCATTAGTATCATCATGCGCTTGAACCTCTGTATGATGAACAGACTCATCTGTGTTTATTGGGTGCAACAAAGTGTCTGCGGTTGCAAATTCTACATGTTATAGCATTGCAGCAATACCTGGCAGAGTGATTCTGGCCTAAGCAATTAAAGCACAAATTATTGTCCTGTACAAACTTACGCCGAGTGTCAACATCTTGTTTCGGAAATTGTTTATAAAAGCCTAATTTATGGTCTTCCTTGCAAAATTGACACGATTATATAGTATTCATAACATGTAAAATATAATTTACTTCTATTAAAATTATTTTTAGTTACCTTGTGCGTTGAATCAGGTTCTAAAAACTCAAAAGCTCTGTATCGACCCGTCAAGAATTATTTAAATTGTGCAAATGTAGGCAACTTATCAGACTCGACATTGCTAGTGACATTTATCTCCCAATCCTTTCTAGTATTAGTATCTAATTTTAGTGTAAGGATATGAATTATAATTATGTCCCACGGACTTATGTCAATGCCGAAGTTTGATAAAGCACCCAAACAATCAGAGGTAGTATCCATTAACTTCTTAAGCGCTTCAGATGACTCGGTTTGAATATTCTTTTTACTAAATAATCTTTTTAATATGCAATGTGACAAGTACTTTTTGTTGTTGTACCGTGCTTTAAGCTGAGACCAACATTTGTCATAATTGCATTCCGATATAGGAATATGCCTCAGCAATTGATCGGCTTCCCCAGTCAGATAGCTTTTTAAATAATGAGGTTTCTGTACTTTAGCAAGCGAAATATTTTTGTCAATTAAAGAAATAAATAGATCTCTAAATGTCGGCCATTCAGTGTACTTTCCCAAAAAGGTAGGTACAACTACCTTAGGTTATTTAATACCCATATTGCTAATCCCTAACTCACTAAAAATTGACTTGTTAGATTGTTGATGGATATCGTCTTCTAAACTAGATCTTTAGTTCGCACTTTCTAAAAACAAAGTCTAAATAAACAGTCTCGGTATTATCGTACACATCATTCCTACAATATGAAGTGAAGTTTAAATCCTTAGAATCATCTTTTATAATAAAAATATGTGTAGATGTAAACTGAGACCACAATTCTTGTATATTCTCCAATCTAGTTTCAACATATTGTTTAGTAATTCTATCTTTGGGCGATTTCTTAAAGTTACTTTTCGCCTTAGACAATCTATTATAAATATCCTCTTGAAATTTAATAAGTGCTTGTACATAAAGAAGACATCTTTGATAAAAGCAAGTAACAATAATTTAGTAAATAACAAAAGTTTAGAGGTTATATTAGAATAACTTTCTCACAATTATATTAACTGTTTTTACAACTCACATCCAACTGAAATAAAATACAAGTCCGAAATAATTCTAAAATTTTGACAAGTGTTTTAACAACTTAAATCTGGGGAAAAAATCGGGCATAGGTTCCCCGTCTTAACCAAAATTTACTTAAAATTAACTAAGTCTACAATTTACATTCGAATTATTTTTCTAAGTTGTTAAGTCTTTATAATCACTAGTACTTTTTCTATGTTTAATTTTTCTTATAAATAAAGTTCAGTATTCGACAAAATAAATGAAATACTTTAAAAGTTGAAATTTAATCTTGCTTGGTATATAAGGTTCACTTTTCACAATAATGAATTTTTAAAATGTACTCACAGTTTTTTTTTTTTGATAATTACCACTCACACTTTTGCGCCGCATTTTTCTTACGGCAATAGGGTCGAAATTGCCGTCTGTATAAACTGCTACACTTCTTATATGGCTGCTTCCGTTTGCTATTGTGCTTCACTATCTCCTTTCCTCCCGCCGTACTCTCGCGTCTGATTCCTGTGTATATTACTGCCACACAGTGTAACGAGACTGTGCCAGGTATCACTTCACCGGAATACGAGGGTGATAACTTTAAGGTCTAATTTCGTTCCTAAAAGCACCTGTTCAAATATGAACAACGCCCGGTTCGATAGACCATGTACAACAAGGGTATGGACTGTATGTCAAAAAAAAAACCAGAGGTGCTCACAAGTTTACAATTCACACTTATCGTAAATAAAATGACATCTTTATACCGCAATCCATATATCGCTCAACGCCATCTACACTAAAAAAATCGTACTAATTTAAACAAGTTAACACAACTCAATATATTTTTAAAACTCTTTATCTATCATGTGTGAAGCCATGGAATGCAAATGACAGTTTAATTTAGTTTTGTTTAGCTATAATTAATTTTTTTCGACTTAGAAGTTGCGAAATTTTCGGGGGTATGAGTGCCTTGTATTATATTATTTTACTAAATAGGCCGCAGCCGTAATCCGAGCCAAAGCCACAGTGTACTTCATTTACTCTGGGCTCAAATGCTGTCGTGAGAGGTCGTTTGTTACAGCGACTCGTGCAAGAAAAATATCAATCGCCGTAGAAATACAAAATATTCCAAAACCCAAATTTATACATACTTGACCAAGGTAAGATATGATTATTGTTTTTATAATCACAGATTTTTATTACAATACTTTGTTTCGCTAAAAGCACGCAGGATTCATTAAAAGTTTATTTATAAATATACTTATATATTTATACGTCTTGGACATTATAGACCTGAAGGGGTGTCGGTATCTACTACTGGAACTTTTCGATGAGGAGAAATAGATGTGCCCAGTTTGGGCTCGTTTTTTTAGTTATGATGAGACCTTACCTCCTAACTTGAAAGAGGAAGTTGAAAGTGTACTTTGAAAACTCCTACTGGAACTCCTCGACGAGGAGAACTACACGTGTGAGTTTGACTTCGTTTTGTTAGTTATGATGAACCTTTACGTCTGGACTTGATATAATGACTTGAAAGTGTACGTTGATGACTGCTACTAGAACTCCTCGACGAGGAGAACTAGATGTGCCGAGTTTGGATTCGTTTTGTTAGTTATGATAAGACCTTACCTCCGGACTTGATAAAGTGACTTGAAAGTGTACTTTGAAGACTGCTACTGGAACTCTTCGACAAGGAGAATTAGATGTGCGGAGTTTGGGCTCGATTTGTTAATTATAGAATAAAATAGATATATAGAATAGACTTTACCTCCGAACTTGACGGACTGACTTCTAGGTGCACTTCGTTGACTGCTACTGGAACTCCTTGACGAATAGAATTGCAATTTAATTTTTTTTATAAAATTTTCGCTATCATTGGGCGTTGTGAGTCGTGCACTTTAGGATTTTTCAAACTTTTTTTAGTTGAAGTTTGAAGATTTAAAGATATCAGAAAATTGGAAGTATAGTTATAAGGTTATTAGTGAAAACTTGTTTGTATGTAAGCTACTTAAAAATGTTATATAAAAAAATGTTATATCTAATTTTTAATGCAATTAAGGTATGCACAACTGGATTTAACAATAATATTTTAAAAATTTAAATGACATAATATGTATACCAGACAATGAACATTTATTTTGAAGTACAAAACCTAAAAAGTACATATATGAAAAAATTACTAGGTGTATTTATAGATCAAAAATAAATTGTTTTCCAATTTCTTTTTCAAGTTGAAAATGTTTGTAAAAATAATAAATAGATTTTCGTACGCATATGTTTCTCACCTAACTTATACATACATAAATCATATTGAAACTCTGTAGCCCGTGGTAGTTGAAAACTGTGTTACAGGCTACAGCGTCTTCCCCGTTTTCAGACACATATATGTTTATATAAAATTTAAAAAGAATAAAAATTAAAAAAAAAAACAGTAACATAAAAACTAACAAAGTAAAAAAGGAAAAAATAATTATATAAAAAAATTATGTGTGTGTGTGTGTGTCCCTGTGTGTGTGTGTGTTTGTGTGTGTGTGTGTGTGTGTGTGTGTGTATGTGTGTGTATTTGTGTGTAATTGTGCGTATACAAGTTTAATAAAATTGGCTTTATGATTACTTAGATGTGTTGTTTTAAAAACGGTGTTTAATTTGTTATACAGTAATGTAGCAGAGTAGTTAAAGTGTCTTCTAGCGAATTTGCTCTTGTAAGGAGGCATGGGATAACGGACGGTCCTCTTATCACTTCTTTGGAGTTGAGAAGCAGTAGTTTTGTGAAATTTACGAATAGAATGGAAAATGTTTAATTTTCTTATGGTACGTACGCTACATTTTCTGTATAAGTTATCAGTCGCTGTCTAAAATGTAGGCGTTAAATTACTTTTAATAATGCACGCTGCGCACGTTCGAGTTCTATGAGCTGTGTTTTAGCTGCCCCACGCCATGAACTAATGCAGTAAGTAATAACACATTCTGCGAGGGCTTTGTATACCTTCATTATGGCATCATTATCTAAAACATCTCTTAAATTTTTAAACACATATATGAGCTTCCTTATTCTGTTACTAACCGCAGTAATGTGTGCCAACCAATTTAACTTGTCATCAATAATCACGCCTAAATATTTTACACTGTCACTACGCAATAGGTGTGGACAGTTGCAGTCAGGTGAGGTGGATAGAATCATATTACAAGACATTGGGTGCTTGACATCGTTCGTAACAGTTATACAAATATATTTAGGTAATAAAACGGTAAATTGTAAGCATAAATAAATGGTTTTTATTACTGTAATGCTTGGGACAATCATAAAAACATTTTTTTAAACTGAAATAGAAAACTAATGCTTTTACTTTAGCAAAAACGAAACGTTTTTAAATGTATTTCTGTATTTCGTCTTTGGCAATAGATAATGAAGTCTATTTTTATAACAAAATACCCTCGCTTACCAAAAATATATCATAATATTGAAATATTAAGGCGAATCTGTAGTAATTAATATAGAATAAAATAATATTTTTAGAAAACGATTTAATAGACTATGTTATTAAACTAAAAAAAACATTTGAATATTGTCCTACACGACTGAATAGGCTGTATGGCCATTGATCTTTGCATATTCCGAAGAAGACTTAACTTGGTAATTTAGAGTTTCAGCTTGTCATGCGGCATGCGCATTTGGCATTGTACCTGTTTTTTTTTGGATAGATTTCGTGTTTTCACTTTCGTGGATTTATTTAACTTCACCCTTGGATTTCCCCTCGGATCACAGGACAGTAGTTAGTTGCGCCCACATAATGAAAATAATGTGGTACTTAAGTTTTGAGAGGAATAGAACAGACAATGTACAACCTCCGGCTGTTTTTTAGATGACATTTTATTGATAATTGCAGAAAATAGATAAACAATTAAATAAGGTTGAGTTTTACTTTACTTTATATAATAATAATTACTAAACTGCTTTATTTTGGTTTTTTTTTATTTATTTAAACAACTTTTCACAAGAACACAAGAGTTTACTGCATAACCTACAAATCATCCCAGGTCTTGCAAAAATATGATTTTTTAATATAAGTAGCAAATAGTTAAGTCTTCAAACTAAGGCATATTTTAAGTTTGTTTACGCCGGACCCAAGCTTGTATGGAATCAAGTTCATCTCCTTTATGTAAGATTAATTTTGAATTTATACTTGACTTACTAGCATTTGTGACAATAAAGCTTAAGTACTTTGTTTTAGAAGTATTAAGTGATAGTAAGTTGTCTTCCAGCCACGTAGTAACGGTTTTTAAGCCTTCCTCAGCTGACCTGTATACTGGTTCCAAGAGCCTTCCCGAAATAGTAGTACAGTATCGTCTGCAAACATTTGAATTGTTGCACCATTTACTACTGTGTCACAAAGGTCGTTAATATAGATCAAGAACATTGTAGGCCCAGTGTACTTTCCTGTGTAATACCGTAAGTGCAGGATGCGCTGTCACTTAGTAAATTATGTAGTCGTACGTTTTGTTTTCTGTCACACATATAGTCTTTAAACTGCATTAGCGGGGTACTTCTTATGCCGAGGCCTTCCTTACTTGCCAGGAGGATGGGAATAGACACTGTATCGAATGCTTTTTGAAGATCCAAAAATATGCCAAGGCATTAATTTGTCACCCGCATTTAGATTGTTAACTAGTTGTGATGTAAGATTTAAAACAGCATCATCCGTAGATCGTCCACATCGAAACCCAAACTGGTTATCGGATATAAATTTATGATGCTCCAGATATTTTAAAAGTCTTATATTTACAATTTTTCCATAACCTTAGATAAGGAAGTCAGCAGTGAAATGGGCCTATAGTCAGTTGGAAGTTTTTTGTCACCTGACTTGTATATAGGTGCTACTATTGCTCTTTTGAATATATTCGGGAAGGTCCCTGTATTGAATTTTAGGTTGCACAAATGCGCCACAGGTTCAGCCAAAACATGACAACTGTCCATAAGTATCCTACAAGGTATGTCATCTCAGCCAGGTGCACTAAATTGCCTGAGGTCATTTATGGTACTTAATACTTCTAACGGATCAATTGCGTAAAGTAGATCAATTGAGTTAAGCGGAGCACTTTTCGTAAAACATTTGGAAGCTAATTCAACGTCTGTAGTATTTAGGTTCTTGAGTATGTTATTATTATTATTATTTTTATAGGAGAGGGGGCAAACGAGCATGCGGCTCACCTGATGGTAAGTGACTACCGCCGCCAATGAACAGCTGCAACACCAGGGAGGGAATCGCAGATGCGTTGCCGGCCTTTTAAAAAGGAGTACACTCTTTTGTTGAAGGTCCCTAAGTCGTATCGGTCCGGAATAATCGCTGATGGTAATCGATTCCACAAGCATCTCGTGCGAGGAAGAAAACATCTTCTAAATCGCACAGTGGTGGACCGCCAATCATCCAGATGGTGTGGATGGTATCGGGAGTTCTGCCGCGATGTGCGTTCGTGAAATTTGGCGGCTGGGATTAATCCGAACAATTCCTCAGAGCACTCTCCGTGGTAGATGCGAAAGAAAATGCAAAGAGATGCAACATCTCTTCGCAGTGCCAATGAATCGAGCCGATCGGAAAGGACTCGGTCGTCTACGATTCGAGCCACTCTGCGCTGGATGCGGCCAAGTGGAAGGAGCTGGCACTGGGGAGCCCCTGCCCAGAGATGGGAACAGTATTCCATGTGAGGCCGTACCTGCGCCTTGTAAAGTTGCAGGCGGTGTGCCGGCATGAAATACTGCCCCGCTCTGCTGAGCACGCCAAGCTTTTTAGAGGCCAATTTGGCCTTCTCTTCCAAGTGACCACGAAACTGCACGTCACTCGATATGTCGACTCCGAGGATTCCGATATTGGCTGAGGCAAGAAGGGGAGTGCCTTGAAACTGAGGAGATACGACAAAGGGGTTCTTTTTAGCGGTAAACGTGCAAACTTGTGTCTTCTGAGGATTAAACTGGACTAAATTTAGTCGCCCCCAATCTGAGACTTTGTCCAGCAAAGACTCGACTTCAGACACAAGTTTGTTCCGGTACTCGGCGACGTTTTCCCGAGAAATATTGGCACGGCCGGTGTATAGAGCTTCACCAGTGCTGTCATCCGCATAGCAATGAATGTTACCAGTTAGCAACATATCATTGATATGCAGAAGAAACAGCGTTGGTGATAGCACACAGCCTTGTGGAACACCAGCGTTAATAGGCTTGTAGTCGGAGCATGCACCGTCTACAACGACCTTGATGCTCCGATCTGCAAGGAAGCTGGTGATCCAATAGCACAATTTCTCGGGAAGCCCATAGGAAGGGAGCTTTGAAAGAAGCGCTTTGTGCCAAATCCGATCGAAGGCCTTCGCAATGTCCAAACTAACGGCTAACGCCTCCCCCTTGGACTCTACTGCCTCCGCCCATCTATGGGTCAGGTAGACCAGAAGATCACCAGCTGATCGACTACGACGAAAACCGTACTGACGGTCACTAATCAACTGGTGATCCTCAAGGTACCGCATGAGCTGGCAGTTAATAATTGATTCCATTATTTTGGAGAACAAGGAGGTGATCGCGATAGGCCTATAGTTGGACGGGTCTGAGCGGTCGCCTTTTTTAGGGATCGGGTGGACAAAAGCTGTCTTCCATGAATTCGGGACTACGCCTTGGGAGTAGGAGTACCGGAAAAGACGCGTTAGGACCGGTGCCAACTCCGGAGCACACGTCCTCAGCACAATTGGGGGGATTCCGTCAGGCCCACTCGACTTCTGGATGTCCAGGGAGAGGAGTGCTTTGCGAACCAAGCGCTGTGAGAACAGCACGTCCGGCATGGAGCACTCACACCGCGGGATGGTCGGCGGTGTTTTCCCCCCGTCATCAAGATTCGAGTAGGACGCAAAAAGGGAGCCCAAAAGGTCGGCTTTGTCTTTTGCGTCTTGGGCCAGTGAGTCGTCCTCCCTGTGCAGAGATGGTAGTGATGGCTTACAGAAATTCCCTTGGACAGCCTTGGCGAGAGACCAGAATGCACGGGTTCCCGAAGGAAGGCGAACTAGTTTCTGGCCAATTCTGCCCATGTGCTCTGACTTTGCCTTGGCAATAACTCTTTTGAAGGACCTGGAGGCGAAGTTATACTTCTTTTTAAGTGTGCTGGTGTTTACATTCCGAGTCGCCGAAGCCGTAGCCCAGGCTTGATAACACTCCTGCTTACTGCGTAATGCAGTCTTACAGGAGCGACCAAACCAAGGCTGAGATCTGCCTCCGATGGGTACCACAGATGATGGAATAAATAGTTCCATTCCCTGTAGCACCACATCAGTGACAGAGTCAGCAACAGCGCTGAGATCATCCGGCGAGAAGCAAACCCGCCCCCATGGGTAGGATGCAAAGAAAGACCGCATCCCGTCCCACTCCGCCGACCTGTAATGCCAAAATTAACTATAAAAAAAATAGCTATACTATTGCCAATACTGGTAAAATAATTATTGATTTCATTAAGAGAATCTTTTGTTGTTGGTTTAAATTTCAAGAGACATTCAGCTGTTTCAGTGCTTTTTGTGATACCCCCGACATCTTTAATTAGGTTCCACGTTTTCTTACTATCTTTAAGATGTTTAGTAAATTGCACCTCGTAATAATTTATTTTAAGTGTTTTTATTATTTTATTACATATGTTTCTATAAGATATGTATTTTAACATAACTATGCTATAATTTGGAGACTTTTTATATTTATTATACAATTTATTCCTAGTCCTTTTACTCTAACTACTCAGTCCGTAATCCATGGTTTTAGGTATTTTTTCCGGTTAGAGAGTTAGACGTTTATGGATTGTGTGTTTGTATTTATCACATTTTTTATTCTATCTACAAGATACTGTCGTGAAGCGACAATTAAAAAAAAAAAAATAGAACCTAACCTAAGTACAACAAAACAACAAAAGTAGAGCCAGAAAACAATATATTTAAATTTATAAAAGGTATTTACAATTTTTATAAAAAAATGATGTGAGGATGATGATGAATGAGGTGAGAATACAATTAGATTATAAAAAAAAATAAAGGTGAGAGAATAGGGGAATATAGCGTTGAAGTGGGGCCTAAAAGTCGAAGCGACACACGTTGCGTTTGTAGAAGTAGGTTTCTTAGCAGCGACGGCACGCAGCGCCTGAAGCCAGCACACGCCGTTTGCGCTTGTAGAAGTAGGTTTCTTAGCAGCGACGGCGCGCAGCGCCTGGAGCCAGTACACGCAGCGTCCGGAGCCGGCGCACGTAGCGCCTGGAGAAGGGGCGCGCAACGCTTAGAGCCAGCAGTTGCAGCGCCCAAAGGTAGCGCCGGCGGTAGGTGCACTCGGCGCCTGGAGTAAGTAGTAGTAGTGCCCGGAGTAGTGTGGCCCCCGCGCTTGTAGTAGACTCGAAGCGACTTCCGAGGTAGATGGAGGCTTGTAGGATTCCGGAGTGGCGCGGCCCGAGTTTGAAGAAGGCTTCGCCGAAGACTTCACGTGTAAATGGAGGCTTGCAGGATCCCGGGGCAGTGCGGCCCCGGGATAAGGCCTTTAGGAGATACTTCTAATTCTGTAAATGGAGGCTTGCAGGATCCCGGGGCAGTGCGGCCCCGGGATAAGGCCTTTAGGAGATACTTCTAATTCGCGAACTGAAGCGAGACTGCCTTTCTTCACCGATTGTTCGGCTTTTATACCTTTCTAGAGAGAACGGAAAAATTATTTAAATTATACGCAAATTTTTTGTAAATGGTCAAGAGAAAAGAGGATTTATGTGGAATTATCGAAATAGGAATAATAGATCGGTAGCAAATTTGAATATAATTACCATGGAAACGATATAAATAAGAAAGACAAAATATGTCAAATTTTTGTTTTTGGTTTATAATAAGAAAACGGTAAGATTTAAGTGGAAAATGAGATATTATTGATATAGGAAAAAAGGTAGCGCAACTGCCCACACAAAGTCCAAGATTGTAGAGTTACGGAAAACTAGCTAAAAGATCGAAAAAAGGTAGACTCCATTGACACCAATTTAAAAGTGCTGATAATGTGAAAATACGAAGTAGAAATGATTTGTTATTGTGTTCTTATGGTTTAAAATCGTTACAGGATCCTATGGAAATAAAGGTGATGTAAAATATCCAGTTTTGAGGTGAATGCAGAAAATCGAAACAGAATGGAAAAATGAATTTAAAATAATGTAAAATGATACGTGAGTAGCATAACACTACATTTTCCCCCCGACCCTGGAAAATTTTTGACTCAGCAAAAATTTTGATATATACATTCTAAAATAAACCATAAAAACACAGCTTTGCAGAAACAGACATCACCAGGCAAAATCAAATATACCATCTCTTACATTCATCATCTGCCGTTCAGGTAAGGGTGGAGTTCACATTCAATGACTACCACTCTAAAAGTGTGTTTTCGAAACGACATTAAGGCTTATTTAAGGAGTAGTCATCCGCTCCTGCGTGGAAAAAAAAATAAATTAGTCGAAGAAACACCACTCTTAAAAGTGTGTTTTCGAAAGGACATTCAGGCTTATTTAAGGAGTTGTCATCCGCTCCTGCGTGAAGATAAAAATAAAGAAATCAATCTTAAGCAAGCTTTAGTCGCTATGACTTAAGTAAAGATAAAGAACGGCCAGAGCGGTAGGGCTCAAAGCCAGAGATCAGCAACATCACAAGCGAGATGTGTCTGAAATAATAAGAAGTGAAGATTAACCTACCAAACAAACAAACAAATTAAAAGAAATAATAACAAGGTGAAAATGATGGTGATATTTATACATATATACAAATTAAATGTGATATTTATACATATATACAAATTAGCAGTTAATAAATGTTTAGATATTTATACATATATACAAATTAACAGTTGTAAATGCTTAGAAAAGTTATGAGTCGTCTCGCTTCAGCTTTGAAAAACAATTTTATATAAAGTGTAAAGTTCAAAGTTAAGTTTAAGAAATAAAGATTTAATTGAAAAGTTATACCTCTTTAAGTTACCTAGAATAAAAATATTAGAGTGATGAATGTAAGTGAAGTGTTGAATGTAGGTCTAAATATAGTCTAGATAAGTTGAAAAACTAGATGAAGTTTGTTTTAGAATTTGGAAAGTTATCTACAATAAAGATATTAAAGTGATGAATGTAAGTGTTAAATGTAGCTCTAAATATAATCTAGATAAGTTGAAAAACTAGATGAAGTTTTGTTCTAGAATAAAAATATTAAAGTGATGAATGTAAGTGTTGTGTGAAATGTAGGTCTAAATATAATCCAGATAAGTTGAAACACTAGATGAAGTGTTGTTTTAGAATTTGGAAGGTATGAAAAGGATGAATAAATGAATGATGAATAATGAGTTAAGAACGAAAGGGAGAGCAATTAAATCAAAAGGGAATGGACAAGGCGCAGTAAAGGTGAAGAATTAAGAGAGAAAGAGGACTTTTACGTTGGGCGCCAAATGTCGTGAAGCGACAATTAAAAAAAAATATAGAAATAGAACCTAACCTAAGTACAACAAAACAACAAAAGTAGAGCCAGAAAACAATATATTTAAATTTATAAAAGGTATTTACAATTTTTATAAAAAAATGATGTGAGGATGATGATGAATGAGGTGAGAATACAATTAGATTATAAAAAAAAATAAAGGTGAGAGAATAGGGGAATATAGCGTTGAAGTGGGGCCTAAAAGTCGAAGCGACACACGTTGCGTTTGTAGAAGTAGGTTTCTTAGCAGCGACGGCACGCAGCGCCTGAAGCCAGCACACGCCGTTTGCGCTTGTAGAAGTAGGTTTCTTAGCAGCGACGGCGCGCAGCGCCTGGAGCCAGTACACGCAGCGTCCGGAGCCGGCGCACGTAGCGCCTGGAGAAGGGGCGCGCAACGCTTAGAGCCAGCAGTTGCAGCGCCCAAAGGTAGCGCCGGCGGTAGGTGCACTCGGCGCCTGGAGTAAGTAGTAGTAGTGCCCGGAGTAGTGTGGCCCCCGCGCTTGTAGTAGACTCGAAGCGACTTCCGAGGTAGATGGAGGCTTGTAGGATTCCGGAGTGGCGCGGCCCGAGTTTGAAGAAGGCTTCGCCGAAGACTTCACGTGTAAATGGAGGCTTGCAGGATCCCGGGGCAGTGCGGCCCCGGGATAAGGCCTTTAGGAGATACTTCTAATTCTGTAAATGGAGGCTTGCAGGATCCCGGGGCAGTGCGGCCCCGGGATAAGGCCTTTAGGAGATACTTCTAATTCGCGAACTGAAGCGAGACTGCCTTTCTTCACCGATTGTTCGGCTTTTATACCTTTCTAGAGAGAACGGAAAAATTATTTAAATTATACGCAAATTTTTTGTAAATGGTCAAGAGAAAAGAGGATTTATGTGGAATTATCGAAATAGGAATAATAGATCGGTAGCAAATTTGAATATAATTACCATGGAAACGATATAAATAAGAAAGACAAAATATGTCAAATTTTTGTTTTTGGTTTATAATAAGAAAACGGTAAGATTTAAGTGGAAAATGAGATATTATTGATATAGGAAAAAAGGTAGCGCAACTGCCCACACAAAGTCCAAGATTGTAGAGTTACGGAAAACTAGCTAAAAGATCGAAAAAAGGTAGACTCCATTGACACCAATTTAAAAGTGCTGATAATGTGAAAATACGAAGTAGAAATGATTTGTTATTGTGTTCTTATGGTTTAAAATCGTTACAGGATCCTATGGAAATAAAGGTGATGTAAAATATCCAGTTTTGAGGTGAATGCAGAAAATCGAAACAGAATGGAAAAATGAATTTAAAATAATGTAAAATGATACGTGAGTAGCATAACACTACAATACTCAGCAGCCTTATTGGTATCATTGATAAATACTCTTGCCAATTTCTTAATACTAATTCATTTTAACAGCACTGTAGTTTACTTTATTTATGTAGTTCAGTTTGTTATTTTGAACAGGTGAGAGAATATTTTCCACAAGTAGTAAAATTGGCGAGTGGTCAGTGAGTTCACTAAAAACGAACGATTGCCATCGTTGGTTTGTTTTTATCATGAAATGGTCAATACTGGTGTTATATTTGTTGGTTTATCGATGCCCGGAATGAGAGCATAATATGCCAGTTGTGTTAGGTACGTGCAAGCATGACTAGATATTTGATTGGGAAGAATATCAATGCTCACATCTTTAGCCAAGATGATATTGCGTGCGTGTAAATTTTGGAGTAAATTACCTTATGAGTCAATATAGTTTATAGGCTTAGAAAAACAAGGTTTATACGTGCAAATGATCACAGTGTCATTCTGCAATATTACTGTTAAACAATTACCATCTGATATATATTCTCCATTAACCGCGCATTCTACGGTGTTCCGAATGTAAACTACCACACCGTCGTACTGGTTATAACTCTTTTTAGTAAAATGTAATTTTTAGCCATATAGATTGGGCGGATTTTTATATTCATTAGTCCAGCATTCTGTTAGCACCAGGACATCGATGGTATATTCCAGGGCAGAGACAAAAATAAGCAATTTATCCAGATTAAAATTTAGGCTGCGAATATTAAGAGCTAATACAAATAAGTTATTACCGAAGTTAAGCCTACTCATCATTTTTGAACAACATGTTGTGTTATCAACGTATATACAGTGCGGATTAATATTATAATCAATATCTGTAATATTATTTGGATTGAATTTTAGAAGAAAATATAACAGTATCAAAATACTCAAGGAAAAATTTTATGAATATTAAAAAATGCATTAAAGATGATAGATTTAGTGGTATTTTTAAGTAATTATTGAAGTGGACGATGCTTATAGAAAGTGATTGAAAGTAAGTGTTTAAATGTGTGTTACAAAATACTATTAATATTAGTGTAGTAATAAACAAAATTGAGTGCCAATAATTACGCATTAATGATAGCGGTTTAAACTTCAATATATAGCAGCTGATGAATAGTACTAGTCAATTTTCCTTATCCTTTAGATTATTGATGTCACTTTGTGAATTTATGCCAATCGGTGGAGCACCAGATTCTTTTCTTAAATACACCTTACCAAAGGACGTCCAACAAAACTTATAGTTGTACAGGACAGCATGTTTTCCAGCTAGGTAAAAGAGAAGTTTACTTTTTGGCGTAAGATTTTCGGAAATGAATACTGATGTCCGTGGACATTTGATTGATAGTTGATGTGTGTTCAACTAATCATCCTTGTGTTCTCTGTTGAAGTATTTCAAAGCCTTAATAAATTTCTCCTAAAACTGACGTGAATTCAACAATTATCGGCTTGTTTGTTGATTTTGAATGGGGTCTGAAAACATTTTATTATCCGAGTTCTGTATTGGAATTTTAATTAAATTCCCTATAGTTATAATAATATTCGCCAAATGTTGCTTAGTCTCACTTAAATTTTTTGGTATATTTCTAATTACAATACTCGCAGAACTAATCTGCTTTTACAACTGTTTAATTTTTTCTTCAAGTATTCGCATCTGGCTTCTTTCTTAAAAACATAAACATAAACACTCACGCCTGTCACCCAGAGGGGTAGGCAGAGACTACGGACTTCCATTTGGCGCGATCCTGACACACCTCTCTCGCCTCTTTTACATCCATATATCTACGCATACACGCTCGTCGGTTAAGGGTACTCCTAATCTGGCCCATTTTTAATGTATTGCCGATTTGGTCGATAAATCTTCGTCTAGGGCGTCCCTTCCCGACCCTGCCGTTCACTTCCGCAACATAAATTTGCTTTGTCACTCTTTCCTCGTTCATTCTTTCTACATGACCAAACCACCGAAGCATTCCTTTCTTAATCCTTGTCACAACGTCATCTTGCAAACCACACTTTTCTCTTATCACACTATTTCTCACCCTGTCATTCAGATTCAGCCCTAGCATACTCCTTAAGGAACGCATTTCTACAGCATTTATTCTACTCTCATGCTTCTTCTGCTAGACCCAACTTTCACTACCATACATTAAAGTAGGGACTAACACAGCATTATGGATTGCCATACGTGCCTTAGTTGACACATTTTGACTCCTCATAATAGCGTGTAGAGCCCCATTCACTCTATTTCCTGCGTTCACTCGTCGTTCTATATCCTTATCATATCTACCATGCCTGCTAAATAAACATCCCAAATATACAAACTCATCCACTTGCTCAATCCCTCCCCTTCTATTCTTATTTCACATAAAGTTTTACTTTCTTCTCTTTCAAAAACCATCACTTTCGTCTTACTTGCGTTCACTTTCATACCCCTTTCTTTCAATGAAAGTAACCATCATTTGCAACTCGGCCGCCGACGATGCAAATATGACTTGATCATCGGCGTACAAAAGGCATTTGACGGTTGACTCACCCATTCTCAACCCACATTCTTCAACTTTCAAAGTTTGCAAACAAATGTCCATAAATAAGTTAAATAGCCACGGGGAAGCCACACATCCCTGTCTGACACCTTTATGAATGCCAAACCAGTCCGAGTAGACCCCGTTGATCCTGACACAAGCACTAGAGTCCCTATAAAGAGATCTTAATGCCTGTATCAAGCCAGCGCTCAACCCAAATGAGTTCAGTGTTTGCCATAACACATTCCTGTCCACTCTGTCATAAGCCTTTTCCAAGTCCATGAACGCACAAAAAACTTTCTGGTTTTTAGCCAAAAACTTCTCCGCTATCATGCGCATGGAAAAGACTTGATCCGTACACCCCATCCCCTTTCTAAATCCAGCTTGCACATCCCAAATTTTTCCATCAGTTTCTTTCATAACTCTTTCAATTAACACCTTAGCATACAGTTTACCCACAATGCTAAGCAAGCTGATACCACGGTAGTTTTTACAATCCTGCTGCGACCCCTTTCCCTTATATATTGGGACTATAACGGCTTTGCACCAGTCTTCCGGTACCTGTTTCAGTTCCCAACATAAATTAAACAAGGTGTGCAGCAGGCCTGTAACCACACCCTCACCAGCCCTCAGCATTTCGAGTGATACTCTATCATATCCGGCTGCCTTACCTGCTTTCATGCTTTTCATTGCTTTCATTATTTCATCTACACTTATCTCCCTACCTCTCTCCACTTCTTCCGGAATTTCTATTTCACTTACTTCAGACGACTCTTCACTCTTAAACACGCTTTCAAAGTATTCCTTCCATCTCTTTAAATTCGAAACTTCATCATTCAGCATGCAGCCATTATCGTCTCGTATAGCATTTATTCTAGGCTGTTTTGAATTTCCCCTGGCAGTTCTTACGAATATAATACGCTTCTTTCTTCTTGTTTGGTATTCTCAAGTCGAATTAATCTCTCCAATATATCATCATATTTTGACGGGGTAAAGTCTACAGATTCCTGTAATTTTGCATTTTGTTCTTTTATTTGTTCCATCAGCGACTGCAACGACAAAAAGCATTGTTGCTATTTCTTTTCAAGCTCACAATACATACATAACATTTCTGATTTAAACGCTAACATTTCTGATTCCCCAATGTTTTCTTTTCTTCTTTTGCTGCGTTTTGTCACATTAGAAGTAAGCTCTGAGTTAAAGAGTATTGGCACTTTTGTATAATCAGCGTGCGCTGCTAGCAAGGTAGATTTTGAGTCAGATTGTATCGGTGGCGGCGTGTGGTTGACAGGCATATATAAAATAGTACGAAATAATAGAATAAAAAATTATATTAGAGCAATATAATGCACTCCACTTGATGAGCCTTGCAGGCCGCTATTTATATCTCTGAAAATACTACCCCTCCCTCGAAAAGTTTGTAAAACAAAACATGTTTTATTTCAGACAAGTGAAAGAGATTTACACACGAAATACCAGAAATGGCAATAGACATGCTGCTGAAATTATAAACAAGAGTGCGCGATTTAAAAAAAAATACTACTACTGGATATGTATGCTCATCTTTACATATAATAAATCTGTAGAAAAGCCGTGTCTGTAATTGTAAAATATTTTTGAAAAAACAAGTCCAGGGTACTAAAAAAAGTGTGCTGAAGCTAAATTAGTGGTTTTTAGAATGTTTGTCTGTCTGTCTGTCTGTCTGTGTATTACCGATTCACGCGAAAACTACTGGAACAATTTCCATAAAATTTTATATATAAGTAGTTAGTACCCCGCGACAACTTCTAGGCTACTTTTTATCCGATTACAAAACTAAAAAAAGAAGGTTAAGTATTTTTCTTCCTTTAGATGTTAATTTTCTATTATATATGATTATTTTAGTTAATAGGCGGGATGACGGGTGTTTTTTAAAATAAAAATTATATTTGTAAATTAAGTTTAAAATTAGTTTTAACCTTTGAATAACAATTTGAAACTCCGCTGACGATATACGTTTTAATTATCAATACAGCGCCATCTATCATCAAATGAAAAAAGCCTGCATTTTGCCTTTAGTAACTGATAAATTATATAAATAACTTACATTTATATGTTTAAATAATTACATTAATAAAATTATTTTAAAATCCTAAGACTTATTTTAATCGTTATTTCATTTTAAATGTGCAATAATTAAAATTTTAAAAATAATAGATAAAAGTAACATCTATTATCTAAAAACATCATGAAATCATCTATCAAACGTATGAACATTTATATTTTTTTGAACTTAAAAACATATCAATTTTCATACGTTTAATACTATATCTGTATGTAAACTGATTAAGAAGAAAGAAAGAAGAAAATCAATTTATTTCAGACTGAGTCCATACAAGTAACATTGACATTATAATAAATTTAATCTCCTCTAATTTAATTTTATATAATTCTATCTAATCTTTTTTAATTTAATTTAATCTTATTCAATTTAAATCAATTCAATATAACTTAATTCGATTGTTTAATATATTAATTACTTAAATAAAATTAATCTATAGTTTAATTCATGTATCTGCCACCCTCTGGGGCACCGGGCACTTGCATTTGTAACCAGTGCCACAGAAGGGGGCTGTCAGGCTTATCGCTGAGCACGTTCAGGATGGTGTTGGCGCTCCCCCGCGTACGGAGCATCAGTGAGGCGATGCGGTGTCGCAGCACGGCGTGGAAGCCGTCCGTGTGCGCGTGCGCAAACATCGCAGACGTACTATAGCAACGCGGGAGCGCCACCAGCACCCTGAATGCGTTATTATATTGTACTCGGAGAGCATTGATGGCCCGCTGCGTGTAGTTGACCCACAGATTGCAAGTGTATAGAGTTTGGCAAAAGGCTTTAAAGAGAGTTATCTTTACTCCAAAGCTACACCGCGCGAATCTGCGTGCCAGCATATTACAGCGGACCGCCATCGCCCTCCTTTCCCTTTTGATATCAGCATCGTCTTTTAAATCCTCAGTAACCACATGGCCAAGATATTTAAACGCATTGACCCTGCCTAGAGCGACGCCATTTAGCAGCACACGTGGCACATCTCCCAGCTTAGCCTAGCCAGACGCCTAGCTTGAAAGATCAAGAGCTCGCTCTTTTTAACATTGTACAGGAGTCCGTGTGACAAAGCGTACCTCTCACATATACCTATTAGTTTTCTGAGACCTGCGATTGATGGGCTTAGCAATACCATGTCATCTGCATAACTGATACTGTTGATGCAGTGACCATCAATCGAGCAGCCGACCCTTGTGTTGCTCAGCTCAACAATCAACCTATTCACATACAAGTTGAAGAGAGAAGGAGAAGTTAGCCCTCCCTGTCTCACTCCACACTCCAACCCGTACTCGTCAGAAAGTTCACCAACCCATCTAACCCGGTTAGTTTGGTGTTCATACCAATATTTAAAAATATTGATCAACCCACCCGGCATACCTGTGTCTTTTAATTTACGCCAAAGAATATCATATCTAACCAGGTCAAATGCCTTAGTGAGATCAAGAAAGGCTGCATACACAGGCGTGTTCCTATCCGTGTAGTACCTAACAGTCTGTTTGAGAGACATAATTGCGCATTCAGTCGAAAGTCCTGGTCTGAAGCCGAACTGAGCGTCATGTAGGTGGAGATGCTCTTTAAGTTGTCTCTCAAGCAGGCCATCAAGTACCTTAGATGTTTTTTTTTTTTTTTTTTTTTTTTTTATAGGAGAGGGGGCAAACGAGCATGCGGCTCACCTGATGGTAAGTGACTACCGCCGCCCATGAACAACCGCAACACCAGGGGAATTGCAGATGCGTTGCCGGCCTTTTAAAAAGGAGTAGGCTCTTTTCTTGAAGGTCCCTAAGTCGTATCGGTCCGGAAAAATCGCTGATGGTAATCGATTCCACAAGGAAGTCGTGCGAGGAAGAAAACATCTTCTAAATCGCACAGTGGTGGACCGCCAATCATCCAGATGGTGTGGATGGTATCGGGAGTTCTGCCGCGATGTGCGTTCATGAAATTTGGCGGCTGGGATTAATCCGAACAATTCCTCAGAGCATTCCCCATGGTAGATGCGAAAGAAAATGCAAAGAGATGCAACATCTCTTCGCAGTGCCAATGAATCGAGCCGATCGGAAAGGGCTCGGTCGTCGACGATTCGAGCCGCTCTGCGCTGGATGCGGTCAAGTGGAAGGAGCTGGCACTGGGGAGCCCCTGCCCAGAGATGGGAACAGTATTCCATGTGAGGCCGAACCTGCGCCTTGTAAAGTCGCAGGCGGTGTGCCGGCATGAAATACTGTCCCGCTCTGCTGAGCACGCCAAGCTTTTTAGAGGCCAATTTGGCCTTCTCTTCCAAGTGACCACGAAACTGCACGTCACTCGATATGTCGACTCCGAGGATACCGATACTGGCTGAGGCAAGAAGGGGAGTGCCTTGAAACTGAGGAGATACGACAAAGGGGTTCTTTTTAGCGGTAAACGCGCAAACTTGTGTCTTCTGAGGATTAAACTGGACTAGATTTAGTCGCCCCCAATCCGAGACTTTGTCCAGCAAAGACTCGACTTCAGACACAAGTTTGTTCCGGTACTCGGCGACGTTTTCCCGAGAAATATTGGCCCGGCCGGTGTATAGAGCATCACCAGTGCTGTCATCCGCATAGCAATGAATGTTACCAGTTAGCAACATATCATTGATATGCAGAAGAAACAGCGTTGGTGATAGCACACAGCCTTGTGGAACACCAGCGTTAATAGGCTTGTAGTCAGAACATGCACCGTCTACAACGACCTTGATGCTCCGATCTGCAAGGAAGCTGGTGATCCAATTGCACAATTTCTCGGGAAGCCCATAGGAAGGGAGCTTCGAAAGAAGCGCTTTGTGCCAAACCCGATCGAAGGCCTTCGCAATGTCCAGACTAACGGCCAACGCCTCCCCCTTGGACTCTACTGCCTCCGCCCATCTATGGGTCAGGTAGACTAGAAGATCACCAGCTGATCGACCCCGACGAAAACCGTATTGGCGGTCACTGATCAGCTGGTGATCCTCAAGGTACCGGATGAGCTGGCAGTTAATAATGTAATCCATTATTTTGGAGAACAAGGAGGTGATCGCGATAGGCCTATAGTTGGACGGGTCTGAGCGGTCGCCTTTTTTAGGGATCGGGTGGACAAAAGCTGTCTTCCATGAGTTCGGGACAACGCCATGGGAGTAGGAGTACCGGAAAAGACGCGTTAGAACCGGTGCCAACTCCGGAGCACAAGTCCTCAGCACAATTGGGGGGATTCCGTCAGGCCCACTCGACTTGTGGATGTCAAGGGAGAGGAGTGCTCTGCGAACCAAGCGCTGTGAGAATAGCACATCCGGCATAGAGCACTCACACCGCGGGATGGTCGGCGGTATGTTCCCCCCGTCATCAACAGTCGAGTTGGACGCAAAAAGGGAGCCTAAAAGGTCGGCCTTCTCTTTTGCGTCGTGGGCCAGTGAGTCGTCCTCCCTGTGCAGAGATGGTAGTGATGGCTTACAGAAATTCCCTTGGACAGCCTTGGCGAGAGACCAGAATGCACGGGTTCCCGAAGGAAGGCGAACTAGTTTCTCGCCAATTCTGCCTATGTGCTCTGACTTTGCCTTGGCAATAACTCTTTTGAAGGACCTGGAGGCGAAGTTATACTTCTTTTTAAGTGTGCTGGTGTTTACATCCCGAGTCACCGAAGCCGCAGCCCAGGCTTGATAACACTCCTGCTTTCTGCGCAATGCAGTCTTACAGGAGCGACCAAACCAAGGCTGAGATCTGCCTCCGATGGGTACCACAGATGATGGAATAAATAGTTCCATTCCCTGTAGCACCACATCAGTGACAGAGTCAGCAACAGCGCTGGGATCATCCGGCGAGAAGCAAACCCGCCCCCATGGGTAGGATGCAAAGAAAGACCGCATTCCGTCCCAATCTGCCGACCTGTAATGCCAAACACGGCGGCAACCTGCAGAACGCAACCGCGAAGGGAGCGTGAGTGGCACCATACTCCGGATCAGACAATGGTCCGAAGAGCCGAGAGGGGCATCGACGGAAACCTGATATCCGTCCGGATGAGAGGTCAGCAGAAGGTCCAACAGGGAAGGTGTATGATCCTCCACATCTGGAATCCGCGTAGGCGAAGTAACCAGTTGTGTCAGACCATATGCCAAAGCAAAGTCATAAACAGATCTCCCCGCATGATCGGTTAAACGTGAACCGAGCCATTCTGCATGGTGGGCGTTAAAATCGCCAAGGATCACGATCTCTGCGGATGGGACCTGTTGTAGCAAGGAATCTGTAGCCATTTGGACGTGGTCGATGAGTCGGTCTGTTTCGGCATTACCGCTATGGGACCTATAGAGGCACCCGTAGACGCGCGGATGGTCGTCGCTGTCTACGCGTAGCCAAAGGATGGACAGGTCCGAACCTTCAAGACTGCCGAGGCGTCGAGAACAGATGTCCTCTCTGACATACACGCAAACTCCAGCCCGAGGCACAAAGGAGTGCTCCAATTTGTACCCCGGGCAGGAGAGATACGAAATATCAGCCGGAGAGGAAACCTGCGTCTCGGTCAGAAAGAGCAAGGCCGGCTTCGCCGTCTCGAGATGGTAGTGGACGGCGTTTAGGTTAGAGTGAAGTCCCCTGATGTTGCAGAAATTCACGGATAGCGTGGCAGGGGTCGCCTTGGTATTGTTGCTCAGTTTGCCCCAAGCAGTTTTGTTTTTGAGCGGAATTTTGCCCCCCCCAGAATACGCGGGGCAGCCTGAGCACCCACGCTCAGGATTGGAATAACAAGGTCGTGGATGCTCAGCGAGGGATTCTCCAGGGGTACTGGTACCCTCCTGGGGTAGTCTACTTTGTAATTCCGCTACCATGTTGATGGGGGGGGGGGGAGAATTGGGCCTCCGGCCACCTGCACTCACCAGACGAAACGCAGAAGCAGAGCCTCTACTTCACGCCGGTATTCTGTGAGGTCGTGGTACCAACCCGGCTCGAGCCTGCCCATACGTGCAACAGCAAAAAACTGCTGCGGGGCTCTACCACCGTTAAAATGTGGTTGTAGCTAATGATATCGGACGGTAGTTGCACTTGTCGGAAGTATCACTAGTTTTATTTTTAATAATAGGCACTATCACCGTCTTAATTAGCTCATTTGGCAGATAGGAATGCCTAATGCATAGCGTGAATAGCAACCCTAAGAGTCTCGGTAGGTGTGGCCCCGCATTGTGAAAATGTTCAATGCTAAGGCCGTCGTATCCAGGAGACTTCCCTCGCGTCATTCATTTTATCATTAGAGCAACTTGCTTAGCTGTGACGCGGTCCGGCACTTCCGACACCATGACCTCCTCATCCACTACCTGCGTACTTTTTAACGGAGACTCCACTTGAAAGTGACATCTGAACATGTTTGCTATATCCCGTCGTTCACTGATGCTGTTAACACTCACAGGGACGCTAGGCTTTGGACTTAGTTGTTTTGTTTGTTGCCAAAATCCCCTAAAATCTTTATTCCTGTATTTTGAAGCTAAAATATTCATTTTTATTTGCTCCTGATTATTCTGACAATACTTTAATTTGATTTTGAAAATTTTTCTCGAATCATACATTTCATTAAAAATGGTACCACTACTAGGCCGACCATTACATACCCAGGTTAGATACTTTTGCCTAGCGTTCCTGTGAGCGTCACGGACATACTTGTTCCAACCTACAATAGGACGACCGCGATGTGGTTTGCCACCTCCCAAACGACCAACATAGCTGACCACAGCAGCCTCCTGTAACGTTGTTGCAATATCACTGTAAATCGAGTCTATCGCGGCCAGGTGTGCCGCGTCACTATTACTACACAAACAATCGCCACACTGATCGAACTCATGTGGAAAGCCAACCTTTCGCAGTTTATCATTACAATATTTAGTAAACATTTCTATTTGGCTCAGGTCTCTTTCTCCCCATAGAACCTTATTTACTTGAGCACGCGGCAGCTCAATAGTCTGACAATGTGACAACTGGATTTTATGTTGCATTGAATTTCTAGCGGGTAGTGATCAGACCATAATGTACTTTTACCGTTAGCACCTTGCTTAGTGCAGCTTCAGTAACAACACAGTGATCAAGCCATCTATGGCTTCCGTGCGCGTCACTAACAAAAGTGTATGCATTGGAATTTATACCTAACATTTGAATATCCACACATGTCCAATTTTGTTCACTACAGAAGTCTAGAAGTTCATTGCCAAACAATCCCCCGGGGTGAGCGTTAAAATCTCCTAAAATATATACGGTTGCGATATTGCAACTTTCAACTATAGATGCAATTTCACTTAAACATTGAACATATTCTAAGAGATTGTCAGATGAGTCTGTAGGCATATAAACAGTGAAAATAAGTATTAGCCGTTCCAACACACACGCCTTAATCGCACTAATTCGATTACTTTCACATGGAATCACAGACACACACTTAAACTTACTGTTTCTCCATAACAGTGCTACGCCACCGTACGGTCGTCCACACAGTATCCCACTAGATATGTCCACAGCTGATTTACCGCAAAAACCAAAGTCGTTGCTTATTTTACCAAGTTCCGGTATCTCGTGAGGTAGGAGCCAAGTTTCTTGCAGCGCAATAATATCGGCACTTTGACCACGCACTTTTACTGCGTCAATGGATCTTTGGAAAGACTTACAATTAAAGCTAATTAATTTTAAATTAATATTGTTAGTCGTACTATCCATTTAAGTTCATTATTTTTGCGCCAGTATCAGAATTCTCTTGTCAGTTTGAATGTCTCTTTCTAAATTCAATAAAACGACGGAATGTTATACCATTGGGCCACAGGTTACAGTTCAAGAACAAACTTAAATTATTATTAGGTACATATATTTTATATAAGTTGTATTCTCTCTGTTGCTTGGATTTGATCTTATGAAGGGTCACTTCCACATTCGTTTTACTTTTTATGTAGGATACTATGTCTTCTTCACATGTTTCTTGGTGCACATTATTTATAAAGATAGGAACACTGGTATTCGCAGCCTTAAAACTACTTTCAATAACGGTGCACGTTCCTTTTCTACCTAAAAATCTGTTTTGACGCTTTTTCCTCTGTACAATTTGCCAATCTTCATTCCGCTTATTCAAAGCGCTTTGCAATTACGGTGATTGTATCAGCTGATCGTTCTCTGCACCGACACCTGCAGAGGTATTAGTCACAGCAGTAGCTGAGGCGCCATGGATTTGAACCGCGGTTTCGACAGCCGAAACCGCAGTGGGCTCCTCCACGCGCATGCTGGCCGGGCTCGGTGCAACAGATAAATTGCCTGCAGATATCAAATGCGACAGGGACAGTGAGTGTTGCTCAGTTCGTCCTCCTGCCGCTTTGTCAGTAACGGTCGGATTGTTATTTTTGTTGTTTACCGTCTCTTGAGTAAAGTGTAAAAATTCTGTAGGGCCACTATCACAGTTATATTCGGAGCCATTCAGTATGCAGTTTGTACCTCGCTTTGTATTAAAAAAGTTATCCTGCTGGAGATTGTTGACTATCGGTGTTTGTTGAAGGTTGATGATTTCATTTTTTAATTTTGAAAACTGGTCTATAGGTGTATAAGTCTCCCTGATAGTTTCAACTTCATGTCTGAGGATAATAATGTCCTTCAGCAATCTTGTCACGTCTATATGGTGAAAAGTAACCGGAGGTAGTTTTTGTAGGTCGCGAGCGACAAAAATTGGCAAATCTTCAGGGTCTTTATGTTTTATCAGAGCTATTATGTCCTCTAGGTCTCGTTGGGTTTTACCTTCCCTTTTGCGCTTAATCTGTCTTCCCGAAGTCTTAACTGATGTAAACAGAAGATTTTTAGCTGCACTAATGTCTTCTGGTTTAAATGCTGTAATACTTAGTCTGATCATTGAATCTTCATCCATCACATCACACTTGTTCTGTATAAACGCCAGAACCTCGTTTATAACTAAATTACAATTCGCGCACTTTAACATTTTAGAGGTCGTTGGACCCTCCATTGCAACTGTAACGGTGGATTCAATATATGCGATAAATAAATAATATTTTTCGGAAAAAATTTAGCAAAAATAAACGTGTGACATATATGACATGACAACCATGCATTTTGAATTTAAAATATGATATAGTAGTTAAGCCCGAAATAATTATAAAATTATAACATAAAATCTTAATATCCTTCTTAATTCGTGTCCCACAATAATAATTTAGGTCTTAACTTTTAGGTTTTAATTAATTCTAATATATTATAAGTAATTTCAGGCATTTTTTAGCCAATTTCTTGTTTTAAAACACAATATTTGTATTTTACTTAACGTAATTTTAATTAATTTTCAAATTTTCACAAATCTTCATTTTTCTTCTAAATTTTCTTACCATCTACTCCCCGTTGCACAACAATCATCGTTCTGCCCGGAGGTGGAAGCCAAGTGGCTGTTCACTCAGAGGAGCGCATTTTAGGTGTCGTTCGCCGGAATCCGAACCTAGGTACATGAAGTATCGCTAAATTGTTAAGGCGTCGGGATGGAACAAGTGTGTCATACTGTACAGTTCACAAAGTGTTAAAGCGTAACCGAATGCGCCCATATAAAGTGTACAAAGTGCAAGCGTTAGTTACCGGCGATCACGACCGCTGGTGAGTTTTCTGCCGTTGGTTATTAGACCAACAACAACGTGTGCCTGGTTTCATTGAGCACGTCATCTGGACGTACGAGTCAACATTTACCAGAAACGGCCTGAGGAACTGAAGAAATACACACGTGTATTCCGAGGTTAACCCGCACGCTGTTCGACAAACCGGGCACCAAACCCGATGGTTGGTTAACGTATGGGCAGGTTTATTTAAAAATTGCATACTAGGACCAGTGTTTCTGCCACAACGACTTAACGGACAGCGATACCTGAACTTCATAAATGAACATTTGGTGGACATTTTAGACGACCTATTGGTTGGCTGAATATCGCTGCACATGGTTCCATCATGATGGTGCCCCTCCACATATCATAAGGTTCGCTCGTGAGCGCTTCAATGAGTTATTTGATGATCGCTGGATTGGCAGACTAGGACCACACGCTTGGCCACCTCGCTCACCAGATCTGACCCCGTTGGACTTCTTTCTGTGGTGGTATGTGAAAGAAAGGGTTTTTAATCGTGAGTGTGATAGTGCTGACGAAATGCGCCAAAGGATCGTGGATGTTTTCGACAAACTACGTACGGACTGTGTCGAAGACCACACGATGATGCCCTGCCTGCACGAGGAGACGCAACACCGAGCCCAAATCTGCCTTGAAATTAATGGAGCACAATTTGAGCCGCATCTCATAAGACCACGGAGGATTTAGAGCGGTAAGCTGTTTCATAACTATTTTTTTTTAATAAACTTAGTATTGAACTAATGTGAGTAGGTACATAATTGGATACATGAGAATAATAAACATACCTACACGATGAATAAAAACGCTTGCCTCTAACCTTGGTTACATTTAATTTAAGTATTTTTTCATTAGCGGGGAATCGAACCAGTTATTTGGGTTATTTAACCTGTAAATTCGGATTAAAGTGGCTACGTCGAGACAAGCACAGTGGCAAAATAGTAGGTTAAGTGGATAAGTTTGGTATTTAGACAAGTGATGTAAATTATTAGGTATTGTGGTATGGCCCACTAGTTGCGGGCCGCGCGAATTCGCGTTCGCGCGTACATTGACCTCTAGCCAGCTGATATCAATTCAGTAATTCCACTGCTGGTTTTATGTTTCAGTATTTTCATGATTTTTTAATGAAATTATCGTTTCATTTGGCTGTACTAACATGATAGAGAATGAATAAAGCTAATAAAACGTTGTGAAAAGATGATTTTTCTTTCATCAGGATCGATTTTATATTCCACCCATCATCAAAGGTATAGTTGGTACTGTCGTCTATCTTAGTTTTCGGGAGCGTTCCAAAAATACACTGTATATATATTTTCTCGCTCAAAGGCTAAGTATAGCCATTCAGCGGGGAAACACAGGCAGCGTTCTTGGCACGATACTGCAGGTAGTGGGACAGTATGATAATTAAGTTTCTAGTTTAAGTTTTATTTATTATAGTTTTTAATGTTGTATATAATAAGCATTATTTATAATTTGTACTATGATTCAAATTGATGTAAATTAAAATTCAGTAAAAGACTTTTATATTATATCATATTTTTATTTTATTATACTTTATAGACCTGAAGGTGTGTCGGTATGTACTACTGGAATTCCTTGACAAGGAGAAATAGATGTGCCAAGTTAGGGCTCGTTTTTTTTTAATTATGATGAGACCTTAACTTCTAACTTGATAGAGTTACTTGAAAGTGTACTTTGAAGACTGCTACTGGAACTCCTGGAAGAGGAGAACTAGATGTGCCGAGTTTGGTTTCGTTTTGTTAGTTATGACGATACTTTACCTCCGGACATGATAGAGTGACTTGAAAGTATACTTTGAAGATTGCTACTAAAATTCCTCGACGAGTAGAACTAGATGTGCCGAGTTTGGCTTCGTTTTGATGGTTATGATGAGACCTTACCTCCGGACTTAATATAGTGACTTGAAAGTGTACTTTGATGACTGCCACTGGAACTACTCGACTAGTAGAACTAGATGTGTTGAGATTGGCCTCGTTTTGATAATTATGATGAGGCCTTACCTTCTAACTTGATAGAGTTACTTGAAAGTGTACTTTGAAGACTGCTACTAGTACTCCTCGACGAGGAGAACTAGATGTGCCGAGTTTGGTTTCGTTTTGTTAGTTATGATGAGACTTTATCTCCGGACTTGATAGAGTGACTTGAAAGTATACTTTGAAAATTGCTACTGGAATTCCTCGACGAGTAAAACTAGATGTCCCGAGTTTGCCTTCGTTTTGATGGTTATGATGAGACCTTACCTCCGGATTAGATAGAGTGACTTAAAGGGTACTTTGATGACTGCTACTGAAACCCCTCGACGGAGAGAACTAAATGTGCCAAGTTTGGGCTCGTTTTGATAGTTATGAATAGACCTTACCTCTGAACTTGACGGAGTGACTTGAAAGTGTACTTTGATTACTGCTACTGGAACTCCTCGACGAGGAGAATCACATTTGCCGAGTTTGGGCTCGTTTTGTTAGTTATGATGAGACCGTACCTCCGGACTTGATAGAGTGACTTAGAAGTGTACTTTGATTACTGCTACTGGAACTCCGAACCCCGACGGAACTCTCTCTTGAAGAACTATAGACCGATTTCCCTTCTGAGCTGCGACTACGTGCTGTTTTCGAGAGTCATTACAAATCGTCTCGCACGCTGACTTGATGACTTCCAGCCTCCTGAACAAGCCGAAAAGGCTTTAATTCCATGGAGCACATACACACCCTGCGGCAAATTGTACAGAAGTCCAAAGAGTACAATTTGCCGCTATGTCTGGCGTATGTGGACTATGAGAAAGTCTTTGATTCCGTCGAAATTTGGGCAGTGCTGCAGCCCCTTCAGGGATGCCAAGTTGACTGTCGGTATATCGAAGTGCTGAAGTTTTGATACAGTAGAGATACAATGGCCATCCGAGTACAGAATCAGAGTACGAAACCTATCCAACTGCAGAGAGATGTAGGACAGGGTGACGTTATATCCCTGAAACTCTTCACCGCTGCATTGGAAGACGTTTTCAAGCTACTGGACTGGAAAGGATGCGGTATCAACATCAATGGCGAGTACATCGCTCACCTTCGATTTACCGACGATAAAGTCCTTATGGCAGAATCGCTGGTGGACCTAAGCACTATACTCAATGACCTCAATAGTGTCTCCCAACGGATAGTTCTTAAGATGAAAATGGACAAAACAAAATTCATGTTTAACGTCCATGTCACACCTACGCCGGTAGTTGTTGGGAGCACTTAGCTCGAAGTTGTTGACGAGTATGTTTACCTGGGACAAATAGTCTGACTAGGTAAGTCCAACTTCGACCGAGAGGTCAATCGACGGATTCAACTCGGCTGGGCAGCGTTCGGGAAACTACGACACATCTGGTTAGACATACCTCAAAATCTGAAAACGAAATTGTACTATCAGTGCGTGTTGCCAGTGATGATTTACGGAACTGAGACGTGGTTCTTCACTGCTGGCCGTATAGGAAGTTCAAGGTCGCTCAGCGAGCTATGGAGAGGGCTATGCTCAGGGTGTCTCTGCGTGATAAACTTAGAAATGAGGATATTCGCAGTAGAACCAGAGTAACCGACATAGCCCAACGGATTAGTAAACTGAAGTGGCAGTGGGCCGGCCATATAGCTCGAAGAACCGACAAACGATGGGGAAGAAAGGTTCTCAAGTGGCAGCCTCGTACCGGTAGGCGAAGTGTAGGGCCACCCACCACTAGATAGAGTGACGACCTGGTAAGACATGCAGGAAGTCGATGGATGCAGGTGGCTCAGGACCGTCCTTTGTGGCATTCCTTAGGGGAGGCCTATGTTCAGCAGTGGACTTGTTAAAGGCTGTAATGATGATGATGATGATACTTTATTTCTTCAATATCATTATCAAAACTATCATTATTATAATTCTTCTTCTTATCTCTATAGATTCATAAAAAGACGGTCCTAACCCAAGCTACTATTTTGTATCACCATAAGCTTCGGTCACACATAAAGAATATTCGCTGTGAGTGTATTCGCTGCGAATATTACTCGCAGCGACAATTTGCTGCCTGCTTGTCACACACAGTGAGTACTACACGAGAATTATCTATAATATTTATCTTTTATATTCTTAAATTTTCTTTTCAATTACTCTTGAATTGATATTTCAAATTCCAACGTGAAGGCGTCTTACTTTGCGTTTTTTTTAAATTACTGTTATTTGTGTCAAACAGCTCCCCATTTTTTCTATACACATCCAAGAAACGAATTATATCGTAATTTCCAATTTTGGAGAATCGTTTATCGGTAAACTCATTTGATTGACCTACACACGCGTATCATGCAGCAACGAAACAAGTTATGCACAAGCGTGTAGTCTGGAGCGGAATGGCTGTCACACAAAGTGAATTCTCGCAGTGAGTGCTCATTCGCAGAGAGTAAAATTAAACATGTTCAATTCAATTCGCAGCGAATCCAGCTCGCGGCGAATGAATCGAATCGCAGTGAATAGCCTGTCACACATAGCGAGCATTCGCTATGTGTGACCGAGGCTTTAGAAAGCGTTTGCCGATCAAAGCTGCTCTTTCATTCACACCGTCCTCGTCCTACAAAGCATAGATATAAATAACACATGCTGTATGCATGTATACAAACAAAATGTTTTGACTATAGATGTAAAAGAAATAAACATAACAACATTGTATACTTTTTAAATAAATATACATTTGAAATAAGTTACAAACTTTTAAGAGCTAGTATTGTACAAACAAAGCAGTCGCCAGCTCCGACCGGACATAATTATCAGCCGCCGTTTCACTTCAGAGTCCGCTTTGTTGTGTCTTTTGAATTGCGATAAGATTGAGATCGTCCATTGTCTCAAGATACGCGTAATGAGAACGGAAATACCATCTCCTGGCGATACAATTCATTTCTTTCTGCGCGCTATCGTTAATCCGTAGCAGGCGAATCGTAGAAAGACAATATTTCGCCCTGAATAATGATATTAGAACATTTTTTAATACACATTTTTTTCCACTACCTTATTTCCATATTTTGTACAGTTGGACGTATACATACATACATATTAGCGACCCAAGCCGAGTCCGCCTGGTTTGAAACTATAAAATTATCGTAAATATAAGTAACCCCATATTTACGATAATCAAAGACCATTTATTTCCTTCCTTCCTTATAGGAAGTTATTTCAAAATTACAGACAGACACTTCTATTTCATTTATATGTTTAGATCAATTATTATTATACAAGAAATAAAGTAAGAACCTTCTAAAATTACTCACAGTGACCAGTTATACTGCCGTCATCAGACATCCTTTAAATAATCTAAACGACATAATCTTATTTTGGTACTTAAAAATATATAGTCGGTTCGGTTTTGCAGGAAATATTGAAGTAATCCCGTACTTTACTACGATTTTGCCAATTTTCCGTAGGAACATATAATCGGTCCGAGCTGCAGTTGTCTCTTGGTTGCTTAACTCAATCTTTCAGGCACAGCGCGACAACAATAGAAAGTCACAAACCTATTTATTCGAATTTCGCTAAAAATTATATGATTTTGCTAATATCTACAAGCATCAGATGATAAAAGATAAAGAAAAAATGTTTTTATTCATTTTATGCTAAAGTAAGTCCCGATGAACTTTGAAATCTACTACCCGTTCGGAAAGTGAGATTTCTACAGAGAGGGACCGGAAAGAAAACCTGCGGTCATTGTTTTTTACCTTTTTAAAGGAAATTATATTTTTATTAATAATAAATAATTAAAATATTTATAACAAATTAAAATACAAAAACATACCACGTTATTGCGTGACCGAGTACAATCACTGCGAAACCTTATACTGTTTAATTAGGACAACAGAATGACACTGAAAACATTACACGAGCCATAATAACATTGTCATCATCATTACAGCCTATTAAAGTCCACTGTTGCACATAGGCCTCCCTCGTAAGGGGTATACTTGCCATCGTTGCCACGCTTGAGGGGTTGGTAACCGCAGTTTTTTTTTCATTTCCTAGTTGTTATCAGGAAGTCGCTGCTGTCCATCTCCTGGTTTGTTTCCCTCTGTCGCCTCTTACGGCACCCACGGACCGATATGGGGTAGTTGATATTCTTACACCATCACTACAAGACATATGTTCACAGTATGTCTAAAATTATTTAATTTTTTGGTAAACTGACTTTCCTGATACTCCATATAATCGTATTGAATGAAAAGAGTCTCAGGAAAAAGCCCGCTTTAATAAAATTGAATAAAATCTTAGAACACTTTCCACAGTAGACTAAGTCCTTAAATTCAATTTTAACACTAGCAATTTATTTTCAAGTTATCTCTCCTACTTTATTGCAAATGGAATTTTAAACATAATCGATACCAATTCACACGTAAGATCTAAACTATCAAAATGTAAAAAGTAACCATAACCTGCATGAATAGAGTACAAACTACCTTTTAAAGGAACGTGAGGACGTGAGTGACGCAGAGAAGTAAAAAATGTACAAGTGTTCCAGTTTCCAGAGCAGTGAACAGTGAATAACTTAAGAGCTGCATAAAGTGGTGAGTGTCTAATTTAGAACTCCCCGGCCTGTGTGCGGTGTGAATTCTAAATACGTTTTGTATTGGACTTTTACTACTCGTAAATCTCGAATCGACAAGAATTTTTATTTGTGTTTGATGTTTTGTGTAAGTATTCGTTTTATGTACAAAACCGCTCATTATCAAGATAAACCTTAACCGAAACATCGTGGGAGTTTTCTTATGCGCAATAAATCTACACTTGCTGTTTTAAAATACAGACTCCATAAAACTAGAGGATCATGTCCAAGCACATGTATCAGCACTAGTATACGTAATGCAATATTACTATTAAATTATTATTGAATTTTCTTTGTATAAATTTAAAGCACTTGTCAAAATCTTATACGTGGTGGAACAAAGCTACAGCTACATTAATAGTATGGTTGTAGCACGAATGGGTCGGCACGACCGGGGAAGGACCACGCTCTCACTGAATATCAGCTTAAAAACTGGAGACCCTTTTACTGGAAAAAGAGGCATTCCATCTTAATCCTCACGACTGACAACGTATGTGCGTTTTATACGCAAATGTCTATGGGCCACAGCAACCACTTACCATCAGGTGGACTGTGTGCTCGTTTGTCAACCTTATCCTGTAAAAAAGTAATCTTATGAATAAAGGATATTATGAAAATGCATTGTAATCAGGGTCTCATCTTTTCTTGAATAAATAACGTATATTGATATGTTAAACAAAAATAAAATAAAGTAAAAAGTATTATTTATTTATTTGTGAAAATAAAGTATTATTTATTTATTTATTATTTTTATATTTTTTCTATATTGCTATTTTTTCTATACAATATCTTTAGATTATATGTTTAAGTTAAGATAATGCTCTGATCCTTTCATCCCATCACTTAGTATTAAACTTCATTCATCAAAGAATTAACTCTAAGTGACGCAGAAGTGACGGTAACGGATAGCGGATATGATACGGTCTTGCATAAATTTACAAAACCATTATTACTTCGAAAAATATTTTGCCTCTATTGTAGATGGACCAGGTCTTAGAATAATGACTAAAATCTCAAATTATTATTCCTACGAATATGTCAAGTTTTTAAAAAGTTCGTTTGTTTTATTTTTTGTCTTGAATGAAAGAAGACGTAATCTTTGTCTTTAATAGTAGCTGGCACCCGACGCATTGCTGCCGTAAAAGAAATAATTATGGATATATCGTTTTAAATTTAGAGGACTTACTTATCTTCACGCACAATCCCTGACGGGGTAGCCAGAGAGAACAGATCGCCAAGTGTCACGATCCTTACATACCTCTTTCGCTTCTTTCAGATTCATTATCTTCTTCATACATGCACGTCTAGGTATCCGAGTACTCTTGACCTTACCCTCTTCGAGCAATTTGCTCACATGGTCTTCGAAAGTTAGTCTCGGTCTACCTTGACACCTTTTAATATTAACTTTCGCGCTATATATTTTCTTCACCATTCGGTCTTCACTCATTCGCTCAACGTGCCCAAACCACCGAAGCATGCCCTTACCAATTATGCCCTCATCAAACCTGCCATATTGCGAATCTCTTCGTTTCGCTTTCGGTCGACCATGGTAACGCCGCACATTTTACGAAGAGATCGCATCTCCACTGCATTCAACTTGCTTTTATGCTTCTTCTGGCATACTCAGGTTTCGCTGCCATATAACAAAGTCGGTACCAACACTGCGTTATGTATTTCAAGGCGTGCACTCTTTACTACGCCTTGCCTTTTGACTAACGCAGTCAGGGCACCATTGACTTTGTTCCCGGCAGCGACACGCCTGTCCACATCTAAATCACATCTTCCATCCCGGCTAAAAGCACTCCCCAAGTATACAATTTCATTTACTTGTTCTAGACATTCCTGATTTACCCATATTTCACACTTCGTTCTCTCTTCGTCCCTTTCAAATACCTTTAATTAGGAATGATAAAATAAAATAAATAAAATAAAATTATATAATAAAACGTGCGCCATCTACTGTAAATTAATTGTACTATGCATTTAACCTTCGCGCAAGTGGAAGCAATAAGTTGACAAAGTTTTAGCATACAAACAAACGAACATTAATTTTTATGTATTAGATAAACTGCAATGAATAATGATTTTATATAAAGACGTTTATGATTTAATTCATTCAGTGTTTATTTTGGAGAGGCTCGTTTCATGGTACCAGCTTCTTAAGACCACCAAGTCCGATTATTATTATTAATTATCTACTACGCAGGAAACAATTTGATTTCATGTAAAAAAAAATATTTTTGAATTTTATCGCTATTAATTTTATTTTTTTTAATTCGCGACGTTTCGGATACTTAACAGTACCTATGTAATATTTTTTTAAGACGTTACCTCCACACTAAAATTTTATCTTGTATTGTGGATTACATACATAAATTTCACAAGGACAAATATCCTGACCCGGAACAATTATTTGTAGGCCATACAAATACTTGTTCCGTGTGGGATTCGAACTCGCAACCCTTAGCAACTCATAGCTAAGCCACTGCACCACGGAGCCGTCTATGATCATGGGAAGTTAATTTTTAGGCCGATCTACGCAGAAAATTAGTTTTATTCCATGTATTTTCGTTAACTAGTCCATTTGGGCTCAAAAGTTTGTTTAGGAAAATGGCAGATTGGAATCTACGACTTCTAAGTTTCAACTATGAACGTACTAACGTACCCTTTACCATTTTACTATTGTCATTCAGTAAATTTAACTTCAATGTGTATGAGTAAATACAAAGACTGTTTACATAAACCACTCCTCCTTTTTTGAATAGGATTTTATACCCTTTCAAAAAAGCGCTTAATGGGTCTCATGAAGTGAAGCCCAGTTATGTTTTCATTATGCCAATATAATAGACAAACATGCCACATTTGTTCTACTTCGCTACTTGTCGCTAGACGACACGGGAACACTCCAGGGGAACCTACAGTCCTAACAACACCACTCGCCATCTACCTAGTTCTACCTAGTGATATTCGACATCGTATTTCTCATAGCAAGGCGCGTCGGAACACAAGGTGCGCTTCTACACGGTCTACTTAGAACACCTTACTATTACTATTAAACCACAAAACTACTGTCGTCAGCATAGTGTGTGGCAACATGTTGCTGTATTCAACACTTGTTTTTTTTCGTGTCCTTGTCCACCTTGTGTGACAGTTATTGAATGTGATTCGAGTAAATTATGACATTCCGCTACTTCCATAGGACACTATAAATAATTTATTTAGTGTAGTGATTATCTAACCATTATGCTAAAATGTGAAACAAGGCTAATAACTTACGTATGTATCAATAATTCTCATTTCAACAAGAAAAGCACTATGTTATCTCACATGAAGCATAATATATCATAATAAATTCTGACATATGAGGTTCCTTCACGCAGTATTACATATAAAAAATGAATATCCGTCATAAATAAATCGGTGCGTTATATGTATGTACTTGTGCTGATAAACATTTCAAGTTACTTCTATTTCGCGCGTAATTTACATAGAAAATGCATTTATTAAGATTGGATCGCTGAATTATTCACTGTCATTTTTATATCAAACCAGGAATGGGAAAACTATATGTAATCGAAATTGATGTCAATATTTCTATTAAAATTTTTCGATTAATAAAGATGCTTCAAATTGAGTAGCTATCTACTCGTACTTGTTTAACATTAATTCTGTCACCAGTCTGTGTCAAAAGATCCTACCGCCCCCAAACAGATCCTTGATTTTATACTTAGTCTAAGTTTTTTTTTATAGGATAAGGGTGACAAACGAGCACACAGTCCACCTGATGGTAAGTGGTTGCTGTGGCCCATAGACATCTACATCTATCCTCGTTTGCGAATCGAAATGCAGATGCGTTGCCACCCGTGAGGACTAAGATGGAATGCCTCATTTCCAGTAAAAAGGGCCTCCGGCCACCTGCACTCACCAAGCGAAATGCAGAGGTAAACATCTACTTCACGCTGGTTTTCTGTGAGGTCGTGGTACCACCCCGGTTCGAGCCGGCCCATCCGTGCGACAGCAAAAGCTGCCGCGTGGCTCTACCACTGTTAAATTGTAATTTAAGTGTTATGTCACTTACTCCAATCCATATATCTCGTGTTATGTCAAATTCTTCTACATTGTGACAGCTCGATATTCATCAGATCCTTGATTAGGGTATGGTGACAATTTATATTTTTTAAAGAATAAAGGTGACAAATGATCACACATTCCACTTTATGGTAAGTGGATGCTGTAGACATTTATATTTATCCTCAATTAAGAAATGAGATACAGAAGCGTTGTCACCCTAGAGGACTTAGGTAATATGCATCGTTTCCAGAAAAAATGACCTATGATTATTTTTCTTTATCAGCCATTAAAGTTGACTGCAGATCATCGGCATCTTCTGTTTCAGATACCATTTGTCTTTATTACGTTTGACGGGCGGCTCGATAAACGCAGCACGATCGTGTCGCACTTTTGGCACTGTTCCCTACAATATATAAAGGGTTTGGCCTACATACTGGACATCCATATACGATGACGACTCCATGGCGCAGTGGCTTAGTAGTGAGTTGCGGCGCTGTTGGCTGCGGGTTCCAATCCCTAACACAAATAATTGTTTCGGGTCTGGATGTTTTTCCTTGTGTAATTTATGTACATATGTAAACTGTCTCCACGATACATGAGTAAATTTTAGAGTGGGAGTAATGTTTTAAAAAAATTGATAAGAGCTCTCAATGCTTAAATATATAAATAAAACAAATTGTGTACGAGATATATTTTATTATTGCCATCTAGCGCTTCATTACCACATACCAACAGGAAGGACTATAGTCAAACACTTGCTTATAATAAGTAAAAAAAGTTACACTCCTATATATCATATACTTTGCTTTATTTGACATAATTTTTTATGTCATTAAGGGTGGACTCGATCAAATTAGAGTTTTTTTTTTATAGGAGAGGGGGAAACGAGCATGCGGCTCATCTGATGGTAAGTGACTACCACCGCCCATGAACAACCGCAACACCAGGGGAATTGCAGATGCGTTGCCGGCCTTTTAAAAATGAGTAGGCTCTTTTCTTGAAGGTCCCTAAGTCGTATCGGTCCGGAAAAATCGCTGGTGGTAAACTATTTCACAAGGAAGTTGTGCGAGGAAGAAAACATCTTCTAAATCGCACAGTGGTGGACTGCCAATCATCCAGATGGTGTGGATGGTATCGGGAGTTCTGCCGCGATGTGCGTTCGTGAAATTTGGCGGCTGGGATTAATCTGAACAATTCCTCAGAGCACTCCCCATGGTAAATGCGAAAGAAAATGCTAAGAGATGCAACATCTCTTCGCAGTGCCAATGAGTCGAGCCGATCGGAAAGGACTCGGTCGTCGACGATTCGAGCCGCTCTGCTCTGTAAAAGTAAGTAAATTTTATTCTTAGGATATTATATTATTCGAGAATAAATCAATTTCATGTTTTTCTATTTGCTATTCTAATAAACCTAGCAAGCTAACAGAATAGCAAAGTGGCGAAGCAATCAGCTTTCTAGCGGTTTCTAACGGTTGCCGTTGAGCAATCAGTTTCAAAATAGGAGGTTCAGATGCCTGGGTGATCAGTAATCGCTTGCTGAAAACAGAATTTGAAAATTCGAAACCGTTCTCGAGATAATCGTGGGACAGACGGACAGACGGACAGACATCGTGTAATCAATAAGTGACTAGTAGAGCCAAGCGGTAGCTTTTGCTGTCGCATGGATGGACCAGCTCGAACCGGGGTGGTACCACGACCTCACAGAATACCAGCGTGAAGTAGAGGTTTACCTCTACGTTGCGCTTGATGAGTGCAGGTGGCCGAAGGCTCCATTCCCCCCCCCCCCATCATCATAGTGGAATTAAATAAAAGACTACCCCAGGAGGGTATCAGCCCCCTGGAGAATCCTTCGTTGAGCATCCACGACCAAACTACTTCACTCCTGAGCTCAGGGTGCTCAGGAGTGAAGTAGTTTGGTCCGTACCTTCAACGCCTCCGTAGTCTTGAAGGTACGGACCTGTCCATCCTATGGCTGCGCGTAGACAGCGACGACCATCCTCGCGTCTACGGGTGCCTCTATAGGTCCCATAGCGGTAGTGCCGATACAGACCGACTCATCGACCACATCCAAATGGCTACAGACTCCGTGCTACAACAGGTCCCATCCGCAGAGATCGTGATACTCGGTGACTTTAACGCCCACCATGCTGAATGGCTTGGTTCTCGTTTAACCGATCATGCGGATAGATCTGTCTATGACTTTGCTTTGGAATATGGTCTAACACAACTAGTTACTTCGCCTACGCGGATCCCAGATGTGGAAGACCATGTACCTTCCCTGTTGGACCTTCTGCTGACCTCTCATCCGGACGGATATCAGGTCTCCGTCGATGCTCCTCTAGGCTCTTCGGACCATTGTCTGATCCGGAGTACGGTGCCACTCACGCTCCAATCGCAGTTGCGATTTGCAGCTTGCCGCCGTGTTTGGCACTATATGTCAGCCGATTGGGAGGGGATGCGGTCTTATTTTGCATACCCTACCCTTGGGGGCGGGTTGGCTTCTCGTCGGAAGATCCCAGCGTTGTTGCGGATTTTGTTACTGATGTGGTGCTTCAGGGTATGGAACTTTTTATTCCATCCTCTGTGGTTCCCATCGGAGGCAGATCCCAGCCATGGTTTGGTCGCTCCTGCAAAATAGCATCACGCTATAAGCAGGAGTGCTACCGGGCCTGGGCTGACGCATCAACGTCTCGGGATGTAAACACCAGCGCACTTAAAAAGAAGTATAATTCCGCCTCCAGATTCTTCAAAAGCGTCATTGCCAAGGCAAGGTCTGAGCACATCGGCAGAATTGGCGAGAAGCTAGTTCGCCTTCCTTCGGGAACCCGTGAATTCTAGTCTCTCACCAAGGCTGTCCAAGGGAACTTCTGTCAGCCATCTCTTCCATCTTTGCACAGAGAGGACGACTCACTGGCTCATGCCGCAATGGAGAAAGCCGATCTGTTGAGCTCTTTCTTTGCGTCCAACTCGACTTTAGAAGACGGGTGGAACACGCCGCCGAACATCCCGCGATGTGAGTGCGCCATGCCGGATGTGCGGTTTACACAGCGCTCGGTTCGCAAAGCACTCTATTCCCTGGACTTCAGCAAGTCGAGTGGGCCCGAAAGAGTCCCTCCCATTGTGCTGAAGACGTGTGCTCCGGAGTTGGCCCCGGTTTTAACGCGTCTTTTCCGGTACTCCTACTCCCAAGGCGTAGTCCAGAATTCACTGAAGACAGCTTTTGTCCACCCGATCCCTAAAAAAGGCGACCGCTCAAACCCGTCCAACTACAGGCCTATCGCCATCACCACCTAGTTCTCCAAAATAATGGTATCCATTATTAACTGCCAGCTCATCCGGTACCTTGAGGATCACCAGCTGATTAGTGATCGCCAATACGGTTTTCGTCGGGGTCGATCAGCTGGTGATCTTCTGGTCTACCTGACTCATAGATGGGCGGAGGCAGTAGAGTCCAAGGGGGAGGTGTTGGCCGTTAGTCTGGACATTGCGAAGGCCTTCGATAGGGTTTGGCACGAATCGCTTCTTTCGAAGCTCCCTTCCTATGGGATAGCAAGCCTATTAACGCTGGTGTTCCACAAGGCTGTGTGTTATCACCAACGCTGTTTCTTCTGCATATCAATGATATGTTGCTAACTGCTAACATTCATTGCTATGCGAACGACAGCACTGGTGATGCCTTATACGAGTATACCGGCCGTGCCAATATTTCTCGGGAAAACGTCACCGAGTACCGGGACAAACTTGTGTCTGAAGTCGAGTCTTCGCTTAACAAAGTCTCGGATTGGGGGCGACTAAATCTAGTCCAGTTCAATCCCCAGAAGACACAAGTTTGCACGTTTACCGCTAAAAAGAATCCCTTTGTCGTATCTCCTCAGTGTTAAGGCACTCCCCTTGCTGCCTCAGCTAGTATTGGAATCCTTGGCGTCGACATAACGAATAGTGTGCAGTTTCGTGGTCACTTGGAAGGGAAGGCCAAATTGGCCTCTAAAAAGCTTGGTGTGCTCAGCAGAGCGAGACAGTATTTCATGCCGGCACATCGCTTGCAACTTTACAAAGCGCAAATCCAGCCTCACATGGAATACTGTTCTCATCTCTGGGCCGGGGCACCCCAGTGCCAGCTCCTTCTACTTGACCGCATCCAGCGCAGAGCGGTTAGAATCGTCGACGACCGAGTTCTTTCTGATCGGCTCGACACACTGGCTCTGCGTAGAGATGTCGCATCTCTTTGCTTATTTTATCGCATTTACCACGAAGAGTGCTCTGAGGAATTGTTTGGACTAATTCCAGCCGCTCAATTTCACCATCGCACATCGCGACAAAACTTGAGATACCATCCATACAACCTGGATGATTGGTGGTCCACCATTGTGCGATTTAGAAGATGTTTTCTTCCTCGCACAACTTCCTTGTGGAATCGATTACCACCAGCAATTTTTCCGGACCCATACGACTAGGGACCTTCAAGAAAAGAGCCTGTTCCTTTTTAAAAGGCCGGCAACGCATCTGCAATTCCCCTGGTATTGCGGTTGTTCGTGGGCGGCGGTAGTCACTTACCATCAGGTGAGTCGCATGCTCGTTTGCCCCCTCTTCTATAAAAAAATCGTCCCATAATAGAACAATATTTATTTGCGAGGTTTTAAATTCTTCACTCTGCTACTTTTTATAGTTATTCTAAGCGAAGCTTTAATTTAAGTAGCACTTTGTTGCACGATAATTTAAAATTAAAAATTTTGTACAGCCGACTTCAATATAAGTTATTTAAGAATAACTTAAAAACTATTGGTCTGACCTTGATCAAATTCATATGGGACCACACGAGAAGTACCAGCTTTCAAATAAAAAAAGAATCATCGAAATTGGTTCACCCAGAAAAAAGTTCTGAGGTAACACACATAAAAAAAAACGAAAAAAAAAACATACAGTCGAATTGAGTACCGGCTCCTTTTTGGAAGTCGGCAGAAAATACGATACACGATTTTACTCGAGATTGAAATCGTGGAATAGCTTATCCATGGTATAGTAATCTTATATAAATCTGAATTAAATGTCGTTATGTTTGTTTTGTGTCTATATATATATTAAAAGTCGAATCGATAAAAATAAAATGAAATGAAAATTCTCTTAGTTTCGACTTCAGCAATTAAAATTCATATGTCAAATGTCAATATGTATTTTAATCTACTACCGTTTTCTTCTTTCGTACAAACTCTATGATACTATATATCGATGCATTGATAACATTAATTGATAGTACTTTTGCCACTTACTTAATAATTAATATACTTGCAGTAATTTTATAAAACTTATCTACAAAGTATCTAAATTCATCCGAAAATAACTTGTAACTACGCAAAATAGAGTAAAGTAAACATATCTACGAAAAGTCTAATATACTGTGTAGTTTTCATGAAATACTTGACTCTGGCAGAACCCGCTGGTAGTTGCCAAACTAGAAAAAATAAAAAACCGGCCAAGCACGTGTCGGGACACGCACAATGTCGAGGTGGGTTCCGTAATTGCTCGTCACAATACGTGAATTTAGAATGTGCCTTCTTGATAAGTCTGTACGCGGTTTGACCGCTATAATAATGAAAATGGGCCTATATAGGACACAATTAATTAAATAACTTACTTCCTAAGCATACTTATAATGAGTGGTATTCAAAAAAATCGATTTTGAAAATAATACAACGCCATTCAAAAACGCAGCCAACGTTCTTGGCTTGATACCGCCGGGAGTAGGACTATATGATAATTAAGTTTCTAAATTTAGTTTTTTTTTTATTATTATAGTTTTTAATATTGTATATAGTTAATTTTAAGATGTATTTATTCCTAATGTATATATTTAATCTTGTATAGAAAATATTGTAATTTATGCCAATTGTATAGTGAAAATGTTATGCAATAAATAGGCATTAAAAATACAATCTATATCAAATCATTCATATGCCAAGTCCATACAAAACAGAATATAGTTCCCTATGTATCTATTAGTTCGCTGTAGTGCAATCCTAAGATATACACGACAGTAATGAACCTTCCCGTAAACCACCACTGCCCTAAATTACCCCGAGGTTGGCCCGCGTATACCAAGAGTACTATGAATGTATTTGTAGTCCTACAATAACTATTAACTAAAAAATGTGTGTGTTAGGATAGGCCTCTTGGCGATCGATCCTCCCTACGAAGCTATACTAGTAATGCATAAATCGTTTTCTACAGAAAACATAAATATTTCTTACAGTTTACAACAACATTATACAGATGTAATGCTAGCTGCAGTTTTAATAATAATAATAATATCAGGTTATTAAGACCAACAACAATCGGACATACATCCAGACGGATGGCACCGTCGACATCTGTCGAGCTTGTCGTCATCCTGGTGAATCCCTTAGGCATGTCATCTCTGGTTGTTCGGTGCTTTCTAACTCTGAGTACTTGCATAGGCACAACCTAGTAGCCAGGATTCTACACCAGGTTCTCGCTCTGAAATACGGTCTCGCGGATCGGAAACTGCCTTATTATAAGTACATGCCGGAAGCCGTGCTCAAAAATGACCGCGCCAGTCTCTACTGGGACCGGGCCATCATCACAGACAGGATCATTCTTGTGAATAAGCCTGATGTTGTGCTGATGGACCGGGCATAGTCTAGGAGATTTTTGGTTAAAATTACGATTCCATATGACGAAAACCTCGTAAAAACCGAAACAGATAAGCGAACAAAATATCTGAACCTGGCTCACAAGATGACCGACATGTGGGATGGACTGCCGACCGAAATTATATCTGTAGGCGTTTATGCGAACGGGTTAATCCTAGTCAGCCTCTCCGGTCATCTGAGGCGACTGGGACTCCGTGACAGACCGCTTCAAGCTCAAATGCAGAAGGTGGTGTTCCTCGATACCGCCCGCATCGTCCGCTGGTTTCTTTTCATTTCCCCGTCTCGGTCGTTTGGCCTGCCGAGGGCTTTCATCGAGCGAGTTAATAATAATTTATCATGTTACTCTAGTTGTACTTGAGTTTTTGAGCTATTCGAACTGACTATTTACAGTCCCTGCATCGATTGAAGTTTATCACTCGAGTTGAGAGTAGCGATTACTTTAACTAAAGCATTTTTAAATAGGTACCTTTATTAAAAATGTAAAATGTGGCTATGTGAAATAAAAACAAATATTTATTTATTTGTAGTATTTCCATGCTTGTTTTTCATATCTGTAGTATTTCAAAATCTATAAACTGCTGCTTCTTATATATTATGTCGCTTCCATCGCTTCCATCTCGATTTTTTTTAAATAATGCCACACTGACGATTTTTGTTTTGTTGTGTCATTGTTATCACTGATATTAAAAACAAACAAGTATGTTTAAATCATCTTTTATATTTCGCACTACTTATAGGAAGTAACAAAAAATAAACAAAATGATTGCACAATCACGATATTATAAATCAAACTAAGTTCATATTTGTTTACAACATACCAAGATACAAGTTTGAATTTCGATGTAACCAGTGACGTCACCCGCGGCGCCTTACACTATGTGAATTAGTTGATTAGATGATAGAATTAGTGGGTTAGTGAAAAGACATCTATCTAGTGCTCTCCGAACCCACACGGTGCGTCAAGTTGACTCGGTAACTCGAGTGTAAGCAGACTCGATTAAAATTTATTTTCACTCGAGTACCGAGTTACACAAATTCACTCGATTACATCGAGTGAAAACAGAGTTCAAGTTGCATCACTACTGTAAGAATATAGTCTGTTATTGTTTGTTTACAAGACAATAAAATAAATATCGTCTCATTGATGCACAATTAGTGTTTAACATAATATGGAGACTATCATTTAGGTTAGCCAATGTACGCATTGCCTATGACATTCGAAATTTGAAAAATAAAACTAACTAGTTTAGTTGGTATGTATGTAATACAAACGTTTACTTTTACATCTAGAATTTCGGAAAATCGAAGTAAGATCTATAATTTATGATCTTATTTAGATTTTCAGTAAATGCATATTTGGTTTTTGTTACTCACAATACAAAAAATAACATAATATGTAGTGTTATGCTACTTACATATCATTTTACACTATTTTAAATTCATTTTTCCATTCTGTTTTGATTTTCTGCATTCACCTCAAAACTGGATTTTTTGTATCACCTTTATTTCCATAGGATCCTGTAAAGTTTTTAAACCATAAGAACACAATAACAAATCATTTTCACTTCGTATTTTCACGCTATCAGCACTTTTTAAATCGGTGTCGATGGAGTCTACCTTTTTCGATCTTTTATTTAGTTCTCCGTAACTCAGCAATTTCGGGCTTCGTGTGCGCTGGTGCGCTACCTTTTTTCCTATATCAATAATATCTCATTTTTCACTTAAATCTTGCCGTTTATCTATTACGAGCCTGAAACCAAAATTTGACATGCTTTGACATCGTTGTTTATCTGGTTGTCATGGCAATTTTTATTCGAAATCGTTACCGGTCTGATGTTTTTACTTCAATACTTCCACAAAAATACTCTTTTCTTCTTGGCCTTTTACAAAAATTTGCTTTTAATTTAAATAATTTCCCGTCGAGCGCGGAACTCTCTAAAAAGTTATAAAAGCCGAACAATCGGCCAATAAACTCAGTCTCGCTTCAGCTTTCAAACTTGAAGCATCTCTTAAAGGCCTTATCCCGGGGCCGCACTGCCCCGGGATCCTGCAAGCCTCTGCCTTCACCTGAAGTCGTCGCCTAGCCACGCCCACGCCTCCACCTACTAGTGCCCGCGCTATCTTCAGCCGCTGTGCGCACCTACTCCGGGCGCTGCGTGTGCCTACTCCAGGCGCTGCGTGTGCCTACTCCAGGCGCTACGTGTGTCTACTCCAGGCGCTGCGTGTGCCTACTCCAGGTGCTGCGTGTGCCTACTCCAAGCGCTGCGTGTGCCTACTCCGGGCGCTGCGTGTGCCTACTCCAGGCGCTGCGTGTGCCTACTCCAGGCGCTACGTGTGTCTACTCCAGGCGCTGCGTGTGCCTACTCCAAGCGCTGCGTATGCCTAATCCGGGCGCTGCGTGTGCCTACTCCAGGCGCTGCGTGTGCCTACTCCAGGCGCTACGTGTGTCTACTCCAGGCGCTGCGTGTGTCTACTCCAAGCGCTGCGTGTGCCTACTCCAGGCGCTGCGTGTGCCTAGACCAGGCGCTGCGCACCTAACACAGGCAAGGCCTGTTCATACTCCGTGATCGGTGAGCACCACCGCCAAGCGCGGTGTGCCACTTTCGTCTTCGGGCTCCGCTTCAGTACTCATTTATCTTTATTATCTTTTTTTAAAATACTTGTAATTCACGTCACCCATCATCATCATCATACTTCATTTTTTATATAAAACTGTAAATACCTTTTTAAATTTTAAATAAATTATTCGTTTTTGTTCTATTTTTGTTGTTTCGTTGATGTTAGGTTAGGTTCTTTTGTTTTTAATTGTCGCTTCACGACAAATAACACTATAATACGCATTAAAGGCTATTTCACCCTAGTATTCTTTGGAAGCGTAGTCCTTCCACGGTGTAGCCGTGGCGCTAACGTATACTTTATTGTAATCATATCATGTATTATCAATAGATTTCTTTTCGTTATTTCTACCAGTTTTTAACGAAATTTCTAGATTTTAGTTGTGTTCACTACATTGATGTAAATAGTAGAGTGGTAACCGACACGATAAGTCTCTTGACACTAATTTTCAAAGCTACACGAACAAATTACAAACCAATAATACCGCACGCTGCCAAATAACTAATTGGCGTCCAGTTAGAGGTTGATTACTTTAGAGCATTTGCACACAGTGAGAATAGCCACAAAACAACACAGCAAGTTTACCAATAGTTAACATAAATTAGTACTAGCGGCTTGGCAGACTTTTTTCCGCTCTTTCAAGTAAGTGGCGTGAAGAAGTTTCAGTCTGAATTCACCCCGGATTTATTTGCAGTGTTAATATATAATTCATTATCAAACCAAAAAGTGGAATAAAGCGCCATTTACCGGGCCCAGGTTTTGTGATTTTATTTTTTATAATTAATATTTTATTTTTTGATAAGACACTGGACCATAACAGGTTGGTTGTGAATCATCATACGTAGTAGAGCCACGCTGCAGAAATATTATAGTTGTAGCAAGAAAGGATCGGCTCGACCAGGGAAGAACCACGCTCTCACAAAATACCAGCCTAAAATAGTAGCTTAACGCTGCTGTTTGGGTTTCGTATGATGAGTGGACAAAACCATTGACACTTTTAATTGGAAACGAGACATTCCTTCTTAATCCTCAGGGGTGACAGCGCATTTGTATTTTGATTATTTATCGAGTATAGACGAAGATGTCTATGGGCCACAGTATCCACTTATCTGTCACCCGTATTCTATGAAAAATACAAACCTTAAAATTTTTTGAATTACTGTCGAATTTCGACCACTAGTATCAAGTTGTTGTGCCGTGGTGTGGGCCTTGCGTTAGATGGTGGTATAACCATCTCATTTACGCCAGGCGTAACAAAGCGGAAGCGGTGTATTAGCGTCAACTGCGGTCGTCAATGTAGAATTTTAGTTTAGCAGGAGCATCAACTAGACAAAACAAAAAATATTGTGCTAATATAACCTCAATCAGTCAAGTTGGTCAGAAGTGACACTATTACCAATAGCCATCCATTCGAATTCGATTGGTAGTGACTGCATTAGTCGGAAAATGGTAATCCCTCTCATTGATCTCCTTTCACCTGTGGTCACTTCCAATCTGAATAATTCACTGAATTCCTGAATTCCCTTTAGCTTGGGAAGATGCGTTCGTAGCTCCTCTTCCTAAAAAGTCAAATTTTAGACCTATTTCTATTTCGCTTTTCCTTTCCAAAGTTTTAGAACGATTTTTGCACAATTAATTAAGCACCTATCTTTTAAAACAATCTTTTAATCCTTTGCAATCCGGTTTCCGTCCTGGCTATAGTACCGCTTCTGCACTTTTACAAATTACCGATGATATTCGGTATGGTACGAGTATGGAGATACAAAAGCTTACTATTCTTACGTTGCTAGATTTCAGTAATGCATTTAATACTGTAGATTTTGATATCTTGTTATGCATCCTGCGCTCTCTCGACATATCTCCAATTGTAGTTGACTGAATTCGAAGTTACTTGTTTGGTCGCCGACAACGCATTCAGGTGCAAGATGTTTTTTCCACCTGGACTAAGCGGCTGGTGTACGACAAGGTGGCGTGTTGTCTCCTCTCCTGTCTGCAATTGACATTAACTCTATAAGTCATAATCAGTCCTCTTCCTACCACTTGTATGCTGACGATCTGCAAATCTATATTCAGTATGTATGTATTTTACGCTACCACAATAACGGCACTATATACATACATACACACAAAATAAACATGTTTACGGAGACACGAGAACAACATTACTGTACATCTGAAGCATTTGGATTAAAATAAAAAACTTGGATGCTTGAAATAATTGAATATATAAATTCTCACACATGCATTCCAGAGGGGTAGGCAGAGACTACATTCTTCTGCCACGCCCAACATTCACTAAGATACATTAAAACCACCAAACCATAAATTAGTGCCATACGTGCATTTTGTTACAAATTCCGACTTCCCAAATAGAGTGAAGAGCCCCATTTATCCTGAATCCTGCATTTACTCGTCCTTCTATATACTTGTAATAAAATAAACAATTTAAGTTTCTACTATTTCGATATTGTGAATAAAATAAAAATGTGACTCAGATTCTGGTTTCAGAACTTTGTTCGAGAGCTTAAACCAGACCCACCGAGAAGATATAATCTTCAATTGTTAATACACTAAGTTAAGGTTAAGTATAGCATCCTAATCCCAAATAACATATTGTCAACAGCGTATATTGCGCAGGTAAAATAAACACGACATTAATAACTTAAGAGCCGCTGCATAATTTGCTGTAATCCCTTGATACAAACTGTCTCAAGTTTAACTTCGCCGAATTAATTAAAGATTGTTGCATAACACCTCAGACGCGAAAATACCCATTAAATTTAATATGACAGCGATGTCTCTGACCCATGACCTATCGCGAATCATCCTTGGTAGGATTTTGTGTGCATAAACATATAGCTGACTTGAAGCATCGACGTTCCGGGAAGTCTGCAGTCTGTGAACATGTTCATGATCGTCCCAGACATTACATTAGATTTGATAGACCAAAAATCCTCGTAAAAGAACACCGATTCCTACCAAGGATGATTCGTGAGGCTATTGGAATTAAAAAAAAAAACACCCTTATTTCAATAGAGAAGATAGATGGGTGCTGCATTCTGCTTGGAATATTATAATTAATGAAATTAAACCCATACCCAAGCAAACCAACGCAAGGCTTTTAGATACTATAAGCTCATTCTGCGTAGATCGGACCAAAAATTAATATAAAAAAAACTGAAGGTAGCTGGGCTCACTATGATATCGGGTCGTTAAAAACCTCAGTCCCCCCTTAACCATGGGTTCTGTAAAGCACCCGAAACGTCGGGAATTAGAGTTAAATTAAACGTGATAGAACCAGTAAAAATTAGTTTCATTTAAAATATAATTAATAATAGATTATTTAAAAAATCTAAGGCTGAATCTGAATGACAGGGTGAGAAATAGTGTGATAAGAGAAAAGTGTAGTTTGCAAGATGACGTTGTGACCAGGATTAAAAAAGGAATGCTTCGGTGGTTTGGTCATGTAGAAATAATGAACGAGGAAAGAGTGACAAAGCAAATTTATGTTTCAGAAGTGAACGGCAGAGTTGGGAAAGGACGCCCTAGACGAAGATTTATCGACCAAATTGGCGATACATTGAAAATGGGCCAGATTAGCAGTACCGTTAACCGACGTGCGTGTATGCGTAGATATAATGGATGTAAAGGAGGCGAGAGAGGTGTGTCAGGATCGCGCCAAATGGAAGTCTGTAGTCTCTGCCTATCCCTCTGGGTGACAGGCGTGAGTGTTTGTGTGTCTTAATTACTAGATATTATTTAATTTTCTTCAAAAGTATCTGCTAATTATTTATTAATTTTAAATGAAAAAACTTGTATATCGTATGAATGCATAATTTTAATTGCAAATATGATAAACGTGAGGTCTTAAATAAAATAAAAATTTTATGTTGAAAATATTATTGCCTCGCTCTGTTATTAATTTAATGGAGTCGTATGGTATTACGCGGTAATCTGCAAGTAATACTTCCTCGTAATATCTCCCGGGAGTTGGATAGTAAGCTGAACTTATTGTGGAAATTTACGAGTCCGCTCCGCCAAAATCATTATTTATGGTATTGTCTCTATTACGAAGAATGTCTGGCCAGACAATTAAGTTAGTGGATTTTGTTCTATAAATTAAAGAATTTGGTAAGAAGAGTGGGACATAGGTTATTTATGCAGTCATATTACTTAATCTCTTTAAATATTCTATTTTAAAGCTCTGGAAATATTTGTCTGGAGATAATATTTATAAAAATGTTGTTTTTATATAGTATAAGGCTGACAAACGAGTTCACAGTCTACCTAATGGTAACTAGATGATGTGACCAATAGAAACCTACATCAATCCTCGATTAAGGATTACAATGCAGATTGACTAAGATGGAATGTCTCGCTTTCAGTAAAAAGGATCTTCGGATACCTACCAGTCACCACACGAAACACATTCATGTAGCAAAGGTTCACTAACATAACAAGCAAGATCTCAATTGAGCGATTAAAACAAATGCAGATACAGCGTATATTTGCTCACCTACACGAGCAACAACAACTAGAAGCATGTCGATAAGAAGATTAATAATGTCTCAACTGTGTACACGGCCGATGGTTCCAGACAATTACTCTTCTAAAGTGCCAGGTTACTGCAATTTATAGGAAACCGTTAGTACGAGTGATTTGTATTGGGGCCGTTATAGTTAAACTCATAATATGTAACAAATGACAGGCTATATCGTGCGTTATCACATGCCATGTGACACATTCATGTTTTTATTCTTTATTTCGATAACAAAAACGAAGTAAACGAGCATGCGGCTTAAGTATCTAATAATAATGTAACGCTCCCCCCCCCCCGCCTACCTTATCTATAAAAATATATATATATATATATATATATATATATATATAAAACTTACGTAACCGTTATAATACCCATTTATTCATCTTTCCCAAGGATCTTTCTAAAGGTTTAGTAATAGGCCGTTTAATCGCGTGATCGTCTTAATTAGGACCCTTATTTACGTTGTGTTTGTTTAGTAACTTAGTTTTTTTGGCGTCTCTTGGAAGAATGAATATTTTACAGACCAGTCAAAAACCATTGATTTTAAGCTAAAGAACCCCATTCACGAAGACTGGGCAGGAAAAGGTTAGGAATATTAAATCGTCCCTATTCCACTTGTATCAGGTTCACATCATTCAATTCCTTATTAATTAATCCCATCCCGATTGGAGAAGGCTCACAACATTTATACAAAACAAATATAGGAGGCACATGTACTTCAAACTGTATGGGGTGTATCCGTTTTACCCTTTGATATACCCCACATTGTTCATGCTCGGGATGGTCGGGTACAATCAGCTCAGAGTGAGACGGGAGTTTGCTGTGGCTGCATACGCAGTGCTAAGTTGCTGGGTGGCGCCGCGAGCAAGCCGGGGGCGCTACGCCACCCGTAGCTGTGCGCACCGGACCGGACCGGACCGGTACGTCTGGAGGCGACTTCGCCGGCCACTGCTCGCGCTGCCCGTGACCAAGACTAATTTGCTTAGTAACTCACCTATAGTCCGAAGTGCCGTGTAGTGGCGGTTAAGAATATCCACTACCCCATATTTTCCCGTGGGTGCTGTAAAAGGCGACAAAAGGAAACAGACAGGAGATGGGCAGCAGCATCTTCCTGATAACAACAAAAAACATACAACATAAAATTGCGGTTGCCAACCCGCTCGCCAAGCGTGGCAACTATGGCAAATACCCCCCTATGACGAGAGTAACAAAGAAACGGCCCCCAGTCCCCGGCGGCCCCGCTATTCCTGGCTACGGTGGCGACCATGGTAACGGCAGGGCAAGGGGTGCAAAGAATCTCCAGTGGAGGTTCGGTTGCCACCTAAGACGACTTGACCTGGCAACATACAACGCACGCACCCTGAGGACTGATGATAAAATCTTGGAGCTGGAAGAAGAGATAGACAAGTTACGCTGGCATATTATAGGATTATCCGAAGTCCGAATAGAGGGGGAGGACACGGTAATCCTCGAATCCGGCAACTTGCTCTATCACCGGGAGGGCGACCATCTGTCTCAAGGAGGTGTCGGATTTATCGTCCACAAGTCTCTCGTTAACAACGTTGTAAAGATTGAGAGTGTGTCGACGAGGGTTGCATACCTTATACTCAGAATCACCAAACGGTATTCGCTAAAGGTCATACAGCTTTACGCACCAACCTCGGCACACCCCGACGAGGAGGTGGAGGAAATGTATGAGGATAAAACTAGAGCCATGCATTCCTCCAAAACCCAATATACGGTGTTAATGGGAGACTTCAATGCAAAACTAGGCACAAGAGAGAACGGTGAGCTGAAAATAGGGAAATTTAGAATAGGGCAACGGAACCCAAGGGGCCAGCAGCTGGCCAACTTCATGAAGATAGAGGGACTCTTCATGATGGACTCTTTCTTCCAGAAGCGGCGCTATAGGAAGTGGACCTGGTCGATCCCCGACCGTTCCACATAAAATGAGATTGACATCATTATGACGAATAGACGACAACTGTTCAGTGATGTCTTCGTGATCGCGAGGGTGAAAACTGGTAGCGATCATCGAATGGTCAGAGGCACACTTAACCTAAACGTTAAGTTGGAGAGGTCTCGTCTAATGACGTCAACGCTCCGTCCCCCACGTGCTCTGTTCCAAAGTCCCAAAACCTTTCAGCTCGAGTTACAAAACCGTTTTCAGTGCCTAGAAGACTGCAATGAAGTGTACGATATGAATGACAAGCTCGTGGAAACTGTCCATGCGGTCGGAGCTAAGTTCTGCAAGACCCGCCGCAGAAGAACACAAAAACTCCCTGATCACCCTCTCAATCTCATGGCTGTTAGACGGGAGATTAAGCTACATTCTTCAACAGATTTGACAGCGTACAGGCAACTGGACAGACAGATCTCCAAATGCATGCGGCGGGACTTACGCAACTTCATACAGCTTGTATTGAAGAAGCGATTGAGCGGAACCAAGGCTCCAAAGTCTTTGCCAAAGATCTGTCTGCCAGAAAGAGCCAACTGTCAAAGCTGAAGACCGAATGTGGCAGCATCGTTTCCGAGACACCTGAGATTTTGAGTGAGATTGAGAGGTTCTACGGGCAGCTGTACACGTCATCATTGGAGCCACACGCAAGTGTGAGTAATGATCCAAGAGCGAGTCTTATCCGACACTATTCAGAAGATATCCCGGACGTCAGTCTGAGCGAGATTAGAATGGCTCTCCAGCACCTTAAAAACGGCAAGGCCCCAGGCGAGGATGGAATTACAGCGGAGCTTCTGAAAGCGGATGGAATACCGGTACTTGAAGTCATTTAGAAGCTGTTTAATTCCGTCCTCCATGGTGGCATTACACCGGAGGCGTGGAGCAGAAGTGCGGTGGTCTTGTTCTTCAAGAAAGGTGACAACGCTCTCTTGAGCTATTGACCGATTTCCCTTCTGAGCAGCGTCTACGTGCTATTTTCGAGAGTCATTACGAATCGTCTCGCGCGCAGACTTGACGACTTCCCGAACAAGCTGGTTTCCGAAAGGGATTTAGCACCATAGACCACATACATACTCTTCGGCAAATTGTACAGAAGTCCGAAGAGTACAATTTGCCACTATGTCTGGCGTATGTGGACTATGAGAAAGCCATTGATTCCGTCGAAATTTGGGCGGTGCTGCTGTCCCTTCAGCGGTGCCAAGTTGACTGTCGGTATATCGATGTACTGAAGTGTTTGTACAGTAGAGATACGATGGCTATCCGAGTACAGAACCAGAGTACGAAACCTATCCAATTGCAGAGAGGTGTAAGACAGGGTGATGTTATATCCCCGAAACTCTTCACCGCTGCATTGGAAGACGTTTTCAAGCTTCTGGACTGGAAAGGATACGGTATTAACATCAATGGCGAGTACATCACTCACTTTCGATTTGCCGACGATATAGTTCTTATGGCAGAATCGCTGGAGGACCTAAGCACCATGCTCAATGACCTCAATAGTGTCTTCCAACGAATAGGTCTTAGGATGAACATGGACAAAACAAAGATCATGTTTAATGTCCATGTCACACCTATGCCGGTAGTTGTTAGGAGCACTAAGCTCGAAGTTGTTGACGCGTATGTTTACCTGGGACAAATAGTCCAACTAGGTAAGTCCAACTTTGACCGAGAAGTCAATCGACGGATTCAACTCGGCTGGGCAGCGTTCGGGAAACTACGAGACATCTTCTCGTCAGACATACCTCAAAACCTTAAAACGAAATTGTACAACCAGAGCGTGTTGCCAGGTATGACTTACGGATCTGAGACTTGGTCCTTCACTGCTGGCCGTATGAGGAAGCTCAAGGTAACTCAGCGAGCTATGGAGAGGGCTATGCTCGGGGTTTCTCTGCGTGATAAACTTAGAAAGGAGTATATCCGCAGTAGAACCAGAGTAACCGACATAGCCCAACGTATTAGTATACTGAAGTGGCAATGGGCCATTCAGAGTTCATTCAGATTACTCGAAAATATGTCAATCCTCTCGTTAACTTTATTCACTACGAGGTTTGTTCGGACTCATTATCATCATCATCATTACAGCCTTTCATAAGTCCACTGCTGAACATAGGCCTCCCCCAAGGAATGCCACAAAGCACGGTCCTGAGCCACCTGCATTCATCGACTTCCTGCATGTCTTACCAGGTCGTCACTCCATCTCGTGGGGGGTCGAACCTACACTTCGCCTACCGGTACGAGGCTGCCACTCAAGAACCTTTCATCCCCATCGGTTGTCGGTTCTTCGAGCTATATGGCCGGCCCATTGCCACTTCATTTACTAATCTATTATATATTATTTTACTAATCCGTTGAGCTATATCGGTCACTCTGGTCCATTTAAATAAAACTAATTTTACGGATTTCATCGCGAGATATTAACTTATTTTATATTCAAGACGTTTCGAGCACTTTCCAACACCCATGGTCACGGGGGGAGGGCGACTGAGGTGTATGACGTCCCAATGTCATAGTTAACTATGGCTGCCTCCAGATTAAAGATTATTAATTTTTGTTTCAATCTACGCAGTATGAACTTACAGTATCTTGAAGTCTTACAGTTGTATGCTTGGGTTGGGATTAAATTTTATTAATTATTGGATCCCAAGCAGATGGTAGCACCCAAATCATTGCACTCTGGTCCACTCAGCAAATAGTAGATAATACAGTCACAAGACTCATTTTAAATAACAAAAACTCATTCAAATGAGCCAACGTTAATTTACAGAACTCAACGAGTTAGTTACGTAATGGTGCACTTGCTGGCAAAATCAAAAAAGCTTTCCAGCTCCAGTCTTGGATGACCATTAAAACAAAAAAAGCACTCGTAAAATAAATATGCAATCAGTATTTCACGTCGGGCTGAAACGATGTTTTTATATTTTTGATATTCTTAACTTGAGGTTGTGCTTAAAAAAGTTAAAGTTTACTATTAGCTTTTATTACTATCCATAATTTTTAGGGTTCCGTACCTCAAAAGGAAAAAACGAAACCCTTATAGGATCACTTTGTTGTCCGTCTGTCTGTCTGTCTGTCAAGACCCTTTTTCTCAGGAACGCGTGGAGGTGTCAAGCTGAAATTCATATCAAATACTCAAGTCTACTGTCTCTTAGAGCTCTGAAAAAATCAAACTTCTAAGCCAACGCAATCAAAAGATACAGCCGTTTATGCCGTAACTTTCGACATTCGCAAGGGAATCAAAACCTACAGGGTCCCGTGAACTCAGAATCTTGAAATTTGGTACGAAGCAACTTTTTATAGCACAAATAAAGGAAAAATTGCGAAAAGCATAAATTTTTAGTTATATCATATAATAAAAATATTTTTAATAATTTGAAACTTATATACCTACAGATTTGTTCAGTGCGTGAGTCCGACTCGCACGTTGGCGGTTTTTGCTCTTAAAATAAATAAATTCCGTGAAATAAAATAAAAAAGATATATTTCTCATACTAATAATTTTTTAAACTTACGCAAACACTACACATTGAATGAATTTAATGTTTACGGGTTCTATCGCGTTTAATTAAAATTATTAATTACCGACGTTTGAGGTTGACTGCTCCGTGGTGCAGTGGCTTAGCAATGAGTTGCTGCGCTGGGGGCCGCGGGTTCGAATCCCGCACGGAACAAGTATTTGTATGGCCTACAAATAATTGTTCTGGGTCTGAATATCTGTCCTTGAACTATTTGTGTTTGTAAACTGCCTCCACGATACGGGAGAAAGTCCTAGTGTGGGGGTAATGCTTTTTAAAAAAGAAAGATAAAAAAAAGTTTCGGGTGCTTTACAGCACCCATGGTCACGGGAGGGATCACCTTAAGTGTTTGAAGTCCCGATGTCATAGTTAGCCCGGCTACCTTCAGTTTATGAATATTAATTTTAGTCCGATCTACGCAGAACGAGCTTATAGTATCTTGCAGCCTTATTAATAAACATAGACTTGAGCAAGATTAACTTTACTCCTAGTTTAAAGCTTAAAATAACTAATTTCAGTATTACGAGTAATGAACTGTTCGCGCCAAACACTTTCAATGATTGACGCGAGAGGGCTCTCGGCGCGGTGCATTCATACCGGTTTGATTTTCGGTCGTGCGAAAAACGCCCAAGTGCAGTCAGTCGTCCTTAGGCAGTGCTCACGATTGGCACGCTGCCAATTAAGCGCGGGAACTCGGAATAATTAAGCGCGGACAGTAAAATACGGTCTAGGAATTTTGTGGCGTGTATCCCTACTGGAGAGCTTCCCCGGGACTTATTGGGTCCGACTCAGAATCTGTATAAGTGCATTCGACAATATTAGCTAGTGCGGCCTCTGTATTCTAGAACTAACTGTTGCAACGCGAAACGGTAGTGACCTTTGATTCAGAAACTCCGTGCGTGTTTTGTGCGGTACCCTTATACCCCGCGATAGTTAGTGGCTTCTGTAAGCTAGTTAATCGTACGATAGAGTTAAGTGACTGTCATCGTGACGAAAGAAGAAAGTGACTGTGGTCCGGCGCCGAAGCAGTCTGAAGCAGTGTGGCAGCATTTTGGAGCAGCCGGGAACTCGGCAGCAGCTGGTCGCCTATGCTTGACAAGGCCCCACACATTCACCCCTCACTGTACACTACTCTCCATCCACTATTACACACACTCACGGCCTGCCCAAGCCTTGGTGCGAAGTTAGCTTCGGATAATGGTAAGTACTATGTCCTTCTAACGTCCTCCCATCTGGTTTATTGTAATTAGGAATTTCCACGTGGCCACATTGAGGCCCGACCTACGTTTGCTCGGGAAGTCTTCTGCTCATGGGCCCCAGAGGATTGGATCCTTTAAGGGAGCAACCGTAGGCCGTAACAAACTGGTAGCAGAGCGTGGTTCCGGGTTCGATTCCCTTATTAATTTGTATCTACAATCACGCCCGTCCGTAATACGTAAAAATATTTTTTTGTACGTAATAATAGAATTATTTCCCTTTGTTGTTTGTTGCTTGCCTTTTTTTTTGGTTAGTAGGTAGTTTGAAAAGCCGCGCCCTAGGTTGCGCAAGCGGGAGTTTTTCTAGAGATATACGTCATGTAGGTAGATGGTTATTTTTACGTAATCGGTTAATTATCGTTGTCGGATAGTTTTAGTGGATTACTTATCGAAGGGTCGATTTCCGAGCTAGGCATTTTTTGTTGATCGACCGTGATGTGTATCTTCGTTTATATTGTAATTTGTATTTGAACTAAAGAGTAGTAATTGTATTTGCGCAATTTCAATTTAACTTGATTTGATCGCACTAGTATTTGTTATTTGTTAATTTGATTTGTGTCTTTTCTTTTGTGCTAACTTGTATTTGGTTGATACGTAGTAATTCGTATTTGTGTAATTTCTATTCAACGCAATTTGATAGGAACTGCATTTATTAACTGTTAATTTTTGTTGTATTTTTTGTTTGTTATCTTTGTAATCTGTGCTCAAGCCGCGTAGTAATTTGCATTTAATAGTGATGACATCGCCCAAGCTACTGATCCGTTGTTTGCGGACTGAGCTACGCTGGGCCACAAGCGCCCATGCTTTGATAGGTCGACCGGATAGGGTCCATAACTTGATGAAGCGGTTCGAGCAGGTGGATGCTCGAAGGGCCGCAGTGGAGGAGGCTTACGCTGAGCTCGAGGATTCGGATGTGGAGTAGGGAGTCCTAGACTCCTGCTTCGCGGACTATGAGCAGTTCTTGTGGCTCACGGACGAGTTGATCGAGGCTGAAGGCAGGCATGCCGAGGAGGCGCGTGAAGCTCGGATGAGTGACCTGTCCGAGTCCTCTCTGAAGCAGCTTCAGCCGGAGCTGTTGGGACGACTCCCAACTCTGGACCTGCCAAAGTTCTCCGGGGTCCTTTCCGAATGACTGACCTTCGTTGGTCTTTTCGACAGCCTAGTGGACGCCCGGAGTGACTTGACCCCGAGCAAAAAGATGGTGTACCTCCTGGCCTCACTGGAGGGGGAGGCCCTGGGCGTCGTCGGCCACTTGAGATTGTCGGAAACGCTTACCAGACTACTCGGGACCTCCTAGCCAGAAGATACGCCAACGTCCGGCGAATTGCGGACGAACATGTTAAGCAGCTTCTAAGCCTCCCGCTGCTTAGTGACCGGGCCAGACTGCGTCCGGGCCTGTTGGATCCAGTCTTGGTGGCCTGTAATACGTTGAGGCGGCTGGGTTTACCAGTGGGCGAATGGGCTTTTTTGTTGCTCCGCACCGTGCTGTCCCGTCTACCTCTCGACCTTCGAATCCATTTTGAGGAGAGGTACGGCGGGGACGAGGCCTCCTATATTCCGCCCTTCTATGACCTGCTGCGGTTTTTGGAGGAGCAGTGCCGGCAGATAGAGAGCGCGGCGGGCACCGTTGACGACTTACGAGCCGTGCCCAGTGAGAGGCTGAATCCTCCAGGCAAGTCGTCGTCAACCCCCCCCTGCTCCTATTGTAGAGCATCTGATCATCGGGTAACGTCGTGCACGAAATTATTAGGTAAGCCGGTTCCAGCGAGGCGAACTATCGCCAAGGAGCGCCGCTGGTGCTGCTCATGTTTGGGAGGACAACTCCAGCGAGACTGTCCGCATCGGCGGCCCTGTCTGCATTGCCAGGGCAATCATCATGCCGTTTTGTGCCTGAGTGCGAACGGCGTCTCCTCTCGGGGCTCTGCCAGGCCCTCGACCCCCAAGGGCGGGGGCGCTCAGCCACGCCCTCTGCCGGGCGAATCTCGGCGCCCGCCGGCCAGCCATCAGGCCCCTAAGTTTTAAAGGGGTCCATCCCCCGACCAGTCGGGGGGTAATTCCCCCAGGGGCGGGGGTGTCATCACCCCCCCTAAGCGTGTGGAGAGGAACTTCACGGCCACTCATCGGTCCGCTGGACCCTTCTCACTCCCGTTAGCTGAGTGGCCGCGACTGGTGTACCGCTGTTCCCCATTTGATGGAGGCGGCCCTGGCTACCTGCCGCCTTAGCTCCCACCACGGCCACCTCCACTGAACCTTAAGCCGTCAACAGTCCACTTGTCAAAATGTTCTGTTGCCGACGGCCTCAGTGAAGGCGTACAACCCGAGTGGCGACTGTTAGCGATCTCGGGTTCACGCCATGTGGCCTCCCCTTGGTGGTGGGAAAAATAGGGCCCCTCTGGAGCGTTGAATTACGCTGTCAAGGGGTATTAGATTTGGTTTGGTCGAGCACTTAGTCAAAAAATACTTGAATTAAAATTAAAAATTGCTTTGGGCTTTCCGCGAAATTTTCCTATTTGTAGCGGTTTAAATTAAAAGAATTGAATTTAATCTACTCCTTTAAATGCTACTGCATGTGTTTTGTACATATATTTAATCACTGTATTTGATTGTTGCGTCTGTTTGCTGAAAGGAAATTGAATGGCGCGCTATTTGAAAAATTATGTACATATACATAGATAGTGTTTAATCATTTTGCTTTACGAAGAAGTAGGGCTGTCCCTTACGTTATTGTTTTGTTTAATTTGCAAGTTGACCTATGCGCATCGGTGATTAATTTGGTTGAATTAATTCTGTAGTTGAACATTGATGCTTTTGAAAAATTAGTTGAAATATGAGCATAGGACTACTTGTCTAACAGGCTAGCTAGTTTGGAGATTATCAGATTGAAATCAGCTGCCGCACTATTTTAGTAAATGATAATATGGTGGGTGGCCTGGCTAGGCCTACTTGTTGAAAATTCATACTAGGGAGTATCTGTGCGTTTCGTTCGGCTCTCCACAGACGACGTTCATGTGGAATTTGTGGGTGCTCTCTGCACTGAAGCTTAGGAGGCCGCTCGGGGCCGCTTCGTGTCGCGTCGCTGTATGCAGAGCTGATCCGGTCGGATTGCGGAACTAATCATAGGGGCACATATAGGTGTTTGAAAGAGGTCGTCGGACTTCTGTCCAGTACAGGACTTGTTTTAGTGCTGCGATGCCCAGGAGAAGCATCCAGTGGAGGCTGACCCTCCGGCTTGTCACATTAGGGCTATTTTTTGAGGCGCTGGTTAGGGTTGCAAGATCTGATGGGGTGCTTAAGGTGGCCTAGTTGGTTATAGATTCGGTCTTGCAACTTGCCTTCGCGACCTTGTCCCGCTGACCGGTTTGCTCGCGGACCTAAATCCTTATGTCCGGGACGGGGGTTTGTTCGCGCCAAACACTTTCAATGATTGACGCGAGAGGGCTCTCGGCGCGGTGCATTCATACCGGTTTGACTTTCGGTCGTGCGAAAAACGCCCAAGTGCAGTCAGTCGTCCTTAGGCAGTGCTCACGATTGGCACGCTGCCAATTAAGCGCGGGAACTCGGAATAATTAAGCGCGGACAGTAAAATACGGTCTAGGAATTTTGTGGCGCGTATCCCTACTGGAGAGCTTCCCCGGGACTTATTGGGTCCGACTCAGAATCTGTATAAGTGCATTCGACAATATTAGCTAGTGCGGCCTCTGTATTCTAGAACTAACTGTTGCAACGCGAAACGGTAGTGACCTTTGATTCAGAAACTCCGTGCGTGTTTTGTGCGGTACCCTTATACCCCGCGATAGTTAGTGGCTTCTGTAAGCTAGTTAATCGTACGATAGAGTTAAGTGACTGTCATCTTGACGAAAGAAGAAAGTGACTGTGGTCCGGCGCCGAAGCAGTCTGAAGCAGTGTGGCAGCATTTTGGAGCAGCCGGGAACTCGGCAGCAGCTGGTCGCCTATGCTTGACAAGGCCCCACACATTCACCCCTCACTGTACACTACTCTCCATCCACTATTACACACACTCACGGCCTGCCCAAGCCTTGGTGCGAAGTTAGCTTCGGATAATGGTAAGTACTATGTCCTTCTAACGTCCTCCCATCTGGTTTATTGTAATTAGGAATTTCCACGTGGCCACATTGAGGCCCGACCTACGTTTGCTCGGGAAGTCTTCTGCTCATGGGCCCCAGAGGATTGGATCCTTTAAGGGAGCAACCGTAGGCCGTAACATAAACATAGAGTAAGGAGGGAGTAAACTAATCCGATTTTCAATGTCTGTATTGAAAGAGCTACGTTTCCTGATCAATGAAAACTTACTAGAGTTGTGCCTGTACCGAAAGGTAGTGGGGGATCGACGCCTAGTGACTTCAGATCCGTGGCAGTCTTAAGCACTCCAGCGAAAGTGTTCGAGACGGCCATTTATAACTGCCTGTACCCACAGATTATTGCACAGTTGTCCGACGCGCAGCACGGCTTCCGCCCTGGGCGGGGGACAACTGGGAACTTACTGGAGCTGATGACGCATCTAGTACCCGCGGTTGATGCTGGCCTGCAAGTAGACGTAGCCTACTTCGACTTTGGAAAGGCTTTCGATTCGATGTTCTACTTTGTAAGTTGGCTTGTGTGGCTGCACACCTCGCACGCTATCATTTTTCACCAGTTACCTGCGAGACCGGCATCAGTTTGTTGATTACAATGGGCACTTTTCTCGACCCTACCCTACTAGATCTGGTGTTAGTTAAGGCAGCAATCTAGGACCTTTGCTGTTCATTTTAATGATAAATGATTTGCCCAATGTAGTAAATTTTTGTATTTCATTACTGTTTGCCGATGATCTAAAATTAGTTTTAAAAATTAGACATAAATATGATTGTGACTCTTTACAGCATGATATTGATAATGTTTTAGAATGGAGCATAGATAATAAATTTTTCTTTAATGTCTCTAAATGCTCAGTACTGTCCTTTTGCCGCTCACGCGCCCTAATTCATCACCCATACATGATGGAAGATGCTTCACAGAGTAACGGAGGTTAGAGATCTGGGTTTACATTTCACTGCAGAATTAAACTTTAGATTACATGTAAGTAATGTTTGTATAAAGGCATACCGTAATCTCGGATTGATAATGCTTCTTGCAAATAATTTCACTAATGTCGGGGTTCTGAGAGCGCTATATGATGCACTCGTAAGGAGCCACTTAGAATGTAATGCCGTCATTTGGGCTCCTCATTAAGCCAAATACACGTATATGTTAGAGCGGATCCAAAATAAATTTATTAGATTCTTATACTTAAAGCAATTTGGAGTGTACCCGGGATATCCCTTGATGTATCCTAATCTATTTTTCCTCGGTATGGTAGGGTACTACAAGCTCGAAGTCAGAAGAGAAGTCACTCTCGCTGTGTACGTGTTGAAGGTGATCAGGGGTAGGATACACAGCCCGAGAGTGTTGGAGACGGTGCTACTGAATGTGCCTGACGGTAGCGCAGGCCGTCGTTACTGGCAGTGCCGCACTGATGCAGCAAGCACCGTTCACGCACGCGCACAGTGTTTTTTTTTTTATAGGATCGGGTGACAAACAAGCACACAGTCCACCTGATGGTAAGTGGTTACTGTGACCCATAGACATCTACATCTATCCTCAATAAAGACTCAAGATGCAGGTGCGTCGTCACCCGTGAGGACTAAGATGGAATGCCTCTTTGCCAGTAAAAAGGGTCTCCGGTTCTCTACACTCACCATACAAAACACAGCAGCGGTAAGCTGCTATTTTACGCTGGTTTTCTGTGAGAGCGTGGTTCTTCTCCGGTCAAGCCGACCCATTCGTGCTACAACCATAATATAGCTGCAGCATGGCTCTACCACGTAGAAAATCGTGATCAACACCATGTCGGAGCGAACTGATTTATTTTCATGTTCACTGAGTGAGCTCAGTAAAATGGCATATCATACTGTATCTTTGGCTACACTATCGAATTAGGGTACTCACCCTGTAATGATTATGTATGATGTATGTGTGTGTAAATAAATAAAAATAAATAAATGTTCTATCATAGCTACTCAGTCCATAGTTTATTATTGAACTTGCTAATGCCAAATATAAAAGTAAAAGTAAATATAAGGAATTTTATGCTTAAGTATTGTTAAATTACAAAGTATTGCTCTTACTTTGTTACAAATGTGAATAACATGAATTCTCCAGTTAAATTTACTATCTATTATTAGGCCTAAATACATATGCTGATCAAACATTTCCAGGGGGTTACAGTTGCATTTGGTGTATTGCTGATGCAGACAGTTGTGTTCATGCGCAATGATAGTGGGTTGTGTATTATATTTTATGTAGCTTGAGTGTATATGCATCAGCTTAGTTTTTTGAGTATTGATTACCAGCCCAACATCATGTGGCCATTTGCACAGCTGATCAGAGTTATGTTGCATCAATTCTTGTGCTTTAAATAGGTTGTTATGTGCAGTTATTAGACATGTGTCGTCTGCGAACTGGTAAATGGAAAAATGTTTAAAGATATTACACATATCATTCACATATAACAAGTATTCGGACCAATAATAGAGCCCTGGGCTGTACCCTGAGAAGTAGATATTTTATTACTATATTCACCTTCGACTTTTACTAATGTATGACGGTTTGTGTGATAGGTTTGGAACCAATTCAGGGCCGGACCCTGAATTCAGTTTTGTTCCAATTTCGAAAAAATTATATTATAATTTAAAACATCAAATGCCTTACTAAAATCAATAAAGATAGCAATAATATGTCTCCTCTCATTTAGGTGCAAGTTGACTTCGTTAGTAAATTTTGCAAGTAACTGTGAGGTACTTTTATTTTTTTGAAATCCAAATTTTTTACAGTTTATTATTTTATTCTGAGCAAGGTATTTGCTTAAAGTATCTCCAAAGTACCTCTCAATTATTTTGTCAATGGACGATAAAATAGTAATTGGTCGGTAATTATTTGGATTGTCGTAGCTACCTTTCTTATGTATAGACCTAATAACACCTATTTTTAATTGTTTTATTTTTAATTATTAGTTGTTATGATTTCTAATTCAATTACTTTTGTTCTCAACAGATACAAGATGATGCAGGAGATCTAACTGGAATGAGTCAGCCAACAATATCACTTGTATGCAAACAAGTTGCTTTAGCACTAGTAGCAGAAAGAGCACAGTGGATTAAAATGCCACAAAGTGATTGCAGGTTTTTATTCAGTATGTGGATTTAGATAAGTGATTCGAATCCCGAAAGTCGGTGGAAATATCGGACAATACTACATAAACAGGAAAGGATACAGTTAAATAAATATACAAGTAAGTTTTATAGCACCTAGCTAGCCCATGTTTGCCATATAATATATCTCTCTAAGATATAACCTAGTTATATCTTAGAGAGATTCAGTATAATCTCCTTAATCTATTATTTTATATTAACAAAGTTATGAGTACTTTGTTCCAGATTGTGTCAAATGCTAATTTAGAGATCATGGATATAGTAGCACATTGGCGAGGCAGCACGCATGACTCAAGAATATTTAATGAAAGTAGCATAAAACAAAGGTTTGAGCAGTCAGAATTTAAAGGCAGGCTTCTCGGAGATTCTGGTGTTCGCGCCACTCGCGCGCGACGATTGATTCCCTGATTCGCTTTCTCTCTCTCATTCATTGATTCGGCGCGAGCGCTGTATCGCGTCAGTCGCAACCCCGGAAGCGAGTCACGCGCCGCCCTCGTTCGAGAAAAGGTTTAAGAAAGCGCGTCCGCGACCTTCAGCTCATCGGCTCGCATTAATTATGTATATATTGCCGGCCGGTATCTAATATATCTAAGTGATAATCATTACGAACAATTAAACATTAAAGTGAAAGTGACAGTGTATGATATAAGACTTTAGCTGCACGTGTATACATTCAACGGCATAACCAGCTCAGGAGCGTGCCAGCCACCCAGCACCATTCATTTATCATCCGCCCATATCTGCATTCCAAGTAAGTGCACACCCTTACATTTCCTCTCCAATTTCGTTCAACCCGCACTTCAGCTCACCGTCGATGTGAGGCTTTCCCTCACATTTTCTGGCCCTTCGAGCCTCTGAACCAGCGACCCCTGCTCATTTTACGGTCCTTCGATTATAAGAAATAAGCCCCTATGGATAAACAGTGTCCTAAGACCGGGAAATAAACCCAACCACACCCATAAAGTTACCCACATTTCTCTCAACAAAATATTAAAATCTTTTAAATAGATAAAAACTTCTTAAGTATGTAATCATATAATCTCAGCCCATATATTAAAATTCATTAATACATATTTAACATTAACATTTATTAAAAAATAGTTCACATCTCCATACATTGTTTCTCTTTAAGTAGGTACTAAGCTAACGCTTTCGAATATAATATTATATCGAGTCACAAGTGTGTAAAATTGTTACAAAATAACGTCTCGTATTTCAACAAAAGTGTTTGATTGCATCATTTTTAAACATATAATATAATTAAAAGTTCATGAAAAAGTGTTAACAATCGGCTCAACACTGCCCTTTATTGTACGATCAGCTGAGTCGTAGGTAGGTCAAGGACTCGCCGTCCCGTCTCGATCATTTGTAGAAAAGAAGCAAGCGTTAAAATATTTTGTTGTTTAATTTAATAGGTAATAAGTATATAGTATTAATATTATTAATTATATGTACTTACTCGTGTTATTTCTTTCTCAATAGGCATTATTATTAATTTCGTATATTAGTTTTTTATTATTATTTTCGTTCTGGTGACTAATACACGGCGATTGAATTGTAATATTTTCGTTGCAAAAATTATATTGCCTGTTTATTCTACTGTTAGTGTTAACTTTTAAAATACTTTTACATAATTTAGGTTGTAGGTATATTCTGCTCACTTTACATTCTCTGCTCCGCGCTTATCTTAAGTTCTGCTCAGTAACATATTATAACATTTACAACTCACACTCGCATTTATTTATTTTTTAACAGACTTCCAAAAAAGGAGGAGGTTCACAATTCGATTGTATTTTTTTTCTCTCATTCTTCTTTTATAATAATTTACATACAATGCTGTCCAAGTCTAAAGCGGCCATTTTTCGTGAGGCGATAAAAGCAATTAACCAGCTGAAGGAAATTGCCTTGGCGGTAATAGCTAAGGATACGAAAAAGTATACTATAACGGACTTTAGGCTAGGTACTGCTAGGTACGCCAAGCTAGAGGAACACAAGCACAAATTGGAGAACGTCTTCTACGAGATCCTGGATGATGAGGACCTCACCGATGAGGTCGAGGCCACCTATACAAAGAATTATGAGAAGGCGATTTCAGATTACAATGACATCTTAGTTGCGTTTGAAAAATTAAGTGTGGCTTCAGCTCTTCCGGAGACTGCTCACCCGTCCACGTCAGCCACACCTGCTCACGTTCTGCCCAAAATTGCTCTGCCGAAGTTCAGCTCTAAAATTGAAGACTGGCCTTCCTTCATAGCCATCTTTAGAAGTCTTACCGATGACATGACCACCATTTCGGATTCTGTGAAGCTTCATTACCTGCTCTCGTGCCTATCAGGCGAGGCACGCAGTATGGTATCTCATCTTCAGCTCAACAACGAGAATTTGGCCGTGGCCATAGATATTCTGACCAGACGATATGAAAACCGTCGCGTCCTGATCGACCGGTTTGTGGACATTATACTATAGCTACCACACATCCATACGCGCTCTGATATCCGCACACTCTTCTTGACTCCGCTCATTTCTGCGCAATGCGCCCTCAACAATCTCGATCTGCCCATGAAGGATAGTGACTACGTTTTCGTATCGATAGTAGTACAAAAGCTTAAGGGTGAGCTTCGCACCCTCTTTGAGCATAAATATGGATCACGTCAGACTCTGCCAACTCTAAAGAATTTAATCACCTTCTTGGAAGAGCACGCGCGTTGTGTGGAGTCCGAGTGGTCCAGCCCACACTCTTCACAAGCCAGTCGGCACTCCCCACAGACCAACCAATACCGCAGGCGGTCCTCCTCTTCTTCTCCACAGGTTTCGCCTCGTCAACCAGCTCATCATCAATTTCGGCCCATTCACCCGACTACAAGTCGGCACGACTATAAAACCCCGCAGCCGGCTCCGCTCAGGCCGGTATACTCGGCTCAACCATCAGCTCCTGCCGCTCCTATTGCGGATAATATGCCCTGCCCATTCTGCAGACACAGAGGGCACAAGCTCATCGCCTGCCCGAGGTACAATGACCAACCGATCCAGGGCCGATGGGACTTCATCAACGCTCGCAAACGATGTCGACGCTGTTTAGGCCCTCATTATGAGAATGAGTGCAAGTCCACAAAGGCTTGCAAAGAGTGTGGAAATAGAAAACACCACACATCATTGCATCGGCCCAATGTTCCTTCTCCAACTTACTCGAATGCTCATCTTCTACCCTCGCATTTGAGAGAGTAACCCAGACAGCGCTCAGCTCAAGAGCCCCAACATTTTTCAGCACACGCCGCACATGTCAACCCCAGGCCACACAACAATGAACCAAGTCATTCGCGCTCTCCTAGTAGGTCTCGTGTAGGTGGTCAATAATGACTATCTACAATAAACGAACACTACGAACCAGAAACTAATCAGCACACTCACTCAAACTCAGCTCACACACAGACATCACAAGCTTACTCTGCGATATCAGCTCCAACTATGAATAGTTATTTTTGCAATTCCGCTCAACGTGAAGAGCACGTTACCAATTTACCAATTTTATTGCCCACCGTCTCGCTAAAAATAGCAGACGTACATGGCCAGTTTCACACAGCTCGAGCATTGTTAGATTGTGGTAGCATGATAACACTTATAACTCAGCGCATGGCTCGAATTTTGAATTTACTGCTAAATCAAACATCTCTAAAAATCGCAGGAGTGGGCAACCACCACACACAAGATTCAAAGGCATCAATCACAGTAGTGTGTAGACCAACACACCATGACACACCTACGATTACGGCTACAGCGCACATTTTAAATAATGTTACAGGTTATTTGCCATTACAAAAAGTTCCGCGCATAGCAGATGCAGAGCCTCCGATTCCCTTGGCAGATCAAGATTACCATACACCAGCTCCGATCGATCTCTTATTGGGTTCCGACGTTCTCGGCCAAGTTCTGGACGGGACTAAGGTTTCTTTAGGCCGGGGGAAGCCTATAGCCTCCGGCACGATTTTCGGTTATGCATTGATAGGACCTATTGAGGATTTATATGCAAAGTCTGCGAACCAGCCCATTTCAGCTCACGTTATCAGCTCACACCCAGAATCCGACGTAACTACACGCGAAATTTGCAAGCGCCATGAGAGGTTCTGGGAGTCAGAAGAACCCCAACTTCATATAGCGACCAGTCCTTTGGAGGAGCAATGCGAAGAAATTTACCGCACCACAACAACTCGAGAACCATCAGGCAAATATATGGTAACATTGCCTTTTCTACCAAATGCACCGACCTTAGGCAACACTCATGCTATTGCGTTACGTAGATTTCTCAATCTCGAAAAGAAGCTTCAAGCAAATCCGCCCCTCCGCTCTCAATATGTTGACTTTATGAATGAGTATCTCAACTTGGGACACATGTCACCTTGTCACCCAAGTACCTTTGCAGGTAGGCCGCACTGATATATTACGCATCATGGCATCTTTAAGACGGGATCAAATAAGCTACGCACTGTATTTGATGGTAGCAGTAAAAGCTCAAATGGCGTAAGTTTAAATGATTGCTTGCACACAGGTCCAGCTCTCCAACAGGATATTGTCGATATTATTATGTCATTTAGAACACACCCTGTAGTCTTCAGTACTGACATCAGAAAGATGTTCAGAAACATACTCATTCATCCAGACCAAAGACAGTATCAACTAATTCTCTGGCGGTCGTCACCTGACCAGCCTCTGCTCACATATGCGCTAAATACAGTCACGTATGGTTTACGGTCCAGCCCGTACCATGCCATCCGCACACTGCTACAATTAGCTGATGATGAAGGTAATCGTTACCCACAAGCTACTCAGATCCTACGCAATTCTATCTTCGTTGACGATATACTCTGTGGCCATGACTCTGTGGAGTCTGCTCAGGTACTACAAACCGAGTTAATTAATTTGCTTGGCATGGGTGGCTTTCAGCTCAATAAATGGACTTCAAACTGTCCCCAGCTCCTGGAACAGTTTCCAGACGACCAATGTGACATGCCTAAGGACTTTGACATCAGCCCAGAATCGAACACCATTAAAGTGCTTGGGATACAATGGATTCCTCAATCGGATGAGTTCACTTATCGCATCTCTCTCCCTCCAATAACCAAAATCACAAAGCGCTCTATTCTCAGCACAGTAGCATCACTCTATAACCCCAGCGGTTGGGTAACACCGGTCATTTTCCGCGCAAATCTCCTTTTACAGAAGTTATGGATTCTGAAACTGGGATGGGACGAACCCCCTGGCAATGAAGTTTACACAGAGTGGCAACACATTTCACAAGATCTTCCTCAACTCTCGAATCTCCGCTTACCTCGTCACATTTGCAAATATAATCCGACATCCACTTACTCACTCCACGGATTCGCGGACGCATCAGAAGCTGAATTTGCATCTGTCATTTATCTTCATGAGCTCAATGCGAATGGACAGGTCAATGTACACCTGGTCATTGCCAAGTCAAAGGTCGCGCCTATTAAGAATCGCCTCTCAATTCCTAAACTGGAACTATCAGCTGCAGCTCTTTTATCACAACTCATGACTCGTGTGTCCACTAAATTATCAGCTCATATTGCGATTGACCAGCATATCTGTTGGTCGGATAGCACAATAGTTATAGCTTGGCTTAACACGCCCCCTCATCGGCTCCAGACATTCGAGGCCAATCGAGTGTCAAAAATAACGTCTAGTCCGACTAGCACTATATGGAGACATGTTCCCACAAATCTCAACCCTGCAGATTGTGCAAGCAGGGGCTCATGCTCAAGCTCATGATCTCTGGTGGTCTCCCAGTTGGCTCAAAGAGCCCCCTAGTACCTGGCCCAAGATGCCAGTTGCTTTAGGCCATCATGCTTTACCAGACCTTAAACCGAAAAAGGTGCCAGCGCATATAGCGATTCCGGATGTTGACCATAATCTGCTCACTCGTTTCAGCTCACTTGACAAGCTCGTCGGGGTGACGGCTTGTATCAGGCGTTTCATTTTCAATTGCAAGCGCGGTCCAGAGGCACGACGCGCTGGTCCGTTGACAGTTAGTGAACGTAGGGACGCTCTGTTATTTTGGGTCCGCTCCGTTCAACGAAATGAGTTCGCAGAGGACTTTCACCGTCTTCAAACAGATAAACTTTTTACCGCTCGACTGCAGCGTCTTTCGCCATTTATGAAGGACGGTCTCTTGAGAGTCGGTGGTCGTCTCTCTCATGCTTCGATTAGGTACGATGCTCAACATCCACTCATTCTGCCAAGCTCCAGCCCACTCGTAGACCTCATCATTGACCACTATCACAAAATATACTGCCATCTTGGCTCAGCCACTCTACACGCCATTCTACGCCAGCAATTCTGGATACTATCCGCTCGCCGCGTGATCAGACGCAGGGTGTTTAAATGTATAAGATGTTTCCGATGTCGCGCTCAACCCGAAGCCCCGTTAATGGGTGACCTTCCCGCGGACAGGGTTAACCCTCAACCTGTATTTAGCCAAGTCACGACTGACTTTGCCGGCCCGTTTCTCATTAAATCTAGCACATTACGGAACGCTAAGCTCTTAAAAGCGTACTTTTGTATATTCGTGTGTCTCTCAACGAAGGCGGTTCATTTAGAGGCCGTCTCTGCTCTTACCACAGAAGCCTTTCTCGCAGCGTTACAACGATTTATCTCACGGCGCGGTACGCCGGTACTAATTAGATCAGATTGTGGCACCAATTATGTAGGCTCCAGAAATCACCTCATAGAAGTTCAAAATTTTCTCACTGCTAATAATGATGCAATCACACACAAACTAGCCAACCAGCACGTAACCTGGTTGTTGAACCCCCCAAAGGGGCCCTGGTTTGGCGCGTTACATGAAATTAACATTAAATCTACGAAACAATTACTTTATCGGGTAATTGGTGAACAACACCTTACATTTGAAGAATTTTCCACACTTCAGACACGAATTGAGGCTGTACTTAACTCCAGACCTCTCTGTCCACTCTCATCCGACCCGTCGGACCTTCAGCCCTTAACCGCTGGCCATTTTATTATAGGCCGTCCGCTCACAGCTCTGCCCCAGCCGTCCTTTGATGACAGGCTATTATCTGCTCTTAAAAGTTTTCAACTCATACAAGCTCTTTCTCAACGCTTTTGGACACTGTGGACCAGATCCTACCTCCATACCCTACAGACCCGCTCCAAATGGCTTTCCCCTTCCTCACCTCCCCAAGTTGGCGAACTTGTACTCATCAAAGAAGATAACCTGCCCCCGCTCCAATGGAAACTGGGAAGAATTACCCGTACAATACCTGGGAAGGATGGAGTGATCCGAGTTGTGGATCTGGACACGGCCTACGGACATCTGCGCAGACCTGTGCTCAAGATAGCAAGGCTGCCGTTGGATTCAGCCCAGGAAGAGGTGCTCTCTCGGGCCCACCAGGATGTTCGCGCCACTCGCGCGCGACGATTGATTCTCTGATTCGCTTTCACTCTCTCATTCATTGATTCGGCGCGAGCGCTGTATCGCGTCAGTCGCAACCCCGGAAGAGAGTCACGCGCCGCCTTCGTTCGAGAAAAGGTGTAAGAAAGCGCGTCCGCGACCTTCAGCTCATCGGCTCGCATTAATTATGTATATATTGCCTGCCGGTATCTAATATATCTAAGTGATAATCATTACGAACAATTAAACATTAAAGTGAAAGTGACAGTGTATGATATAAGACTTTAATTGCACGTGTATACATTCAACGGCATAACCAGCTCAGGAGCGTGCCAGCCACCCAGCACCATTCATTTATCATCCGCCCATCTGCATTCAAAGTAAGTGCACACCCTTACATTTCCTCTCCAATTTCGTTCAACCCGCACTTCAGCTCACCGTCGATGTGAGGCTTTCCCTCACAATACCATAAAGTTTAAGTGTTAGTGAAGCGGTTCCGGGAAGGCAAAACAATTGAGTGACGTTAGTATCGTATATATATTAATGTCAATATTTTTCAATATTTATACGATGGTAACATTATTCAAAAACAAAATTAGGGTTCCGCGCAAAAAAATTGATATCCATAAAATCGTAGTAAATTCCACGCGGGCGAAGTCGCGGGACACAGCTAGTTTGTAATAATAATAAGCATATATTTGTCAACTGTTATTACGTCCCACAGAATGCATCAGTCAGACCCAGCAGTACAGTCTATTTCCGACCGGGAGACTTATGGAAGGAGAAGGAGCTCCACGGGAGGTTCTACAAGGCTCTTCATGAGCCTTTCATAGACACAGTTGACTCCCTACACTAGCTACGTTTTGGTGGTCTTTTCGAGGAAAATTATTGGGTTTTGTCTGTGCAACACAGGATCAAGTTATCAAGACCAACAACTGTTGGAGATAGATTAAAAAGGATGGCACCGTCGTCATCTGTCGAGCTTGTTGCCATCCCGGCGAGTCACTTAGGCTCACTCTGAAATACGGTCTCGTGCATGGGAAACTGCCTTATTATAAGTACTTGCCGTAATCCGTGCTCTAAAATGACCCGGTCAGCCTTTCATGTCATCTAAGGCGACTGGGACTCTGTGACCGACTGCTCCGGACTCAAAGGTTTCCGATTTTCGGACTCGAGGGTTTCCATCTGGCTATTTTAATATATATATATATGTTTATGTTTATTTATTATTTCCTTTAGCCCAACCAGATTAGAATACTCTATAAATACTCCAAATAATAAGAAACATTTGTTTATCAGCTTGCTCGTTCACGCTAGGTGCGTAGACAATTGCTGATCGTTTGTTACATTTATTCATAAGGCGTTCAAGCGCCACAATTATATTACCCTACAAAATGGGGCAGCCGTTTAGTGGCGGTTTAAGAGAATCCACTATGACATAAACAGTTGCGGTTAAAGATTCAACTATTATTGAACTGCGTATGATGAATGTAAAGTAGGAGGTGACCATAAAAACTCTGAGAAGAGCCATCTTAATTAGCAATACGGGCTATACACAAAAAGAAGTTTTTACACGTGTGGAAACTTCACTTTGAAACCTAAGAGGATAACGTACAAAAATTTGTGGTTCTAAATATTAAATGAAACTGATTTTACGGATTTTATCGCGTTTAATTTAACTGTTTAGTTCCCTATAGTCTAGTTAAGTCTGTGGACAACAGTATCCACTTACCATCAGTTGTACTGTGTGCTCATTTGTCACCATTCCGAAATAAAAATAAAAATAAAAACACTGATACGGCTTACGGTTTCAATCTGAGTATTTTACATTTCCAATAATTAAAACGGAAAGGTCTCCGAAATAAACTGTTACGAACTATTCTAATATTTAATATATTTTTTTAATTGATTTTTTTCGAGCACTTTGCAGCACCCATGGTCAAGGATGGACTGAGATATTCGACGTCCTAATATCATAGTTGACACGGCTAGGTACCTCAAGATTAAAATCATTAATTTCTGTTTCGATTTACGTAGGTACTATGAACTTATAGTATCTTGAAGTCCTGCAGTTGTATGATTTCATTTTATTATTTATGGGACGCCAAGCAGATGGTTCCAGTTATCTTCTCCGTCGAAATAAGGATATTTTTGATTTCAATAGCCTCGCGAATCATCATATGTAGATATAAAATCCGTCAAAACTACTTTTATTTAAATATTCGATTATATTGATTTTTACAATACAGCTGTGTTATGTCTGCAACACCTATGAGTAAACTCTACCTGAGAAGTACCATACTATCACAAGATACGCGTAGCATAATATATTATACACCAATGTATATATATATATATATTATATATTATATTTGGTATATATATATATATTTCAAAAAATAATAGAACAAGAAGAACATGAAGTGTTGTTCTATCATGTTCTGTTATTCTTCACATTTCTGAAATTATTACGTGGAAATTCATTTAATCTTTTAAGTTTGAGTAATTTTTTTTTCTTGCAATGTAATTCGAAAATCGCCCTTAAATAAAATTAAAATATCATCACGACCCTTTATACCGTAACCCGTAGAGCATTTGTAGCTTCGGGCGACACTCGTATAAATTTAATTAAAGTTAAAAACACTGCTAATTGCAAAGAGTTTCCACTGGGCTGTTAATGTTTTCAAACAAACTTGTCGCGTTTAATTCTGTTGAATGGTGTCCCTTTGTGATTGTACACAATGAAAGGCCTATTCGTACCTAAAGTAACAGGTTATGAAAACAATAATTTGGAACTTCTTTCATTATTCTAAAATTGCGTTCGTTATTTTCCGGGGTCGCAAAAGTTCGTTTGTATGAAAACAAATAAATATGCCCCTTTTACTCCAACAACAAAACGGTAAGCCTTAAGTCAATAACACCATTCTTTATGTTCTGATTATGTTTTCAATCCAAAATAAAATTTTGTGTTGTACAATTTATTATTAAAAAAATTAAAAAAGTTTTCACATAAAAATTCTAAGTAAACATTCTAAGGGTTCCTTTATCAACTACATATTCTTATTACAATGCTTTTTTATAGCGCTCATATGATGTTAAATTAAAATTTGAACCTTGTTTAATGCATTGATAGATCTTGTAAATTTTTCTGGAATTTTGTCTTGTTTCTAATATTTACACGATAGATGTCGATGAGAATTTAGCTAGTAGTTTAGTTATATACAAGGCGGATAACTCAACCACATATATTAAATAACAAAACAAAAACAAAATATTTAACTTTATAAAAAGACAAAAAATAGCAGTTGATCTTTTATTTATTTAATCACCTCTGGTTGCAATACGAGGGTCAGCCAGTTAATCAAAATATCTTTACTGTGACTCGGTAGTGCTTTGTGGTGCTGTGGCAATTTCTAATATGGGGTCAACATTAAAAAAAGAAACCGTTACGGTTACAGCCTATTAAATACCACTGATAAACACATAGAATCCACCATAGAAGGCCTCATAGGGAGGATATTTGCCATAGTTGCCACGCTTGGCAAGCAGGTTGGCAACCGCAGTCTTTTTATGCGTTACTAGGAAGACGCTGCTGCCCATCTCCTGCTTTATTTCTTACCACACCCACGGGATGATGATGCGGTAGTGGATATTCTTACACCGCCACTACACGGTACGGCACGGAAAAAAACAGTGTGGTAATATTGTGTGGAAAATCCAGATCTGGACTATATTTAACAGCCGTGGACAGCCGCTACATATACCAAACAAAAACAAACAAACACAATTGGGATACATGTTTTACCTCTACTGCTTATAAGTGTTCGTTTCTGGTCTGAATATTTTGGTGTGTAATTTATGTTTGTTGCCTCCACGCTGAATGAGGGATAGTGTGAGGGTAACGTTAACTTATGCATCCACATAACCTGTTTGATATATTCTACTACATTTTGTACTGCTAGTTCACACTAAAATTCAAGTCCCATCAGAAATAGATTGATTTATATCGATTCACAGTTGTCGTATATTTTTTCCTAACTTTAGTTGTGCTGGCGGTAAAAACAATGTCAACTGAGCTTTAACAAGACAAAAAGACTTTTTGGAGTTAGATATTGAAAGAAGGATCGCTAATTTACAACTTATTAACCCTAAAGATTTAGCCGATTTACTCTTTTACAGTACCATACAATCCAATTGGATTTTTTATTAAACCTTTTAAAAACATAGTAATTTGAACAGCTCCATTTAATTACGATTCCTATCAGTCTTCGCTGAATAACGAGAAAGTAATAAAATCGACTTAACGTAATTTATTGTTCAATTAATTTGGCTGTTCCGAAAGCCGTTAAGACTTTGCAACATTTCCATGTTCATCGACGCATATTTCACCCACTGCTAGATGTTTTATGGGCATTTACGTGAAAGCATTTATTTCAAACAGCATTATCGTCAACATTTCACTATTATACGTCGATTACAAATCTGTTTTACGATTTTAGCTATTGTGACAAGCGCTCGCAATATAATGTAACATTTTGCAAGCTAGTGATATTCAGCTGGTCAGAAATAAATGTGTATGTTAGTTTGCCAATTTTGCGTGTTTTTACTAAACATGTATATTACATTTTATACGTGGTAGAGTCATGCTGCAGCTTTATTAGTAGTATAGTTGTAGCACGAAGGGGTCGGCTCGACTGGGGAAGGACCACGCTCTCACAGAATACCAGCGTTAAACAGCAGCTTAACACTGCTGTGTTTCGCATGGTGAGTGTAGAGAACCGGAGACCCTTTTTACTGGAAAAGAGGCATTCCATCTTAGTCCTCACGGGTGACAATGCATCTGCATTTTGATTCGCAAACGAGGATAGATGTAGATGTCTATGGGCCACAACAACCACTTATCATCAGGTGGACTGTGTGCTCGTTTCTCACCCTATCTTATAAAAAAATGTTTTGTGGTAAACTTAGAAATGGAGTGGTAGTGGAAAATGCTTTTGGTACTAAATCCATTTTGCTAGACTTTATTTCTGAAATATTATCATCAAAACCATCATCATCATTATTAACATCATATCTCTATAGATTCCCACAAAAGACGGTCCTAATCCAAGACTTTATATTATATTAGCTTAGACTGCGTTTTCCGATCGAAGATCCTCTTTCTTTCATATCAGCCTCGTCCTACAAAGGATAATAATAAACTAAACATTATAAATAGCACATGCTGTATACATGTATAAAAATGTTTTGACTATAGGGGTAAAAGAATTAAACATAAATAAAACTATTGGTAAATCCAATTCTATATGCCCTAAGCGCATTAAAAAATTACGTCATCATCATTATCATCATTACAGCCCTTCACAAGTCCACTGCTGAACATAGGCCTCCCCCAAAGAATGCCACAAAGCACGGTCCTGAGCCACCTGCATCCATCGACTTCCTGCATGTCTTACCAGGTCGTCACTCCATCTCGTGGGGGGACGCCCTACACTTCGCCTACCGGTACGAGGCTGCCACTCGAGAACCTTTCTTCCCCATCGGTTGTCGGTTCTTCGAGCTATATGGCCGGCCCTCTGCCACTTCAGCTTACTAATCCGTTGGGCTATATCGGTTACTCTGGTTCTACTGCGGATATCCTCATTCCTAAGTTTATCACGCAGAGAAACTCCGAGCATAGCCCTCTCCATAGCTCGCTGAGCGACCTTGAGCTTCCTCATACGGCCAGCAGTGAAGGACCACGTCTCAGTTCCATAAGTCATCACTGGCAACACGCACTGGTTGTACAATTTCGTCTTCAGGTTTTGAGGTATGTCTGACGAGAAGATGTGTCGTAGCTTCCCGAACGCTGCCCAGCCGTATGACATGATTATACGTAATTTATTAAAGTAGTGTAAATAAACACAACTTTTCACTAATAACCTTATTATTATACTTCCAATTTTGCAATAATTTTATGTCAAACTTTAATTTAAAAAAAGTTTGGTAAATCCAAAAGTGCACGACTCTTAATGCTCATATGGTCATCATAATACGATCATTCAGGTCACTCCATAAAGTCCAAGACTTATTTGAGTATAGTAAAGTTGCAGCCTATTTACGCCTCACTGCTGGGCACAGGCCTCCTCTCATTTCTGAGAGGGTTTTATGGCAAGGAAATGTCCGCCGCGCTGCACCAATACGTGTTGGCGAACTTCACATGTCTTCGAAATATTTTTTTTCTTATTTCTCAGACATGCAGGTTTCCTCACGATGTTTTCCTTCCCCGCTGAGCACGTGGTAAATTATCACTTTAAATTGCAACTAATAATTTCATTGGTGCCGGCGGGGATTTGAACCCGGGTTGCTCGAGTACTGTGAAGCTTACAGCGAGCGCTAACCATCTGAGCTACTTAAATATATACATCCTACTTACTTTTAGTACGTAGTACTATTATTTATTCTGTGATTTTAAAATGTTGTAATAAAAATCTCTGATTAATATAATAATCAAGTATGTATGAAATTTGATTATTCGAATATTTTGTATTTGTACAATGATTTTTTTGAGCCACTGAAAACAACCGATACAGTATCCACACATGACGGCGGTTGACGCCGAAGAGAGTGAGGTAGTCTATTTAGAAATATAAATTATTACAAGGCTGATAAAACACTGAGAGGACACGGTAATCCTCGAATCCGGCAACTTGCTCTATCACCGGGAGGGCGACCATCTGTCCCAAGGAGGTGTCGGATTTATCGTCCACAAGTCTCTCGTTAACAACGTTGTAAAAATCGGGAGTGTGTCGACGAGGGTTGCGTACCTTATACTCAGAATCACCAAACGGTATTCGCTGAAGGTCATACAGGTTTACGCACCAACCTCGGCACACCCCGATGAGGAGGTGGAGGAAATGTATGAGGATATCTCTAGAGCCATGCATTCCTCCAAAACCCAATATACGGTGTTAATGGGAGACTTCAATGCAAAACTAGGCACAAGAGAGAACGGTGAGCTGAAAGTAGGGAAATTTGGAATAGGGCAACGGAACCCAAGGGGCCAGCAGCTGGCCGACTTCATGGAGAAAGAGGGACTCTTTATGATGAACTCTTTCTTCCAGAAGCGGCCCCACAGGAAGTGGACCTGGTCGAGCCCCGACGGTTCCACAAAAAATGAGATTGACTTCATTATGACGACCAGACGACAACTGTTCAGTGATGTCTCCGTGATCGCGAGGGTGAAAACTGGTAGCGATCACCGAATGGTTAGAGGCACACTGAACCTAAACGTTAAGTTGGAGAGGTCTCGTCTAATGAATTCAACGCTCCGTCCCCCTCGTGCTCTGTTCCAAAGTCCCGAAACCTTTCAGCTCGAGTTACAAAACCGTTTTCAGTGCCTGGAAGACTGCAATGAAGTGGACGATATGAATGACAAGCTCGTGGAAACTGTCCATGCGGTTGGAGCTAAGTTCTGCAAGACCCGCCGCAGAAGAACACAAAAACTCTCCGATCACACTCTTAATCTCATGGCTGTTAGACGGGAGATGAAGCTACATTCTTCAACAGACTTGACAGCATACAGGCATCTGAACAGACAGATCTCCAAATGCACGCGGCGGGACTTACGCAACTTCAATACAGCTCGTATTGAAGAAGCGATCGAGCGGAACCAAGGCTCCAAAGTCTTTGCCAGAGATCTGTCTGCCAGAAAGAGCCAACTGTCAAAGCTGAAGACAGAGTGTGGCAGCATCGTTTCCGGGACACCTGAGATTTTGAGTGAGATTGAGAGGTTCTATGGGCAGCTGTACACATCATCGTTGGAGCCACACGCAAGTGTGAGTAACGATCCAAGAGCGAGTCTCATCCGACACTATTCCGAAGATATCCCGGATGTCAGTCTGAGCGAGATTAGGATGGCTCTCCAGCACCTTAAAAACGGTAAGGCCCCAGGCGAGGATGGAATTACAGCGGAGCTTCTGAAAGCGGGTGGAAGACCGGTACTTGAAGTCCTTCAGAAGCTCTTTAATTCCGTCCTCCATGGTGGCATTACACCGGAGGCGTGGAGCAGAAATGCGGTGGTCTTGTTCTTCAAGAAAGGTGACAACGCTCTCTTGAAGAACTACAGACCGATTTCCCTTCTGAGCCGCGTCTACGTGCTGTTTTCCAGAGTCATTACGAATCGTCTCACGCGCAGACTTGACGACTTCCAGCCTCCCGAACAAGCCGGTTTCCGAAAGGGCTTTAGCACCATAGACCACATACATACCCTTCGGCAAGTTGTACAGAAGTCCGAAGAGTACAATTTGCCACTATGTCTGGCGTATGTGGACTATGAGAAAGCCTTTGATTCCGTCGAAATTTGGGCGGTGCTGCAGTCCCTTCAGCGGTGCCAAGTTGACTGTCGGTATATCGAAGTGTTGAAGTGCTTGTACAGTAGGGCTACGATGGCTATCCGAGTACAGAACCAGAGTACGAAACCTATCCAATTGCAGAGAGGTGTAAGACAGGGTGACGTCATATCCCCGAAACTCTTCACCGCTGCATTGGAAGACGTTTTCAAGCTTCTGGACTGGAAAGGATACGGTATCAACATCAATGGCGAGTACATCACTCACCTTCGATTTGCCGACGATATAGTCCTTATGGCAGAATCGCTGGAGGACCTAAGCACTATGCTCAATGACCTCAATAGTGTTTCCCAACGGATAGGTCTTAAGATGAACATGGACAAAACTAAGATCATGTTTAATGTCCATGTCACACCTATGCCGGTAGTTGTTGGGAACACTAAGCTCGAAGTTGTTGACGAGTATGTTTACCTGGGACAAATAGTCCGACTGGGTAAGTCCAACTTCGACCGAGAGGTCAATCGACGGATTCAACTCGGCTGGGCAGCGTTCGGGAAGCTACGACACATCTTCTCGTCAGACATACCTCAAAACCTTAAAACGAAATTGTACAACCAGTGCGTGTTGCCAGTGATGACTTACGGAACTGAGACGTGGTCCTTCACTGCTGGCCGTATGAGGAAGCTCAAGGTCGCTCAGCGAGCTATGGAGAGGGCTATGCTCGGAGTTTCTCTGCGTGATAAACTTAGGAATGAGGATATCCGCAGTAGAACCAGAGTGACCGACATAGCCCAACGGATTAGTAAACTGAAGTGGCAGTGGGCCGGCCATATAGCTCGAAGAACCGACAACCGATGGGGAAGAAAGGTTCTCGAGTGGCAGCCTCGTACCGGTAGGCGCAGTGTAGGGCGTCCCCCCACGAGATGGAGTGACGACCTGGTAAGACATGCAGGAAGTCGATGGATGCAGGTGGCTCAGGACCGTGTTTTGTGGCATTCTTTGGGGGAGGCCTATGTTCAGCAGTGGACTTGTGAAGGGCTGTAATGATGAATGATGAATGATGATAAAACACTGAAAATTTCCGGAAATAAATTAATTATAACTAAACAAAAGAAAATTAAACTGACATTTACATTTCATGGCTTTCCACATGATAGATGAAGAGAATTAAAAATAGATTGAGTTAAGCAATTGATATTTTCAAAAGTTATTGTGTTTACCACTACATGCGGACTTGATAAATCTACACCGTAAGCCACTACAACCACTTTTTTGTGTAAAAATAGCAAGTAATCTCTATAAAAAAAATATTAATAAGTTTAACAATCATTTATCTTTCTGACAGTGTGCTTTTTATATAATTTATATGTTCAATTTGATTGTTAGATACGATTTTATGCGATAAAACGTTGAAATCTTGATTTTTAGGCGCTAGTAGAACATACCTACGTGTTTTGCACTTATGGCATGCAATAATAACATTGTATACTTTTTTAAATAAATATACATTTCAAATAAGTTATAAACTTTTAATAGCCGGTATTGTACAAACAAGGCAGTCGCCAGCTCCGACCGGACATAATTATCAGCCGCCGTTTCTCTTCAGAGTCCGCTTTGTTGTATCTTTTGAATTGTGATAAGATTGAGATCGTCCATTGTCTCAAGCTACGCGTAATGAGAACGGAAATACCATCTCCTGGCGATACAATTCATTTCTTTCTGCGCGCTATTGAAAATCCGCAGTAGGCGAATGATTGCGTAGAGTTGATGCACCGCAAATATGAAAACACTTTTTCATGAACATATTATTTTTAAATACCAATTAATTTCCACTACCATATACCTATAGTTTATATATTTATATTTAAGATTATCAAAGACCATTTATTTTATAAGGCAGTTTTTTCAAAATTACAGACAGACCCTTCTATTTTATTTATATGTATAGATCAATTATTATTATATAATAAATAAAGTTATAATCTTCTAAAGTTACTTACACTGATCAGTTATAACGCCAGGCATCCATTAAACAATCTAAACGACATTATCTTATTTTGGTATTGAAAAAAAAAGTCGGTCCGGTTTTGGAGGTAATATTGAAGTACGGAATGATTTCACCAATTTTCCTACCTACCTTCCTACCTACTACCGGTTCGGTAAGTGAACCTGCGATTGTTGTTTTTCCCTTTTAAAGAAAATAATAATTTTATTAATAATAAACAAAATAAAAAGACAAAAAATGCCACTTTACTGCGTGACCGAATACAATCAACGCCAAACCTTAGACTGTTTAATTAGGACAACAGAATGACACTAAAGACATATTACACGAACCATAATAACATTATCATCATCATTACAGCCACATTAAAGTCCACTGTTGCACATAGGCCTCCCTCGTAAGGGATATACTTGCCATAGTAGCCACGCTTGGGGGGTTGGCAAACACAGGTTTTTTTTATTTTCTAGTTGTTATCAGAAAGACGCTGCTGCCCATCTCCTGGTTTGTTTCCCTTCGTCGCATCTTACGGCTCCCATGGACCGATATGGGGTATTCTTACATCGTCACTACACGACATATTATGTTCACAGTATGCGTAAAATTATTTAAATTTTTGGTAAACTGACTTTTTACTGATACTCCATATAATCGTATTGAATGAAAATAGTCTCAGGAAAAAGCCCGCTTTAATAAAATTGAATAAAATCTTAGAACGCTTTCAACAGCAGACAAAATCATTGAATTCAATTTTATCACTAGCAATTTATTTTCAAGCTATCTCTCCTACTTTATTGCAAATGGAATTTTAAAAATAATCGATACCAATCCACACGTAATATCTAAACTATCAAGATGTAAAAAGTAACCATAACCTGCATGAATAGAGTACAAATTACATTTTAAAGGAACGTAGGACGTGAGTGACGCAGGAAGTAAAAAATTTACAAGTGTTCCAGTTTCCAGAGCAGTGAACAGTGAATAACTTAAGAGCTGCATAAAGTGTTGAGTGTCTAATTTAGAATTCCCCGGCCTGTGTGCGGTGTGAATTCTAAATACGTTTTGTATTGGAATTTTACTACTCGTAAATCTCGAATCGACAAGAATTTTTATTTTTGTTTGATGTTTTGTGTAAGTATTCGTTTTATGTACAAAAACGCTCATTATCAAGATAAAACCTAACCGAAACATCATTGGAGTTTTCTTATGCGCAATAAATCTACACTTGCTGTTTTAAAATACAGACACCATAAAGCTAGAGGATCATGTCTAAGCAGATGTATCAGCACTAGTATACGTAATGCAATTTATATTATTATTGAATTTTCTTTGTATAAATTTAAAGCACTTGTCAAAAAACCACCTTATACGTGGTGGAAAAATGCTGCAGCTATATTAATAGTCTGGTTGTAGCACGAATGGGTCGGCACGACCGGGGAAGGACCAAGTTCTCACTGAATATCAGCGTAAAATAGCAGTTTAAAAACTGGATACCCTTTTACTGGAAAAAGAGGCATTCCATCTTAATCCTCGCGACTGACAACGTATGTGCGTTTTATACGCAAATGTCTATGGGCCACAGCAACCACTTACGGTCAGGTGGACTGTGTGCTCGTTTGTCAACCTTATCCTGTAAAAAAGTAATCTTATGAATAAAGGATATTATGAAAATGCATTGTAATTAGGGTCCTCATCTTTACTTCAATAAATAACGTATATTGATATGTTAAACAAAAATAAAATAAAGTACGACGAGTGAAAATAAAGTATTATTTATTTATTTAATATTTTCATATATTTTCTATATTGCTATTTTTTCCATACAAAATCTTTAGATTCTATGGTTAAGTTAAGATAACGCTCTGATCCTTTCATCCCATCACTTAGTATTAAACTTCATTCATCAAAGAAATAACTCTAAGTGACGCAGATGTGACAGTAACGGATAGCAGACATGATACGGTCTTGCATAAATTTACAAAATCATTATTACTTCGAAAAATATTTTGCCTCTATTGTAGATGGACCAGGTCTTAGAATAATGACTAAAATCTCAAATTATTATTCCCACGAATATGTCAATTTTTGATAAGTTCGTTTGTTTTATTTTTTGTCTTGAATAAAAGAAGACAATATTTGTCTTTAATAGTAGCTGGCACCTGACGCATTGCTGCCGCAGAAGAAATAATTATGGATATATCGTTTTAAATTTGGAGGAGTTCCATTGTTTAATTAGGAATGATAAAATAAAATAAATAAAATTAAATGATATAATAAAACGTGCGCCATCTACCGTAAATTTATTGTACTATACATTTAACCTTCGCGCAAGTGGAAGCAATCAGTTGACAAAGTTTTACATAATCTGATGAGCGATATGACAGCGCATAAAATACAAACAAACGAACATTAATTTTTATATATTAGACAAACTGCAATAAATAATGATTTCATATAAAAGCGTTTATGATTTAATTCATTCAGTGTTAATTTTGGAGAGGCTCGTTTCATGGTACCAGATTCTTAAGACCACCAATTCCGACTATTATTATTATTAATTATCTACTACGCAGGAAACAATTTAATTTCATGTAAAAAAAAATTTGAATTTTATCGCGTTTAATTTTTTTTAATTCGCGACGTTTCGGACGCTTAACAGTACCTATGTAATATTTTTTTAAGACGTTACCTCCACACTAAAATTTTATCTTGTACTGTGGGGGCAGATTACATACATAAATTTCACAAGGACAAATATCCTGACCCGGAACAATAATTTGTAGGCCACGCAAATACTTGTTCCGTGTGGGATTCGAACCCGCAACCCTTAGCAACTCATAGCTAAGCCACAGCGCCACGGTGCCGTCTATGATCATGGGAAGTTAATTTTTAGGCCGATCTACGCAGAAAATTAGTTTTATTCCATGTATTTTCGTTAACTAGTCCATTTGGGCTCAAAAGTTTCTTTAGGAAAATGGCAGATTGGAATCTACGACTTTTAAGTTTCAACTATGAACGTACTAATGTACCCTTTACCATTTTACTATTGTCATTCAGTAAATTTAACTTCAATGTGTATGATTAAATACAAAGACTGTTTGCATAAACCACTCCTCCTTTTTTGAATAGGATTTTATACCCTTTCAAAAAAGCGCTTAATGGGTCTCATGAAGTGAAGCCCAGTTATGTTTTCATCATGCCAATATAATAGCCAAACATGCCACATTTGTTCTACTTAGCTACTTGTCGCTAGACGCCACGGGAATACTCCAGGTGACCCTACAGTCCTAACAACACCACTCGCCATCTACTTAGTTCTACCTAGTGATATTCGACATCGTATTTCTCACAGCAAGGCGCGTCGGAACACAAGGTGCGCTTCTACACGGTCTACTTAGAACACCTTACTACACTCGGCGTCAAAAAAATCGCACATCCGAAAAAAATAATTTAAATACTATTTTAACACAACAGGCCAATGGCAATTTTGTGGTTTGAGGATATCATTCAAAAGGTAATTTCATTAGCTTTCAGGAATTTTAATTGAATTTTACTTTTATAACGAGACGAAAGAGAAATTAAAGAAAAAGACAGGGTATGTACAAATTTGCAAATTAATAATTTAAAAAAAACTTAAAAAATACAAAAAAGTTCTTAAAACCTAGTGTTACCCCCCCTTGCCTTGATAACGGCTTCCATGCGATCTTTCATGGACCTTACAAGGGTCGCAACAGCCTCTTGGGGTATTTGTTCCCACTCTTCAAGTACCGCATCTTGGAGCTCTTGAAGAGTGGTTGGAGCTGGATCTCGAGCTCGCACGCGCCGTTTCAGGTCATCCCAGAGATGTTCTATTGAGTTAAGGTCTGGACTTCGTGCTGGCCAATGCATAACAGGGATATCGACCTCCTGTAAATAATCCCGTACAATAGCCGCGGTGTGGCAACGAGCATTATCATGTATTAACATGAATCCATCACCGACATAACCAGCATACGGGACCACATGTCCTGGACCACATGTCATGGACCAAATGTCCACAATCCTCCAGGATTTCAGTAATGTACCGACCAGCATTTAATGACCCTTGCCCACGGCCACCCCGAGTCCGGGAAACGTACACAAGTTCCGTTTTCCCGTCGACGGAAATGCTGCCCCAAAACATACACGAGCCACCCCCATATTCGACGGATTTTTCGAAGCAGGGTTGTGTGAACGTCTCCCCCTGTCTTCTGTAGACCCTTCGACGTCTGTCATTGCAGAAAAGACAGACCCTCGTCTCATCAGAGAAGAGTACGGTCCGCCACTGTTCTAGAGTCCACTCGCAATGATTGCGAGCAAACTCTAGGCGATCTCTGCGATGCTGTGCAGTAAGTTTTGGACCTTTAGCAGGTCTATGGGCTGTTAAACTCTTTTCGTGTAACCTTCTTCTTATCGTAGAAACACTCACAGATGTTCTCCGAGTTGATCGAAGCTGTTGTTGCAACTCAACAGCATTTGTAAAACGGTTTCGTAAAGATGTCGTAACGATTAAACGGTCATCTCTTTCTGATGTGCACCGTTTTCTTCCAGATCCCGGTTTTCTAACATAACCACCAGTCTGCTGAAAACGTTGGAACACCCGTCGAACTGAAAAACGGGACAGGTTCAACTGTCGAGCAACGTCACACTGCCGCATCCCCGACTGCAATAGGGCAATCACTTGAGCGGCTTCTTCAGAGCTGGTGTCCATCTTTACTTGTTCTTACTTGGGTTACTTGTTCACGTGTGTTTACTGCAAAGTCTAAATTACGACTGACCCATATTTCATCCAGATCGACCCTTTTATACCCTTTTTAGGTGGTGTAACTAGCATCCTTACTAACGAGCATTTGACAGTGTTTATTTTTGACGCTCTATAATGATAAATGTTTTAATGATTTCATGATTTTTTTATTAATAATGTAAAGCTATTCAAATACCCATTTCAAAGATACCACTATTTATATAAATATAATTCGTTTCTAGCCATAACAGCCATTTTTCGCGCAAACTCAGAGAGGTGCGATTTTTGTGACGCTGAGTGTATTACTATTAAACCACTAAACTGCTGTCGTCAGCATAGTGTGAGGCAACATGTTGCTGTATTCAACACCGTTTTTTTCGTGTCCTTGTCCGCCTTGTGTGACAGTTATTGAATGTGATTCGAGTAAATTATGACATTCCGCTACTTCCATAGACACTATAAATAATTTTTTTTATAGGATAAGGGTGACAAACGAGCACATAGTCCACCTGATGGTAAGTGGCCGCTGTGGCCCATAGACATCTACATCTATCTTCGATTAAGAATCAAAATGCAGATGCGTTGTCACCCATGAGGACTAAGATCCAGTAAAAAGGGTCTCCGGTTCTCTACACTCACCATACGAAACACAGCAGCGTTAAGCTACTATTTTACGCTGGTATTCTGTGAGAGCGTGGTCCTTCCCCGGTCGAGCCGACCCATTCGCGCTACAACCATAATATAGCTGCAGCATGGCTCTACCACGTAGGAAAATTTATTTAGTGTAGTGATTATCTAACCATTATGCTAAAATGTGAAACAAAGCTAATAACAATACATACGTAATGTATCAATAATTCTCATTTCAACAAGAAAAGCACTATGTTATCTCACATGAAGCATAACATATCATAATAAATTCTGACACATGAGGTTCCTTCACGCAGTATTACATATAATAAATGAATCTCCGTCATAAATAAATCGGTGCGTTATGTACTTGTGCTGATAAGCATTTCAAGTTACTTCTATTTCGCGCGTAATTTACATAGAAAATGCATTTATTAAGATTGGATCGCTGAATTATTCATTGTCATTTTTATATCAAACCAGGAATGGGAAAACTATATGTAATCGAAATTGATGTCAATCTTTCTATTAAAACTTTTCGATTAATAAAGATACTTCAAATTGAGTAGCTATCGACTCGTACTTGTTTAACATTATTTCTGTCACCAGTCTGTAAAAAAAGATCCTAGCGCCCCCAACCAGATCCTTGATTTTATATTTAGTCTAAGTCTTATGTCACTTATCCATCTATCTCGTGTTATGTTAAATTCTTCTACATTGTGACAACTCGATATTCATTAGATCCTTGATTAGGGTATGGTGACAACTTATATTTTTTTTAAAGAATAAAGGTGACAAATGATCACACATTCCACTTTATGGTAAGTGGATGCTGTAGACATTTATATTTATCCTCAATTGAGAATTGAGGTACAGAAGCGTTGTCACCCCAGAGGACTTAGGTAATATGCATCGTTTCCAGAAAAAATGACCTATGATTATTTTTATTTATCAGCCATTAAATTTGACTGCAGGTCATCGGCATCTTCTGTTTCAGACACCATTTGCCTTTATTACGTTTGACGGGAGGCTCGACAAACGCAGCACGATCGTGTCGCACTTTTGGCACTGTTCCCTACAATATATAAAGAGTTTGGCTTATATACTGGACGTCCATATACGATGACGACTCCATGGCGCAGTGGCTTAGTAGTGAGTTGCGGCGCTGATGGCTGCGGGTTCCAATCCCTAACACAAATAATTGTTTCGGGTCTGGATGTTTTTCCTTGTGTAAATTTTTAGAACAAAATTTTTTAATTCTTCCTTCACAGTTCAGGCTATTCTCCTCTCGAACGCTTTACCCGCTGATGTCAAGAAAGTTACGAATAAGCTTTTGTTTAAAAGATTGGTGCGACAACATTATTTAGAGGTAAACAACAATTAATTGCCTTCCCCGTTTTATATATATAATATATAATATATATTAATATATTATATGTGTATTTATAATTTATATATTTATATTTATTTATGTATATATGTGTGTGTTGTGTGTATGTGTATATATATTTACATATGTGTGTTGGTTATGTATACTGTATTTATATAATGCAATTAGGTAGTTTTTGTATTGTGTATTTTATTTATTATAGCTGAACTGTTTTCATTTATAACTTATGTTTTATTATTGTCCTTAACTTGCACCTGCCAACATCTTTATTTATTCCATTTTTCGTCGGGTTGACTGGTAGAGAATGCCATAGGGCATTAAGTCCGCCCTTTGTAACCCCTAGTTGGTGTGTTGCAATAAAGGATAAATAAATAAATAAATAAATAATTTATGTACATATGTAAACTGTCTCCACGATACATGAGCAAATGTTAGAGTAGGAGTAATGTTTTAAAAAAATTATAAGAGCTCTCAATGCTTAAATATAAATAAAACAAATTGTGTATGAGATCTGTTTTATTAATACCATCTAGCGCTTCATTACCACATACCACCAGGAAGGATTATAGTCAAACACTTGCTTATAATCAGTAAAAAAAGTTACACGCCTATATATCTTATACTATGCGTTATTTGACATATTATTTTATGTCATTAAGGGTGGACTCGATCAAACTAGAGTAAATTTAATTCTTAGGATATTATATTATTCGAGAATAAATCAATTTCATGTTTTTCTATTTGCGATTCTAATAAACCTAGCAAGCTAACAGCATAGCAAAGTGGCGAAGCAATCAGCTTTGTAGTGGTTTCTAACGGTTGCCGTTGAGCAATCAGTTTCAAAATAGGAGGTTCAGATGCCTGGGTGATCAGTAATCGATTGCTGAAAACAGAATTTGAAAATTCGAAACCGTTCTCGAGATAATCGTGGGACAGACGGACAGACGGAAAATTCCGCTCGCGACTAATGCTGCTCGGGGCAAGCGGAGCAATACAATCAAGGCGACCCATGTCACGCTATTCGTGAATTATTGCAACATTCATTCCAAACTTAACGCTGTCCATTACCATCTAGAGACGGCGAAGCCGACCTTGCTCTTTTTAACCGAGACTCAGGTGTCCTCTCCAGCGGATACTTCATATCTCTCCTACCCGGGGTACAAATTAGAACACTCCTTTGTGTCTCGGGCTGGAGTTTGCGTATAAGTCAGAGAGGACATCTGTTTTCGACGCCTCGGTAGTCTTGAAGGTACGGACCTATCCATCCTATGGCTGCGCGTAGACAGCGACGACCATCCTCGCGTCTACGGGTGCCTCTATAGGTCCCATAGCGGTAGTGCCGACACAGACCGACTCATCAACCACATCCAAATGGCTACAGACTCCGTGCTACAACAGGTCCCATCCGCAGAGATCGTGATACTCGGTGATTTTAACGCCCACCACGCTGAATGGCTTTGTTCTCGTTTAACCGATCATGCGGGTAGATCTGTCTATAACTTTGCTTTGGCATATGGTCTAACACAACTGGTTACTTCGCCTACGCGGATCCCAGATGTGAAAGACCATGTACCTTCCCTGTTGGACCTTCTGCTGACATCTCATCCGGACGGATATCAGGTCTCCGTCGATGCTCCTCTGGGCTCTTCGGACCATTGTCGGATCCGGAGTACGGTGCCACTCACGCTCCAATCGCAGATGCGATCTGCAGCTTGCCGCCGTGTTTGGCATTATAGGTCAGCCGATTGGGAGGGGATGCGGTCTTTTTTTGCATCCTACCCTTGGGGGCGGGTTTGCTTCTCGCCGGAAGATCCCAGCGTTGTTGCCGATTCTGTTACTGATGTGGTGCTTCAGGGTATGGAACTTTTTATTCCATCCTCTGTAGTTCCCATCGGAGGCAGATCCCAGCCATGGTTTGGTCGCTCCTGTAAAATTGCATCACGCTATAAGCAGGAGTGCTACCGGGCTTTGGCTGACGCATCAACGTCTCGGAATGTAAACACCAGCGCACTTAAAAAGAAGTATAATATCCGCCTCCAGATCCTTCAAAAGCGTCATTGCCAAGGCAAGGTCTGAGCACATCGACAGAATTGGCGAGAAGCTAGTTCGCCTTCCTTCGGAAACCCGTGCATTCTGGTCTCTCGCCAAGGCTGTCCAAGGGAACTTCTGTCAGCCATCTCTTCCATCTTTGCACAGAGACCACGACTCACTGGCCCATACCGCAAAGGAGAAAGCCGATCTGTTGAGCTCTTTCTTTGCGTCCAACTCGACTTTAGGAGACGGGGGGAACACGCCGCCGACCATCCCGCGATGTGAGTGCTGCATGTCGGATGTGCAGTTTACACAGCGCTCGGTTCGCAAAGCACTCTTTTCCCTGGACTTCAGCAAGTCGAGTGGGCCCGAGAGAGTCTCTCCCATTGTGCTGAAGACGTGTGCTCCGGAGTTGGCCCCGGTTTTAACGTGTCTTTTCCGGTACTCCTACTCCCAAGGCGTAGTCCAGAATTCATGGAAGATAGCTTTGGTCCACCCGATCCCTAAAAAAGGCGACCGCTCAAACCCGTCCAACTACAGGCCCATCACCTCCTAGTTCTCCAAAATAATGCAATCCATTATTAACTGTCAGCTCATCCGGTGTCTTGAGGACTACCAGCTGATTAGTGACCGCCAATACGGTTTTCGTCAGGGTCGATCAGCTGGTGATCTTCTGATCTACCTGACCCATAGATGGGCGGAGGCAGTAGAGCCCAAGGGGGAGGCGTTGGCGTTAGTCTGGACATTGCGAAGGCCTTCGATCGGGTTTGGCACAAAGCGCTTCTTTCGAAGCTCCCTTCCTATGGGCTTCCCGAGAAATTGTGCAATTGGATCACCAGCTTCCTTGCAGATCGGAGCATCAAGGTCGTTGTAGACGGTGCATGCTCTGACTACAAGCCTATTAACGCTGGTGTTCCACAAGGCTGTGTGTTATCACCAACGCTGTTTCTCCTGCATATCAATGATATGTTGCTAACTGGTAACATTAATTGCTATACGGACGACAGCACTGGTGATGCCTAATACGAGTATACCGGCCGTGCCAATATTTCTCGGGAAAACGTCGCTGAGTACCGGGACAAACTTTTGTCTGAAGTCGAGTCTTTGCTTAACAAAGTCTCGGATTGGGGCCGACTAAATCTAGTCCAGTTCAATCCCCGAAGACACAAGTTTGCGCGTTTACCGGTAAAACGAACTCCTTTGTCGTATCTCCTCAGTTTCAAGGCACTCCCCTTGCTGCCTCAGGTAGTATCGGAATCCTTGGCGTCGACATATCGAATAGTGCGCAGTTTCGTGGTCACTTGGAAGGGAAGGCCAAATTGGCGTCTAAAAAGCTTGGTGTGCTCAGCAGAGCGAGACAGTATTTCATGCCGGCACATCACTTGCAACTTTACAAAGCGCAAATCCGGCCTCACATGGAATACTGTTCTCATCTGTGGGCCGGGGCACCCCAGTGCCAGCTCCTTCCACTTGTCCGCATCCAGCGCAGAGCGGTTCGAATCGTCGACGACCGAGTTCTTTCTGATCGGCTCGACACACCTGCTCTGCGTAGAGATGCCGCATCTCTTTGCTTATTTTATCGCATTTACCACGAAGAGTGCTCTGAGGAATTGTTCGGACTAATTCCAGCCGCTCAATTTCACCATCGCACATCGCGACAAACCTTGACATACCATCCATACCACCTGGATGCTTGGCGAACCACCATTGTGCGATTTAGAAGATGTTTTCTTCCTCGCACAATTTTCTTGTGGAATCCATTACCACCAACAATTTTTTCGGACCCATACGAATTAGGGACTTTCAAGAAAAGAGCTTACTCCTTTTTAAAAGGCCGGCAACGCATCTGCAATTCCCCTGGTATTGCGGTTGTTCATGGGCGGCGGTAGTCACTTACCATCAGGTGAGCCCCATTCTCGTTTGCCCCCTCTTCTATAAAAAAAAATTGTCCCATAATAGAACAATATTTATTTGCCAGGTTTTAAATTCGTTTACTCTGCTACTTGTTTATAGTTATTCTAAGCGAAGCTGTAATTTACACAGCACTTGATTTCACGAAAATACGATACACGATTTTACTCGAGATTTAAATCGTGGAATAGCTTATCCCTGGTATAGTTGTCGATTGTCGTTATGTTTGTTTTGTGTCTATATATATATATTAAAAGTCGAATCGAAAAAAATAAAATGAAATGAAAATTCTCTTATTTTCGACTTCAGTAATTAAAATTCATATGTCAAATGTCAATATGTATTTTAATCTACTACCGTTTTCTCCTTTCGTAAAACTCTATGATACTATATATCGATGCATTGATAACATTAGTTGCCGTGTAGTAGCGGTTAAGAATATCTACTACCCCATATCTTCCCGTGGGTGTCGTAAAAGGCGACAAAGGGAAACAGGCAGGAGATGGGCAGCAGCATCTCCCTGGTAACGGCAAAAATACAATAAAAAACTGCGGTTGCCAACCCGCTTGCCAAGCGTCGCAACTATGGCAATATACCCCTCATGATGATGCTACGAAGTGATGGACCCCAGTGCCTGGACGAGCCCTGGTCGAGCCCCGACGGTTCGACAAAAAATGAGATTGACTTTATTATGACGACCAGATGACAACTGTTCAGTGATGTCTCAGTGATCGCGAGGGTGAAAACCGGCGGCGATCACCGAATGGTTAGAGGCACACTGAACCTAAACGTTAAGTTGGAAAGGTCTCGTCTAATGAAGTCAACGCTCCGTCCCCCTCGTGCTCTAATCCAAAGTCCCGAAACCTTTCAGCTCGAGTTACAAAACCGTTTTCAGTGCTTGGAAGACTGCAATGAAGTGGACGATATGAAGACAACCTCGTGGAAACTGTCCATGCGGTCGGAGCTAAGTTCTGCAAGACCCGCCGCAGAAGAACACAAAAACTCTCCAATCACACTTTTGATCTCATGGCTGTTAGACGGAAGATGAAGCTACATTCTTCAACAGATTTGACAGCATACAGGCAACTGAACAGACAGATCTCCAAATGCATGCGGCGGGACTTACGCAACTTCAATACAGCTCGTATTGAAGAAGCGATCGAGCGGAACCAAGGCTCCAAAGTCTTTGCCAGAGATCTGTCTGCCAGAAAGAGCCATCTGTGAAAGCTGAAGACCGAAAAAAACTTATGATAGAAATATTCATTAATAAATTGCCTATCCATTAATGTCAATCGCAATATAAAATAATGCTTACTTTACGAGGAGATACATGTTATCAATAATTATTTCACATTTATGTGGTTTATTTTTTTTATTTATTTATTCTTTTTTTACATCTACCTTATAATAAGGGATATAAAGGGCGGACTTAATGCCTTGTGGCATTCTCTACCAGTCAACCCTGGATTATTTGAGAAGTTGTGGTAGGTGCAACACCACTCATTAATTAATAAATAAGTAAAAACATTATATCTTATAACAAAAAGCAAATAAATAAAATATTTTTAAACTATACAAACTTAATATTATATCTACTTTGTAATAAACAGAAAAAAAATTAATAGTAAATATATAAACAGATAAAATATACTTTTATATACAAAATATAAACGGATATAATATACTTATGTATATAAACAAAACATATAATCGAATATAATATACATATATATACAAAATCTCTAAATAAATATAAAATAATATAACACAAAAATAAAATAACATGATGCATATTAATATACATATTAAAATACATATATTTCGTTGTAATGAGATTATTTTAATATTTATTCCTTTTAAAAAAATTGGATATGACTCTTATGGAATCAAGATTATGTGTAGAAATATAATTTGTTTTTTATTAGTTGATATATCTTTTTAATAAAAAGCAGATAGCTCCTAAAAACTGCACATATAACGACTAGCGCGACATTTTGCTCAACCATGCGCCTTACGTCCGTGAGCCGCTGCGTAGCCCTGACAAATAGACAAAAATCATGCCGCTAATAGATGTACTCAACAGAACCATATCATCACCATAACTGATATTGTTCACACAAACACCATCAACGTAACAACCAACGTTGGCATTATTGAGTCGACCCATCAGCTGATTTACATAGAGGTTGAACAGTCTTGGAGAGCTTAATCCACCCTGTCTCACGCCACATTGTAACCCATATATTTTGGAATAAGAGCTATCCCATTTCATAACATTTTTCTGGTACCCGTACCAGTATTGGAATAACGATATATCTCCCTGGGTACACTAGTCTCAACATATAAATTGTGCCACAATTTACCATAATTTACAAGTTCAAAAGCCCTAGATAAACCCAAAAACATGCGAATACAGGTTTTTTTTCTGGCAGTCTAGTATTGGATAGTCTGTTTAAGGGACAAAATAGTGTGTTCGGTCGACAAACCGGGCCTAAATCTAAATTGGTTATCATTTAGTTGTACATGCTCCTCTAATATGTTATCAAGCAGACTTTTTTATAGGGTAGGGTGACAAACGAGCACACAGTCCACCTGATGGTAAGTGGTGGCTGTGGCCCATTAGACATCTACATTTATCCTCGTTTGCGATTCAAAATGCAGATGCGTTGTCACCCGTGAGAACTAAGATGGAATGCCTCTTTTCCAGTAAAAAGGGTCTCCGGTTCTCTACATTCACTATACGAAACACAGCAGTGTTAAGCTGCTATTTTACGCTGGTATTCTGTGAGAGCGTGGTCCTTCCCCGTTCGAGTCGACCCATTCGTGCTACAACTATATTACTAATATAGCTGCAGCATGGCTCTACCACGTAAAAATTAGTGAAAAGACTGTCCAGTACTTTCGACATAATAGTAGCCGAGGATATTGGCCTATAATTTGTAATATCAGAGGCATCCCCCGTCTTATTTTTAATAATAGGTACTACAACGGTTTTAGTAAGCTCAGCCGGTAAGTGACTATGACTTACACATAAACTATAAAACACAGCAAGTACTCGAGGTAAGTGAACACCGTTTCAAGTGTTCAATGCTCAAACCATCATAACCGGGTAATTTACCTCTAACCATTCATTGAATAGTGTCTCTAATGATCTTAGCCGAGAATCCAATCTTGGAGCCACCTGGATAGGTGGCCCGAGCATTGCACACCTGCTATAACGATCCAAGAGCGAGTCTTATCCGACATTATACCGATGATATCCCGGACGTCAGTCTGAGCGAGATTTGAATGGCTCTCCAGCACCTTAAAAACGGCAAGGCCCCAGGCGAGGATGGAATTACAGCGGAGCTTCTGAAAGCGGGTGGAAAACCGGTACTTGAAGTCCTTCAGAAGCTCTTTAATTCCGTCCTCCATGGTGGCATTACACTGGAGGCGTGGAGCAGAAGTGCGGTGGTCTTGTTCTTCAAGAAAGGCGACAACGCTCTCTTGAAGAACCGATTTCCCTTCTGAGCCGCGTCTACGTGCTGTTTTTGAGAGTCATTACGAATCGTCTCGCGCGCAGACTTGACGACTTCCAACCTCCCGAACAAGCCGGTTTCCGAAAAGGCTTTAGCACCATAGACCACATACATACCCTTCGGCAAATTGTACAGAAGTCGGAAGAGTACAATTTGCCACTATGTCTGGCGTATGTGGACTATTAGACAGCCTTTGATTCCGTCGAAATTTGGGCGGTTCTGCAGTCCCTTCAGCGATGCCAAGTTGACTGTCGGTATATCGAAGTGTTGAAGTGCTTGTACAGTAGGGCTACGATGGCCATTCGAGTACAGAACCAGAGTACGAAACCTATCCAATTGCAGAGAGGTGTAAGACAGGGTGACGTCATATCCCCGAAACTCTTTACCGCTGCATTGGAAGATGTTTTCAAGCTTCTGGACTGGAAAGGATACGGTATCAACATCAATGGCGAGTACATCACTCACCTTCGATTTGCCGACGATATAGTCCTTATGGCAGAATCGCTGGAGGACCTAAAAGCCATGCTCAATGACCTCATTAGTGTTTCCCAACGGATAGGTCTTTAGATGAACATGGACAAAACAAAGATCATGTTTAATGTCCATGTCACACCTATGCTGGTAGTTGTTGGGAACATTAAGCTCGAAGTTGTTGACGAGTATGTTTACCTGGGACAAATAGTCCGACTAGGTAAGTCCAACTTCGACCGAGAGGTCAATCGACGGATTCAACTTGGTTGGAACGAAACTGAGACGTGGTCCTTATCTGCTGGCCGGATGAGGAAGCTCAAGGTCGCTCAGCGTGCTATGGAGAGGGCTATGCTCGGAGTTTCTCTGCGTGATAAACTCAGAAATGAGGATATCCGCAGTAGAACCAGAGTGACCGACATAGCCCAACGGGTTAGTAAGCTGAAGTGGCAATGGGCTGGCCATATAGCTCGAAGAACCGAACACCGATGGGGAAGAAAGGTTCTCGAGTGGCAGCCTCATACCGGCAGACGAAGTGTAGGGCGTCCCCCCACTAGATAGAGTGACGACCTGGTAAGATATGCAGGAAGTCGATGGATGCAGGTGGCTCAGGACCGTGCTTTGTGGCATTCTTTGGGGGAGGCCTATGTTCAGCAGTGGACTTGTGAAGGGCTGTAATGATGATGATGTTGACAGATTTTCTCGTGGTGCTGCCGTTTATTGACATGGTGAAAAATGATTTGGCCGGTGATTCAAGAGGTGGATTTATACCACCCCATCTGAAAATTTTGACTGCCATAAGAACATGGGCCCGTGGAGAGGTAATTACTATGTACCAATTATCAATTTTATAGGTTTTTACTTTCATTTACATTAACATCACCCATTATCAATAGTTTTTACAATTTTTTTTTTCATTTATTCAAAATATTAAAAAAAAACAAAATGATTTTTTTAGCCCTACAGCAGAAACCACACACGGTTTATTTGCTGTAGTCTATTAACTATAATCTATTATCTTAATCTAAAAACTATTATAGATAATGATGGTAGATTTATATATTTATAACTAATCACTAAGTACAATAATAATAATAATAATAATAATAATAAAAAGGCGTAGGGAAGTGACGACCCCATCGCCCGCTGACGTAACGGTTATGTGACAAAACTGCTACGTCAGCGCAGTCAGTCAGCACCTTGCCAAGAGGTGTTAGCGCCGTGCCTCGGCAAAATTGGAGGTGCAAAGGCCCGATTGTGCACATGGCCTCACCATGAAACGGTGCCGGGTCTGGGCGTCTCCCGTTAACTGACGCCCAAGTAATGGATGATGGAACTAAGAAATACGCGCAAAGGGCCGCTGCCTGGAGGTCGCCAGGGCGCGTCTGGAGCTGGCGCTGGACGCGGCAGCATGCGAACCGCCAGTCGAGCGCGAGGTGCTGCACGATCACCCAGCAGCCCCTCGCATCCATCATCCCCACCAGCTGGCTTGGTGTTGGCAGGGTCTTCGTTGGCCCAGCAATCAGCACCCGCCACTGGTGGAGTACGCCGCATGCGTTGGTCAATGCAAATGAATAAAAATGCATTGCGGGCGTATTTTGGGGCGAAAGGGAGAGAAATTGGAGGTTTTGGGTATCGGGCTAGGATGCACCGACTATTTGCTGAGCTGGAGCCATCTATTACCGTTACCGAGCAAAATCTGGCAGACCGAGTTCGGTACATCATGCGCTCAAAAATATTTGATGACGCCGAACTCGAACGGCTACGACGTGAGGCTATTCCTTTGTCGAATGAAAATGCTACGACAGGAGATGCGGCTCTACGAGTTGCAGAGCAACCCGCACATGTAGATGCCGCCGTTGATCTCCTTGTAGTTGACTCAGGCGACGATGGAATAGTCGCCCCAGAACTAGAGCAAATGAGGAGCATAGTGGAAGAGGCGATTAGGGAAACGCGCAGTACGCCTCTCGAGAATCGACCGCGACTTCCCCGTATACCCCTAAGCAAGCGGAATCGGGCTGTCGTGAGGGCTCTCAACCCAATGCTGGTGACCTATTTGGAAGCCAGTCGGGACCTTTGCGAGACGGACTCAATTCTTTTTGGCGCCGCACTGGCAGTTTGCCGTATTATTGGCGCCAAACTTCCCAAGGCTGGACGCGCTACTAGACAAAGTAGCGCCATCCCAGCCTGGAGAAGAAGAATTGAGGACCGTATCGCAAAGGCAAGGGCCCTCATCGGCAGGCTGATAAGCTTCAGGTCGGGCAATAATAGGCCGAGAATTGTGCGCACCGTCAGGATGGCGTTTGCTGGGACAAACATCAGTTTGTCCCAGCCGGATATAACGCAAAAACTGACGGAGCGCATAGACGACCTGAAGCAGAGAATCGCTGCTTGGGGGAAGCGGATTCGGCGATATACCGAGAGGTCAACACGGTTCAACCAGAATCGTCTCTTCCAGAGTGATCAGAAGAGGCTCTATGAATCATTGGAGCGACCAATGGTACGTGGAACGGGCCCAGCACCGAATCAGGCCGACACTAAAGCATTCTGGCGCGGCCTGTGGTCAGAGCCCGTAAACCACAGTGAGGGCCCTTGGACGGAAGTTGTGGCGAGTCAGTGTGCGAATGTTACGCCCATGGACCCCGTCATCATTACGCCGGATGACGTAGCTGAGGCGGTCCGTAGGGCCCCGAACTGGAAAAGTCCGGGACTCGACGGACTGCATCACTACTGGCTGAAGGGGTTCGTGGTGTGTCACGCTGTTCTCGCCCGACAGTTTCAAGAGGCTCTCGACCAAAAGTCGCTCCCGAGCCTCTTCACTACTGGGATCACTCATCTGGTTCCTAAAGACCGAGATTCCACAGACCCGAGCAAATACCGCCCCATAACGTGTCTACCTACCATATACAAGACACTCACATCCATTTTGAGCGCGAGAATCACTCGTCACCTGAACTCAAATCAGGTGATGTCGCGCGCTCAAAATGGATGTCGGGGCGGTGGTCGTGGAACCAAGGAACCACTCCTCATTGACGCGGTCATTGGCAAAGTGGTTAAACGCAACCGTCGGAACCTCTCCGCCGCCTGGATAGACTACAAAAAGGCATTCGACTCGGTGCCTCATACATGGCTGAAGAGGGTCCTCGAGCTGTACAAGGTTGACTGTACAGTTCGAGACTTCCTCGGGCAGTGTATGGGGCAGTGGAGTACGATCCTTTGTCATCTAGGCGAGCGGATGACGGCTGCGGAGAACCACATAAGGATAAGAAGGGGTATCTTCCAGGGCGATTGTCTGAGTCCAATCTGGTTCTGCCTCTCTCTGAACCCTCTTAGTACCTTACTGGAGGGTTCCGGGAGGGGATATCAGCTTCGGAGAGGAGGTACAAAAGTGACCCACCTTTTCTATATGGATGATCTCAAGTTATTCGCCTCCAGTCGCTCTCATCTTATGGAATTGCTAAACATCACTTGTGATTTTAGCAATTCTATTAGAATGGAGCTGGGGACGGATAAGTGTGCGATCCTCCATGTCGAAAGGGGTAGGGTTGCTAACTCTGAGGGCATAGACTTATCTATGCCCATCAACATAAAGACCCTATCCGAGGCTGAAACATACCGATACCTGGGTATGTCACAAAACATAGGTATCGATGAGGCGGACATGAAACGGTCAGTTTGCGGTGTGTTTTATGCACGCTTGACAAAAGTGCTCAACAGTCTTTTGTCGGGCGTTAATAAGACACATGCATATAACGGTTGGATCATGCCTGTTCTCATGTATACCTTTGGCATGCTCAGGTGGACTCAGACCGAACTGAACGCTCTGGACAGAAAAGTCCGCACTATAATGACGTCCCACAGGATGCATCATCCGAGATCGTCAGTAATGAGGCTGTACTTGCCGCGGAAGCATGGTGGGCGCGGCTTTTTAAGCGCGCTTACCATGCATAATCGCGAAGTGTGCAGCCTCCGTAATTACTTTCTGACGAGAGCGGATGATCCATTCTATAGGGACGTTATTTCTTGTGATAAAGGACTTACCCCTCTATCCTTAGCCAACGAGCAATGGCAAGACCCGGCAGTACAGAGCATTTCCGACCGGGAGACCGTATGGAAGGAGAAGGAGCTCCACGGGAGGTTCTACAAGGCTCTACATGAACCTTGCGTAGACACAGTCGCCTCCCTCCACTGGCTACGTTTCGGTGACCTCTTTGGGGAAACCGAGGGTTTTGTCTGTGCGATACAGGATCAGGTTATTAAGACCAACAATTATCGGAGATACATCCTAAAGGATGGCGCCGTCGACATCTGTCGAGCTTGTCGCCATCCCGGTGAGTCACTTAGGCATGTCATCTCTGGTTGTTCGGTGCTTTCTAACTCTGAGTATTTGCACAGACACAACCTAGTAGCCAGGATTCTACACCAGGAGCTCGCTCTGAAATACGGTCTCGTGGATCGGAAACTGCCATATTATAATTACTTGCCGGAAGCCGTGCTCGAAAATGACCGCGCCAGGCTCTACTGGGACCGGGCCATCATCACGGACAGGACTATTCTTGCGAATAAGCCTGATATTGTGCTGATGGACCGGGCATAGTCAAGGATATTTTTGGTCGACATTACCATTCCTTATGACGAGAACCTCGTGAAAGCCGAAACAGATAAGTTGACAAAATATCTGGACCTGGCTCACGAGGTGACCGACATGTGGGGTGGTCTGCCGGCCGAAATTATTCCTGTGGTCGTCTCTGCGAACGGGTTAATCCCAGTCAGCCTCTCGGGTCATCTGAGGCGACTGGGACTCCGTGACGGATCGCTCCAAGCTCAAATGCAGAAGGCGGTGCTCCTCGATACCGCCCGCATCGTCCGCCGGTTTCTTTCCCTTTCTCCCTAACCCTCGGCCGTTTGGTCTCCCCTGCCGAGGGCTTCCATCTGGTTGGGTTTTTATATATTTATGTAATTTTTATGTATTTATTTTATTTTATTGATATTTATGTAAGTTTATCATTTTCATTTACAATTATATATTTATACAGCCCAACCAGATGAGAAAACTATACAAATACCCCATAATAATAATAATAATAATTTATTTCGATAACATATTGTCTACATTTACAGATAGTGATCGAAGACACCTTTTAAGCAAAAATCTTGCCTGTATTAGGTGCCTTCGCTCTTCCATAGCTACTAGTTAACATAAAGTTTATTATCTATAACAGTATTAGGGGTACAAAAAAAATATGAAAAATAAGAATTGTACGTGTGTGTGATGCGCGTGTGTGTGTGTGTGTGTGTGTGTGTGTGTGTGTGTGTGTGTGTGTGTGTGTGTGTGAGTGTGTGTGTGTTTGTGTTAAGTTATGCCATGTGTTTAAGAATAAGTATATTATTAATATGTAAATTTGAGATAAATCAGGTATAAACACATTAGATCAGGCAATTTACAGTAATTAGGTTATCATTTAAGATACTATTAATATATTATACTAACATATAATCATACAAATACACATAACATACCGACCATCTAGTAATTTAATTAGAAACTCTTTTAGTGTTTTTGTAGCTATTTTTACTTTATAATATTTTACTTTATTTAAGATACTGAGAGGAAGTTCGTTGAGTAAAGAGGGGAGCAGGTATTCCCACGTGCGCTTACCGTAAACATTTTTGTAAGTTGTAAGCTTAAATGTCGGTAACCTATTCAACTTACGTAGGGTTACAGGTCTACTATATTTTTTTTTTATTTACTCAACTGTTCCCACTCTTCACATAAGACTGCCAATTTAATTTCTTCATATACATTTAACGTTTTACAATATTTAAATAAGTTTGAATCATCATGTCTGTATAGTTGCTTAACATAGTTAGGAACTATTGCTTTTAAGATTTTTAGTTGTATTTTATAAATTTCTTGTATATATGTTTTAAAGAGACCGTGTGCAAGGACATTTAGCATTGGAGCCTAAAGCCTTTTGGGAGTATATAAGATTGCGAAAAGGTACATCGGGATGTAGAAAACTATTGAAGGATGAAAAGGTTTGGTCAGATAGTGAATGTGCTAGAGAATTCGCAAGTTTTTTCCATTCAGTATACAGCCAGGCGCCACCTTTGTTAAGCGCGACGGTGGCTGGTGCCACGGCGGCGGGAGCAGCTGCGGGCGCATGGGCTCAGCTCGAGCCTCTGAGACCAGTTGATATTCTGCGTGCGCTGGCGCACCTTCCTTCGAAGCGTTCAGTAGGACCAGATGGCAGTACTTGTGAAACCATTGTTACGCATTTTCAATGTCTGTATTGAAAGCGCTACGTCTCCTGATCAATGGAAACTCACTGCTGTGCCTGTACCGAAAGGTAGTGGGGCATCGACGCCTAGTGACTTCAGACCCGTGGCAGTCTTAAGCACTCCAGCGAAAGTGTTCGAGAGCTCTGCACACCTCGCACGCTATCATTTTTCACCAGTTACCTGCGAGACCGGCATCAGTTTGTTGATTGCAATGGGCACTTTTCTCGACCCTACCCTACTAGATCTGGTGTTAGTCAAGGCAGCAATCTAGGACTTTTGCTGTTCATTTTAATGATAAATGATTTGCCCAATGTAGTAAATTTTTGTACTTCATTACTGTTTGCCGATGATCTAAAATTAGTTTTAAAAATTAGACATAAATATGATTGTGACTCTTTACAGCATGATATTGATAAAGTTTTAGAATGGAGCATAGATAATAAACTTTTCTTTAATGTCTTTAAATGCTCAGTGCTGTCTTTTTGCCGCTCACGCGCCCCAATTCATCACCCATACATGATGGACGGGAAGATGCTTCATAGAGTAACGAAGGTTAGAGATCTAGGTGTAAATTTCACTGCAGAATTAAACTTGAGATTACATGTAAGTAATGTTTGTATAAAGGCATACCGTAATCTCGGATTGATAATGCGTCTTGCAAATAATTTCACTAATGTCGGGGTTCTGAGAGCGCTATATGATGCACTCGTAAGGAGCCACTTAGAATGTAACGCCGTCATTTGGTCTCCTCATGAAGCCAAATACAAACATATGTTAGAGCGGATCCAAAATAAATTTATTAGATTCTTATACTTAAAGCAATTTGGAGTGTACCCGGGATATCCCTTGATGTATCCTAATCTATTTTACCTTGGTATGGTAGGGTACTACAAGCTCGAAGTCAGAAGAGAAGTCACTCTCGCTGTGTACGTGTTGAAGGTGATCAGGGGTAGGATACACTATGCGAGAGTGTTGGAGATGGTGCGACTGAATGCGCCTGACGGAAGCGCGGGGCGTCGGCGGCGGCCGTCGTTACTGGCAGTGCCGCACGCGCGCACCGCAATGATGCAGCAAGCACCGATCACGCGCGCGCTGCGTGTGATCAACACCATGTCGGAGCGAACTGATTTATTTTCATGTTCGCTGAGTGAGCTCAGTAAAATGGCATATCATACTGTATTTTTGGCTACACTGTCGAATTAGGGTACTCACCCCTTAGTTATTGTATATGATGTATGTGTGTGTAAATAAATAAAAATAATTAAATGTTCTACCATAGCTACTCAGTCCATAGTTTATTATTGAACTTGCTAATGCCAAATATAAAAGTTAAAGTAAATATAAGGAATTTTATGCTTAAGTATTGTTAATGCCGTGTAGTGGCGGTTAAGAATATCCACTACCCCATATCTTCCCGTGGGTGTCGTAAAAGGCGATAAAGGGAAACAGGCAGGAGATAGGCAGCAGCATCTTCCTGATTATAGCCAAAATAACAATAAAAAAACTGCGGTTGCCAACCCGCTCGCCAAGCGTGGCAACTATGGCAATATACCCCCCATGGGCAATGACAATAATAAACGGCCCCCAGTCCCCGGCGGCCCCGCTATTCCTGGCTACGGTGGCGACCATGGTAACGGCGGGGCAGGGGGTGCTAAGAATCTCCGGTGGAGGTTCGGTTGCCACCTACGACGACTCGACCTGGCAACATACAACGCACGCACCCTGAGGACTGACGAGAAGATTGTGGAGCTGGAAGAAGAGATAGACAAGTTACGCTGGCATATTATAGGATTATCCGAAGTCCGAAGAGAGGGGGAGGACACGGTAATCCTCGAATCCGGCAACTTGCTCTATTACCGGGAGGGCGACCATCTGTCCCAAGGAGGTGTCGGATTTATCGTCCACAAGTCTCTCGTTAACAACGTTGTAAAGATTGAGAGTGTGTCGACGAGGGTTGCGTACCTTATACTCAGAATCACCAAACGGTATTCGCTGAAGGTCATACAGGTTTACGCACCAACCTCGGCACACCCCGATCAGGAGGTGGAGGAAATGTATGAGGATATCTCTAGAGCCATGCATTCCTCCAAAACCCAATATACGGTGTTAATGGGAGACTTCAATGCAAAACTAGGCACAAGAGAGAACGGTGAGCTGAAAGTAGGAAAATTTGGAATAGGGCAACGGAACCCAAGGGGCCAGCAGCTGGCCGACTTCATGGAGAAAGAGGGACTCTTTATGATGAACTCTTTCTTCCAGAAGCGGCCCCACAGGAAGTGGACCTGGTCGAGCCCCGACGGTTCGACAAAAAATGAGATTGACTTCATTATGACGACCAGACGACAACTGTTCAGTGATGTCTCAGTGATCGCGAGGGTGAAAACCGGCAGCGATCACCGAATGGTTAGAGGCACACTGAACCTAAACGTTAAGTTGGAGAGGTCTCGTCTAATGAAGTCAACGCTCCGTCCCCCTCGTGCTCTAATCCAAAGTCCCGAAACCTTTCAGCTCGAGTTACAAAACCGTTTTCAGTGCCTAGAAGACTGCAATGAAGTGGACGATTTGAATGACAAGCTCGTGGAAACTGTCCATGCGGTCGGAGCTAAGTTCTGCAAGACCCGCCGCAGAAGAACACAAAAACTCTCCGATCACACTCTTAATCTCATGGCTGTTAGACGGGAGATGAAGCTACATTCTTCAACAGATTTAACAGCATACAGGCAACTGAACAGACAGATCTCCAAATGCATGCGGCGGGACTTACGCAAATTCAATACAGCTCGTATTGAAGAAGCGATCGAGCGGAACCAAGGCTCCAAAGTCTTTGCCAGAGATCTGTCTGCCAGAAAGCGCCAACTGTCAAAGCTGAAGACAGAATGTGGCAGCATCGTTTCCGGGGCACCTGAGATTTTGAGTGAGATTGAGAGGTTCTATGGGCAGCTGTACACGTCATCGTTGGAGCCGCACGCAAGTGTGAGTAACGATCCAAGAGCGAGTCTTATCCGACATTATTCCGATGATATCCCGGACGTCAGTCTGAGCGAGATTAGAATGGCTCTCCAGCACCTTAAAAACGGCAAGGCCCCAGGCGAGGATGGAATTACAGCGGAGCTTCTGAAAGCGGGTGGAAAACCGGTACTTGAAGTCCTTCAGAAGCTCTTTAATTCCGTCCTTCATGGTGGCATTACACCGGAGGCGTGGAGCAGAAGTGCGGTGGTCTTGTTCTTCAAGAAAGGCGACAACGCTCTCTTGAAGAACTACAGACCGATTTCCCTTCTGAGCCGCGTCTACGTGCTGTTTCCGAGAGTCATTACGAATCGTCTGGCGCGCAGACTTGACGACTTCCAGCCTCCCGAACAAGCCGGTTTCCGAAAAGGCTTTAGCACCATAGACCACATACATACCCTTCGGCAAATTGTACAGAAGTCCGAGGAGTACAATTTGCCACTATGTCTGGCGTATGTGGACTATGAGAAAGCCTTTGATTCCGTCGAAATTTGGGCGGTGCTGCAGTCCCTTCAGCGATGCCAAGTTGACTGTCGGTATATCGAAGTGTTGAAGTGCTTGTACAGTAGGGCTACGATGGCTATCCGAGTACAGAACCAGAGTACGAAACCTATCCAATTGCAGAGAGGTGTAAGACAGGGTGACGTCATATCCCCGAAACTCTTTACCGCTGCATTGGAAGATGTTTTCAAGCTTCTGGACTGGAAAGGATACGGTATCAACATCAATGGCGAGTACATCACTCACCTTCGATTTGCCGACGATATAGTCCTTATGGCAGAATCGCTGGAGGACCTAAGCACTATGCTCAATGACCTCAATAGTGTTTCCCAACGGATAGGTCTTAAGATGAACATGGACAAAACAAAGACCATGTTTAATGTCCATGTCACACCTATGCCGGTAGTTGTTGGGAACACTAAGCTCGAAGTTGTTGACGAGTATGTTTACCTGGGACAAATAGTCCGACTAGGTAAGTCCAACTTCGACCGAGAGGTCAATCGACGGATTCAACTCGGTTGGGCAGCGTTCGGGAAATTACGGCACATCTTCTCGTCAGGTATACCTCAAAACTTGAAAACGAGACTGTACACCCAGTGCGTGTTGCCAGTGATGACATACGGAACTGAGACGTGGTCCTTCACTGCTGGCCGGATGAGGAAGCTCAAGGTCGCTCAGCGAGCTATGGAGAGGGCTATGCTCGGAGTTTCTCTGCGTGATAAACTCAGAAATGAGGATATCCGCAGTAGAACTAGAGTGACCGACATAGCCCAACGGATTAGTAAGCTGAAGTGGCAATGGGCCGGCCATATAGCTCGAAGAACCGACAACCGATGGGGAAGAAAGGTTCTCGAGTGGCAGCCTCGTACCGGCAGGCGAAGTGTAGGGCGTCCCCCCACTAGATGGAGTGACGACCTGGTAAGATATGCAGGAAGTCGATGGATGCAGGTGGCTCAGGACCGTGCTTTCAGCAGTGGACTTGTGAAGGGCTGTAATGATGATGATGACTCTTAGTTTGTTACAAATGTGAATAACATGAGGTCTCCAGTTAAATTTACTATCTATTATTAGGCCTAAATACATATGCTGATCAACCATTTCCAGGTGGTTACAGTTGCATTTGGTGTATTGCTGATCCAGACAGCTGTGTTCATGTGCAATTATAGTGGGTTGTGTATCATATTTTATGTAGCGTGAGTGTATATGCATCAGCTTAGTTTTTTGAGTATTCATTACCAGCCCAACATCATGTGCCCATTTGCACAGCTGATCATAGTTATGTTGCATCAATTCTTGTACTTTAAATAGGTTGTTATGTGCAGTTATTAGACATGTGTCGTCTGCGAACTGGTAAATGGAACAATCTTTATAGATATTACACATATCATTCACATATAACAAGTATTCGGACCAATAATAGAGCCCTGGGCTGTACCCTGAGAAGTAGTTATTTAATTACTATATTCACCTGCGACTTTTACTACTGTATGACGGTTTGTGTGATAGTTTATACGTGGTAGAGCCATGCTGCAGCTATATTATGGTTGTAGCACAAATGGGTCGGCTCGATCGGGGAAGGACCACGCTCTCACAGAATACCAGCGTAAAATAGCAGCTTAACGCTGCTGTGTTTCGTATGGTGAGTGTAGAGAACCGGAGACCCTTTTTACTGGAAACGAGGCATTCCATCTTAGTCCTCACGGGTGACAACGCATCTGCATTTTGATTCGTAATCGAAGATAGATGTAGATGTCTGTGGGTCACAGCAACCACTTACCAGCAGGTGGACTGTGTGCTCATTTGTCACCCTTATAATATAAAAAAAAAGTTTTGGAACCAATTTAGGGCCGGACCCTGAATTCCGTTAATTTAAAACATCAAATGCCTTACTAAAATCAATAAAGATAGCAATAACATGTCTCCTCTCATTTAGGTGTAAGTTTTTGCAAGTAACTGTGAGGTACTTTTATTTTTTTGAAATCCAAATTGATTACAGTTTATTATTTTATTCTGAGCAAGGTATTTGCTTAAAGTATCTCCAATGTTCCTTTCAATTATTTTGTCAATGGAAGATAAAATAATAATTGTTCGGTAATTATTTGGATTGTCGTAGCTACCTTTCTTATGTATAGGCCTAATAACACCTATTTTTAATTGTTTTATTTTTAATTATTAGTTGTTATGATTTATAATTCAATAACTTTTGTTCTCAACAGATACAAGATGATGCAGGAGATCTAAGTGGAATGATTTAACCAACAATATCATTTGTATGCAAACAAGTTTCTTTAGCACTAGTAGCACAAAGAGCACAGTGGATTAAAATGCCACAAAGTGATGTGGAGCAGAACCATGTGATTGCAGGTTTTTATTCAGTATGTGGATTTAGACAAGTGATTTGAATCCCGAAAGTCGGTGGAAATATCGGACAATACTACATAAACAGGAAAGGATACAGTTCAATAAATGTACAAGTAAGTTTTATAGCACCTAGCTAGCCCATGTTTGCCATAAAGTTACCTAGTTATATCTTAGACAGATTCAGTATAATCTCCTTAATCTATTATTTCATATTATCAAAGCTATGAGTACTTTGTTCCAGATTGTGTCAAATGGTAATTTAGAGATCATGGATATAGTGGCACATTGGTGAGGCAGCACACATGACTCAAGAATATTTAATGAAAGTAGAATAAAACAAAGGTTTAAGCAGTCAGAATTTAAAGGCAAGCTTCTCGGAGATTCTGGTTATACTTGTACTCTTCTTATTTATTCACTCCTATCCTGCGTCCCAATACACAAAAGGAAGAAATGCACAACTGGTCGTACATCAGGACCCGAAACACTGTAGAACGATGTTTTGGAGTGTGGAAGCAAAGGTTTCGGTGTTTACAGCTAGGATTTAATACAAAAGTAGTGAAAACAAAACTATATATTGTTGCATTTGCAATACTGCACAACATTGCACTCTCCCGAGATAAAAGGCGTTTTAACCCTGTGGACCGCTATCATATAACTCTATCCACCAAATTATCTAAACGTTTCTTTTGTCACCTTGGAGGTTTCTTATACAATAAAATCAATAAAATTATCCCTATATTTAACCTTAACAAAACTATATGCAAAAAGAAAATAACTATCTGGCTCCAAGAACTAAATTATTATGACACTGAACAACTACTTACTAATTCTATCTAATTACTAATCTAATAAAAGTTAATTACTAACCCAGTCACAAACTAACAAACAAAAGCATGCACACACACACACACACACACACACACACACACACACACACACACACACACACACACACACACACACACACACACACACACACACACACACACACACACACATACACACACACACACACTAATACTAGTTAATATATGTAGAATCCTAAGTAAATGAAAGGAGATATTATGTAAATTATAAATATGGTACATGTACGAGTGCATAATAAAAGTATTGTAATTAGAACCATAGGGCGGAGACCTGGCGTCCTGAAATACAGGCGTAAAGCCTAGCTTAGGCACCAGTCTCCCACAGTATATTATTGAGGCTATACTATAATATTATGTACAATAATTCTGTATTGTGGTGAGAAAATAAATAAAAAATTATTATTATTATTAAATTATTATTGCAATGCACAAGCAAGATCTGCTTGAGGATGCAGTAGAAGATGATGGAAATGTTCCAGTCACAGAATTAGTAAATAACTCCCTAAGAGGAAATTCAGTACGGGAAGCATTTATTAATGAAAATTTTTAAATTAAATAATACAATATTTACAAATACAAAATAAAAAAAATTCACTGTCAAAAGCTATGTATGTATAGTTGACTTATTTTATTTTGTTACCATCCTGTCTTACACCTCTCTGCAATTGGATAGGTTTCGTACCATCATAGCTCTACTGTACAAACACTTCAGCATTTCGATATACCGACAGTCAACTTCGCACCGCTGAAGAGATTGCAGCACCACCCACATTTCGACGGAATCAAAGGCTTTCTCATAGTCCACATACGCCAGGCATAGTGGCAAATTGTACTCCTCTGACTTTTGTACAATTTGCCGAAGGGTATGTATGTGGTCTATGGTGCTAAAGCCTTTTCGGAAACCGGCTTGTTCGGGAGGCTGGAAGTCGTCAAGTATGCGTGCGAGACGATTCGTAATAACTCTCTAAAACAGCACGTCGCCGGGGCTCAGAAGTGAAATCGGTCTGTAGTTCTTCAAGAGAGCGTTGTCACCTTTCTTGAAGAACAAGGCCACCGCAATTCTGCTCCACGCCTCCAGTGTAATGCCACCATGGAGGACGGAATTAAAGAGCTTCTGAAGGACTTCAAGTACCGGTCTTCCACCCGCTTTCAGAAGCTCCGCTGTAATTCTATTCTCGCCTGGGGCCTTGCCGTTTTAAGGGTCCTGTAGAGCCATTCTAATCTCGCTCAGACTGACGTCCGGGGTATCTTCGGAATAGTGTCGGATAAGACTCGCTCTTGGATCGTTACTCACACTTGAGTGTGGCTCCAACGATGACGTGTACAGCTGCCCGTAGAACCTCTTAATCTCATTAAAAATCTCAGGTGTCCCGGAAACGATGCTGCCACATCCTGTCTTCAGCTTTGACAGTTGGCTCCTTCTGGCAGACAGATCTCTGGCAAAGAGTTTGGAGCCTTGATTCTGCTCGATCGCTTCTTCAATACGAACTGTATTGAAGTTACGTAAGTCCCGCCGCATGCATTTGGAGATCTGTCTGTCCAGTTGCCTGTATGCTTTCAAATCTGTTGAAGAATGTAGCTTCATATCCCCTCTAACAGCCATGAGATTGAGAGTGTGATAAGACTTTATTTTTACGGATTTTATCGCGTTTAATTTACTTATTTTATATTCCCGACGTTTCGGTTGCTTTCCAGCAACCGTGGTCACGGGGGACTGAGGTGATTGACGTCCCGATGTCAAAGTTAACCCGGAGTACCTTCAGCTTTTTAATTATTAATTTTGGTCCGATCTACGCAGAATGAACTAACTGTGTCTTGAAGTCTTACAGTGGTATGCTTGGGTTTAGTTTTAATTTTATGAATTACAGGATCCCAAGCAGGTGGTAGTACCCAGCCTCCCTCTCTATTGAAATTAGGATGTTTTTTAATTTCAATAGCCTCACGTATCATCCTTGGCAGGAATCGATGTTCTTTCGCGAGGACTTGTGGTTTATCAAATCTAATGTAATGACGGGGGCCGTCTAGGATATGATCACAAACTGCAGACTTCCCGGAACGTTGGTGCTTCACGTCAGCTATGTGTTCTTTTACGCGGGTTTTTATTGATCGTTTTGTTTGCCCTATATATGAGAGACCACACTCACAATCAAGCTTGTATACTCCTGCATCTTGTAGAGGAATATTGCACTTGACGGATGGTAAGAACTGACTAATCTTCTTCGGTGGCTTGAAGAATGTTCTAATAGAAGCTCGCTTCAAGATGTAGCCAATCTTGTCTGTGACACCTCTGACATATGGTAGTACAGCAGGCACACGCTCGACTGTGGCCGGCTTCACTCGGTCACTGTGACGTAGGCGCGGAACCCGAAGCTTGTTGTCGTGCAGAACCTGCTTGACGTGCTGAAGCTCGGCGGCCAGGTGTTTGCTGTCACAGATCCCTCGTGCTCTCTGTAACAAAGATTTGCCCACGGTAGCTAACTGTGAAGGGTGATGGTGGGATTCACCGTTTAAGTATCGGTTTGTATGGGTCTTTTTTCTATACACAGTGTGACCTACGGTGTTATTAGGATTTCGAATGACTAACACATCTAGGAAAGCTAAAGAATTATTTGCCTCTAACTCCATAGTAAATTGAATTTTAGAGTTTATGGAATTAAGATGTTCTAAAAATGCAGTTACTTTGTCTGATGGTAAAATTGTGAAAGTATCGTCTACGTACCGCTTGTAGAAACTTGGAGTTACTGGTGCAGTAAGCAGGGCTTTCTCCTCAAAGTCCTCCATGAAAATATCGGCGACAATGGGAGATACCGGTGAGCCCATCGCAACACCATCTACTTGCTTGTAAAACTGTTCCTTCCACAATAGGTAGCCAGATGTAAGGCAATGTCTGAGTAATACTGCATATTCTGCTGGCATGTTGTTTTCCTCTAGTTTCCTAGTTATAATTGAGATGCAGTCTTCAACAGGTAGGCATGTAAATAGAGACTGAACATCAAAACTGACCATAGTTTCATTGTCAGTAAGACATAGGTCTTTTATCTCACTGACAAATTGGTATGAATCCTTAGTGTGTGCTCTTGTATGTCCTCTGAGTGGTGATAGTACTTTTGCTAAGTGTTGAGCCAATCTGTAAGTTGGCGAATCGATCTGACTCACTATTGGACGTAATGGAGCGTTCGGTTTGTGTATTTTTGGTAACCCATACAACTTCGGCGGTTTGGCACACGTAGGTATTATCGAATTTACGTCTAGATTCAGTTTCTCGGAGTATTTCTTTATTAGATCGCTAGTTGTTTTAAGCGTATTAGTTGTAGGATCTGTTTTGACCTTTACGTACGTACTTTCATCCGATAAAAGTTGTTGTATTTTAAAATTGTAATCCGACGTATCCATTATAACCGTAGCATTACCTTTATCTGCGCGGAGAATCGTAAGATCTGGTCTGTTGCGTAAGTTTTTCAATGCAGTAAATTCATCTTTGTATATGTATAGCCTCTAAATCTTCTTTACCAATATTATTTTTATACAGACAGTCCTCAACACTACAGATAATGTTTTCATACGGAATTTTTCGCGGTGTTATAGCGAAATTCATACCTTTGGCCAAAACTTTTATCGTCGCGTCGTCTAGAGATTGTTTTGACAGGTTATAGACCGCACGTTGTTTATTACTCGCGTCTGTTGTCAATGATTGCGTTCCGTTATTACGTTGACATTGGCGTTGGACATTTGATTTTTTTAAAAAAAAAAAATTGTTAATAACGGTGATTCAGCAAAAACGTACCGATCTATGTTTCATTAATAAAACCATAGACAAATCGTCCAGTGATCTAAAGACAGTTTTATCGACATTTGATTATAAGAATTGCATGGAAACTTTAGACAAACGTGAAACAACTAAATACAATGAATGCAAAAATAAACATATAGATAAATACCAAAAACTAACAACCAAATCAAATGTCCAACGCCAATGTCAACGTAATAACGGAACGCAATCATTGACAACAGACGCGAGTAATAAACAACCTGCGGTCTATAACCTGTCAAAACAATCTCTAGACGACGCGACGATAAAAGTTTTGGCCAAAGGTATGAATTTCGCTATAACACCGCGAAAAATTCCGTATGAAAACATTATCTGTAGTGTTGAGGACTGTCTGTATAAAAATAATATTGGTAAAGAAGATTTAGAGGCTATACATATACAAAGATGAATTTACTGCATTGAAAAACTTACGCAACAGACCAGATCTTACGATTCTCCGCGCAGATAAAGGTAATGCTACGGTTATAATGGATACGTCGGATTACAATTTTAAAATACAACAACTTTTATCGGATGAAAGTACGTACGTAAAGGTCAAAACAGATCCTACAACTAATACGCTTAAAACAACTAGCGATCTAATAAAGAAATACTCCGAGAAACTGAATCTAGACGTAAATTCGATAATACCTACGTGTGCCAAACCGCCGAAGTTGTATGGGTTACCAAAAATACACAAACCGAACGCTCCATTACGTCCAATAGTGAGTCAGATCGATTCGCCAACTTACAGATTGGCTCAACACTTAGCAAAAGTACTATCACCACTCAGAGGACATACAAGAGCACACACTAAGGATTCATACCATTTTGTCAGTGAGATAAAAGACCTATGTCTTACTGACAATGAAACTATGGTCAGTTTTGATGTTCAGTCTCTATTTACATGCCTACCTGTTGAAGACTGCATCTCAATTATAACTAGGAAACTAGAGGAAAACAACATGCCAGCAGAATATGCAGTATTACTCAGACATTGCCTTACATCTGGCTACCTATTGTGGAAGGAACAGTTTTACAAGCAAGTAGATGGTGTTGCGATGGGCTCACCGGTATCTCCCATTGTCGCCGATATTTTCATGGAGGACTTTGAGGAGAAAGCCCTGCTTACTGCACCAGTAACTCCAAGTTTCTACAAGCGGTACGTAGACGATACTTTCACAATTTTACCATCAGACAAAGTAACTGCATTTTTAGAACATCTTAATTCCATAAACTCTAAAATTCAATTTACTATGGAGTTAGAGGCAAATAATTCTTTAGCTTTCCTAGATGTGTTAGTCATTCGAAATCCTAATAACACCGTAGGTCACACTGTGTATAGAAAAAAGACCCATACAAACCGATACTTAAACGGTGAATCCCACCATCACCCTTCACAGTTAGCTACCGTGGGCAAATCTTTGTTACAGAGAGCACGAGGGATCTGTGACAGCAAACACCTGGCCGCCGAGCTTCAGCACGTCAAGCAGGTTCTGCACGACAACAAGCTTCGGGTTCCGCGCCTACGTCACAGTGACCGAGTGAAGCCGGCCACAGTCGAGCGTGTGCCTGCTGTACTACCATATGTCAGAGGTGTCACAGACAAGATTGGCTACATCTTGAAGCGAGCTTCTATTAGAACATTCTTCAAGCCGCCGAAGAAGATTAGTCAGTTCTTACCATCCGTCAAGTGCAATATTCCTCTACAAGATGCAGGAGTATACAAGCTTGATTGTGAGTGTGGTCTCTCATATATAGGGCAAACAAAACGATCAATAAAAACCCGCGTAAAAGAACACATAGCTGACGTGAAGCACCAACGTTCCGGGAAGTCTGCAGTTTGTGATCATATCCTAGACGGCCCCCGTCATTACATTAGATTTGATAAACCACAAGTCCTCGCGAAAGAACATCGATTCCTGCCAAGGATGATACGTGAGGCTATTGAAATTAAAAAACATCCTAATTTCAATAGAGAGGGAGGCTGGGTACTACCACCTGCTTGGGATCCTGTAATTCATAAAATTAAAACTAAACCCAAGCATACCACTGTAAGACTTCAAGACACAGTTAGTTCATTCTGCGTAGATCGGACCAAAATTAATAATTAAAAAGCTGAAGGTACTCCGGGTTAACTTTGACATCGGGAAGTCAATCACCTCAGTCCCCCGTGACCACGGTTGCTGGAAAGCAACCGAAACGTCGGGAATATAAAATAAGTAAATTAAACGCGATAAAATCCGTAAAAATAGTTTTATTCAATGTGTAGTGTTCGCGTAAATATAAGAAAACATTGTGTGATAAGAGAGTTTTTTTTATAGGATAAGGGTGGCAAACGAGCACACAGTCCACCTGATGGTAAGTGATTGCTGAGGCCCATAGACATCTACATCTATACTCTGTTACAAATCAAAATGTAGATGCGTTGTCACCCGTGAGGATTAAGATGGAACGCCTCATTTCCAGTAAAAAGGGCCTCCGACCACCTGCACTCACCAAGCGAAACGCAGAGGTAAACCTCTACTTCACGCTGGTTTTCTGTGAGGTCGTGGTATTACCCCGGTTCGGGCCGGCCCATCCGTGCGACTGCAAAAGCTGCCGAGTGGCTTTACCACTATTAAAACTGTTTTGTATTCTTCTGCGGCGGGTCTTGCAGAACTTAGCTCCGACCGCATGGACAGTTTCCACGAGGTTGTCATTCATATCGTCCACTTCATTGCAGTCTTCTAGGCACTGAAAACGGTTTTGTAACTCGAGTTGAAAGGCTCTGTTCCAGTCCCGAAAACTGGAACAGAGCATTGACTTCAGGGGACGACGTCAGAGGGGGACGAAGCGTTGACTTCATTAGACGAGACCTCTCAAACTTAACGTTTTAGTTCAATATGCCTCTGGCCATTCGGTGATCGCCACCAGTTGTCACCCTCGCGATCACGGAGACATTACTGAACAGTTGTCGTCTGGTCGTCATAATGAAGTCAATCCCATTTTATGTGGAATCGTCGGGGCTCAACCAGGTCCACTTCCTATGGGGCCGCTTCTGGAAGAAAGAGTTCATCATAAAGAGTCCCTCTTTCTCCATGAAGTCGGCCAGCTGCTGGTCCCTTCGGTTCCGTTACCCTAAATTTCCCTACTTTCAGCTCACCGTTCTCTCTTGTGCCTAGTTTTGCATTGAAGTCTCCCATTAACACCTTATATTGGGTTTTGGAGGAATGCATGGCTCTAGAGATATCCTCATATATTTCCTCCACCTACTCATCGGGGTGTGCTGAGGTTGGTGCGTAAACCTGTATGACCTTCAGCGAATTCCGTTTGGTGCTTCTGAGTATAAGTTACGCAACCCTCGTCGACACACTACCGATATTTACAACGTTGTTAACGAGAGACTTGTGGACGATAATGCCGACACCTCCTCGGGACAGATGGTCACCCTCCCGATGATAGAGCAAGTTGCCGGATTCGAGGATTACCGTGTCCTCCCCCTCTCTTCGGACTTCGGATAATCCTATAATATGCCAGCGTAACTTGTCTATCTCTTCCTCCAGCTCCACGATCTTCTCGTCAGTCCTCAGGGTGCGTGCGTTGTATATTGCCAAGTCGAGTCGTCTAAAGTGGCAACCGAACCTCCACCGGAGATTCTTAGAACCCCCTGCCCCGCCGTCACCATGGTCGCCACCGTAGCCAGGAATAGCGGGGCCGCCGGGGACTAGGGGCCGTCTGTTTGTTGCTCTAATCATTGTGGCAACTATGGCAAATACCCCCCGTATTTGCCATAGTTGCCACTCTTGGCGAGCGGGTTGGCAACCTCAGTTTTTTATTGTAATTTTGGCTATTATCAGGAAGATGGTGCTGCCCATCTACTGCCTTTTTCTCTTTGTCGCCTTTTACGACACCCACGGGAAGATATGGGGTAGTGGATATTCTTGACCACCATTACATGGCAATGTATAGATCATACTATAGATCATACTCTGGAAAAACAAACAGGGCACCTAAAAGTCCTAACTTTTATTGATTTTATTGATTGATTGCATTTGTATCCTGGGATTAATTTTTAATAATGTCCGCATATTCTTTGAAACAGTAAAAGATAATATCAATAAAGACCATGGTACATTATTTTATATTTTCGTAGTTCAGATTCAATAATAATAAATTAATAAAATTTTTGACTTAAATTACCTTTTCTTCTTCATCCCAATTTTGAGAGCGATTGCGTTTTTGATTCATTTTAAGACCTGATTAAAAGTGCTTTAAGTTGGAACTTAGTTTTTCCAATGAGTCCAAAAACAACACGAGGAACAACACGTAACGCGTATTTTTCAACAATTTTCAATTCTTGTCAAGTTGTCAAACTCAAAATATTGCCTGTCACTGTCATTAATGTCATCATCAAGCATTGAGTTCATTCACCAATCATTCACTGACTCACTCATTTTACTTAATCACAGAGTACTTTTGTATATAGGAAAATCTTAATCCCGGCGTAAGGAATGTATTGTTAGTACGAGGTTACTCCATGTTTATTAATAACATTGTAATAAAGAAGTTATTAATACTCAGTTACTCTGAGATTAACTAGTCCAAGTGTAACGTCGAATTAAGGTTTTAATAAGCAATTTTTATAAATAAGGCTGTTGAAGTCTTGCAGTGGTTTGCTTGGGTTTGGGTTTAATTTTGTTAATAATAGGATCCCAAATTAGGTTTTTTTTTAATTTCAATAGCCTCATGTATCATCCTTATCTACCCGTAATAATTAGTTTCATTTAATGTGTAGTCTTCGCGTAAATATAAGAAATCTTCAAGATTAAAAATTATGTCGTCTAGTTAGTGACATAAAAAATTTCATTCCCTATTTAGTATACCCTTAGGGGTAGAATTGCTTTTCAAATTCAGACAGATGTAACATATTAAAAATAAAATTTGAAAAAAATATAATTAAAAATTCAATATAAATTATTAAAAATAACTCAAAAACCATTGGTCAGACCTTGATCAAATTTATATGGGACTACATGTTAAGCACCAGCTTTCTAATAAAAAAAAATCATCAAAATCAGTTGACCCAATAAACAGTTATGATAACACACATAAAAAACACAGCCGAATTGAGTACCGTCTCCTTTTTTTAAGTCGGTAGAAAAAACGCGTGGGTGTACTTATGTAAGCACGTAAGAAGTTATACTTCTTTGTCATAACAACAGAACAACGGAACAGAAATAACTAAAATAAAACAAGTTTTATAGATTCATGTATATTTGAATACGAGGGGCACACTGAAATGACCGGGAATAGAATATTTCGGATTGAGTGTAACTGTCCTGTTTTAGAATTTGAATACTGGCCTCTTAGAATTTTAATGTCATTCAAACAATAAAAAAAAATGTATAATAAAAAAAATTATGTTGGTTTAAATTTGACACATCGTTAACAGCAATGGAGCTCACGCGTGAACATTTCCGTGCCATAATTTATCACAATTTTCGTCGCGGCTTATCTCAAGATAAATGTCTCAGCAATATTGTTTCGATTTATGATGTTGAAGCACCGAGCCAAACGACAATATATTGCTGGTATGCCGAGTTCCGACGCGATCGTGTGTCGCTCAGCACTGTTTCTTCTGCAGGTCGACCTAGATTAGCGGTCACGCCTGAAAACATCGCAGCTGTGCGAACTATTATATTAGATGACCGTCATGTGACATACGAGCAGATTCGGGCTGTTATCAGTATCGGAATAACTGCTATTCAGTCGATATTACATAATGAGCTGTGTGTAAGTAAACTAGTTTCCCGCTGGGTTCCCCACAATTTGTCCGAAGAACAAAAAGCGGCTCGTGTAGATTGGTGCCGGAATACTCTGCAACGCTTCAACGGAGGGAAAACAAATGCCGTTTATAATATCGTCTCACGTGACGAATCATGGATTTATTCATACGAACCTGAAAGAAAACATCAGTCAGCAGCTTGGTTCTTCGAAGACGAGGTCAAACCAACGAAAGTTCTTCGCTTCTGCATCGTGTCAAAGAAAATGTTCGCTACGTTTGTCTCGAAAAAGGGGCATGTTGCTACAATTCCTTTACAGGAACGCAGAACTGTTACTGCTGAGTAAATCACGGTTTGTGTGCCAGAAATGATAGCCAAACTCGGAAAAAATAACCCAAAACGTCGCATCATCTTACATCACGATAATGCGAGCTAAATGATTTTTTGAAGCAGGAAAACGTTGACCTGATAAGTCATCCTTCGTACAGTCCTGACCTGAGCCCAAATGATTTCTTTACCTTTCCTATAATGAAAGATTTACTACGCGGTCAACGGTTTGAAGACCCTGAAGCAGCTGTGGAAGCGTACAAATCAGCCAGTTTGTCAACATCAACTTCAGACTTTAATTACTGTTTTAATGATTGGTTTGCACGAATGAAAAAGTGCATTAAGTTGAATGGAGAATACTTTGAAAAACTATAAAATACAATTTAGCTATACTGCGCATGTGGTTTTTCTTATTCCCGATCATTTCACTGTGCCCCTCGTAACTACCTTGAATATAGTTATAAGTTCTCACGAAAACTTGACAGTTTGAAGACAGTTACCAACTGAAGTGGTCGCTTTTAGTATTCGGTGTGCGCGCGCATCGTACGAGTAACAACTTCATGGGACCGTTTTTAGGTGTCGGGTGAGCGTACGCATCGTAAAAAATTCACTCTCATTATTTTTCTCGAGAGATCCTGAGAGAGAACCTTCCCCTTTTCGAAGTCGACATAAAATTAATATCGCACTGACCTTTCAGAGGACTGAAATCTATATTTACATTGCAATAAGCAGGTAAATTGCTTACTACTCACAAAGCCATGAGCGTAAGTTACACGTGCAATAATAAATTAGACCCGTGATCCCGCTCGTGTCCGTTCATTAAGACTCGAGAAGCTCCTAACGGATTTAGATGGGATTTGCGTTTATAAGGGGACATTTTTATGGCCTGAGTTAGGCGTAATTAAACCAACGGTACAAATTAAAGGTGCGTGAAGCTGCGACATTCTGCCTAAAGTTATATTATTATTCATTACACTGATTCCCTATCATAAGTTTAATGGTGGACGATACATGAAGGTATATGTTTAGGATGTAGAGCTATGCTGCAACTATGATTGTAGCACGAATAGGTCGACTCAACCGGGAAAGGACCACGCTCTCACAGAACACCAGCGTGAAAAATATCTTAATACTGCTGTCTTTCGTACACGAAAGTCTCCGCTTCTCTAACACTGTAGTGTTTTACTAGAATCAAAGCATTTCATCTTAGTGACTCAAGAGTGACAACGCATCTGCATTTTTAATTCTTAATCGAGGGTAGAATTAGATGACTATGAGCTAAAGCATTCACTCACCGTCAAGTGGATTGTGTGTTTACATGGCGCCCTTATTTTATACAAAAATTACAATTAACCTACACATGGTACACATTGCTGGTTGACGGACTAGGCAAGCGTGGAAAAATTGATCAAGGTGGGTAGCGACATTACATATTATGTAAGAATATCAGATATCAATATACAGTTTTTTAAATAAAGTCTGCTTTTTTGAAGCGGGGTTTTGAATAATAAAATGTTTACATTAAACACGGAAGGAAAGTCGGGGGTAGCAATAGCCACTCGAGTAGTGGGCCATCTATAGCACAGATGGCACACTACTCGAGTTCGATCTCCGCCTGAACCATCAAAAATGTTAAATCAGTAAAAGGATAAAAAGAATAAGACGGAAGACTATAATACCACTAACTGAATTATTTATTCAATATTGAATGTGCATAAGTAATTTGGCAAATAATACAAAACTACTTTAAGCAAAACAAACATCCTCGTATTTGATGACGATTTTCGTTTTGCTCACACATGCATGTACTTTTTCATTCGTCTAACTCACTCAAGTTCGTTGGTGAATCGCTCCGGTTCTGAGTAAATACGGGCGCTGATTGCGCGGCACAAAACCCGCATCTCGTTACACTGGCTCGCTCTGCAGTGCCACGTTCCCCGTCGCAAACGGATGTAGATATAGAAAGGAAAGGTTCTTTAGGGAAATATATCATGTATTATACGATTGAAAATTTTTGTTCCCGTTTGAAATTAAAGTTACGATATTTTTCAATCTGTATTTTTTATGAGAATCAGTGTAACAAACGAAAATACAGTCCACCTGATGGTAAATGGATGCTGTGGCCCATAAACATCTACATCTATCCTCGGTTAAGAATCAAAATGCAGATGTGTTGTCACTCCTGAGGACTAAGATAGAATGTCTTATTTCCAGTAAAAAGGGTATCTAGTTCTCTACACTCACCATATGAAACACAGCAGCTGCTATTTTGTACTGGTATTTTGTGAGAGAGTGTTCTTACCTCAGTCGAGCCGACGAATTCGTACTACAACCATAATATAGTTGCAGCGTGGCTCTACCGCTTATAAATTGATACTCGGCATCTTTTAAAATCATCATCAACTTGCGGCAGTCTACAGGTGTGAAATATAATAGAAAATAAGGGTGAAATTTCAGGAAGACTTCACAATCTGAGGATTTTCATAAGGATTTTATCGTCTCGTGTATACTGGACATGAAATATCCAGACCGGCGTCGTATTCCTTACCCTGGGTATGAGGTTATCGCTACTATGCTGTTTCTTACTTAATTATATTAAATATTGTACTCGTATTGTAAATTTATGTTTAAAATATCGCTGTATTTCTTGCTGATTCTTCCCAGGACATAGTTTTTTTTAAACCAGTGATAAAGCGTAAATGACTTTCAATAAGAATTCTTGTTAACTATAATAAATAAAACATACTGTGTTCTATCCTATAAATATCAAAATCTCGAGAGGTCTTGTAAAACGATTGCTAATAAATTTAATAAGAATGGTGATCATGTCAACAAATACTCCCATAACAGATCCACATCCAGCTGTGGAATATTACGGATGAAGAGCAAGAAGAATATATTACTAACGTATATTGCAACGCATTATTTAAGAGATTAATAGTTTTCTTAAATATTGCGTTACAATTTAGAACTGATAGCAAAAACGCAATGAAACATATCATTTGTGGAACAACTGAAGTGTCGTGAGGCAGTGAGGCGTTTCCACATAAATCATTGTGCGACGTACGACCAAGTGATTTTCTGCTCAATGTCCTTAATGAGGTTAACTCCCCTTGCGGTAAAGCCGGGGACATTAATTGCTCTATATCTTTGTACTATAAAAAGCCGTGACATAAAAACTATGAAATTCTCTCTTTGCAACTAGCATAATGCTTTCACAAAGACCTAATTTCATAGCTAGTTTATATTTTTATATTTTTTATAGTATAGGTATAGTGACAAGCGAGCTCACAGTCCACCTGATGGTAAGTGATGGCAGTGACACATATACATCTACATTTATCCTCGATTAAGTATCAAACTACGATACGATGTCACCGCTGAAGACAAAGTTAGAATACCTCGTTAACAGTAAAAAGTGGTTTCCGGTTCTCCACACTCACCATACGAATAATAAATAACGATACTTTTTACTGGAAACGAGGTATTCTAACTTAGTCTTCAGCGGTGACAACGTATATGCATTTTGATTCCTAATCGAGGATAAATGCAGTTGTCTATGGTCCACAGCTTCCGATTACCATCAAGTGGAGTATATGCTTGTTTGTCACTCTATTCTATAAAAAAAAGAATAAAATAAGATATTCATTAGAATAAATTAATTTACATTGTGTTATATAATATATCGTATTTATGTAGTAGAGCCATTATATTAATTAGAGGCACGCTGCAGAGAAGAGCTGATGAAGAAGAAGAATAATTTGATAAATCAAAAAGCAGAAGTTAATCTTTACGCTCAACTCTAACAATACGTATACCTTCGTTTGATAGATGTCTTTTACGCGTTCTCTAACACTAAGTGGTAAAATTAGACGCCTCTCCGAGCAATGCTCGTAATTGCTACATTGAGTTCACACACGCTCACGCTTCACTAAACCGTTTGTGACGTCATTAGTCACGGCTGTGCCCCCGGCGCTCAACGCTGCAGTGTCTTAATACAAAGTAAATTCTGGAGAATGAATGAAACTCGTTCGTCGAACGTCGTTTAGTGCCACCGTGATAAGTTCGAGACAATTAGCTGCTTGCCGACTCGATTCTAAGTAATTTATTTGATAATTGTACTTTCTTAACAACTTTTTTATTTTAATTTTTCATTTACCTACACTTTTTATTAAATCTAAGTCTTTTGGAGATGATATATTTGTGACATTTACTGTAAAAAATATTGGTCCGTGGGGCCACGTGCGATAAAATTCCTAAAGGAACTCTATGGGCTACTGGTCATCGCTGCTGGAGATAAGTTGGTGAAGGAAATCTTAACAGTGGTAGAGCCACGCGGCAGCTTTTGCTGTCGCATGGATGGGCCGGCTCGAACCGGGGTGGTACCACGACCTCACAGAATACCAGCGTGAAGTAGAGTTTTACCTCTGCGTTTCGCTTGGTGAGTGCAGGTGGCCGGGGGCCCTTTTTACTGGAAGTGAGGCATTCCATCTTAGTCCTCACGGGTGACAACGCATCTGCATTTTGATGCGCAAACGAGGATAGATGTAGATGTCTATGGGCCGCAGCAACCACTTACCATCAGGTGGACTGTGTGCTCGTTTGTCACCCTTATCCTATTAAAAAAAAGGAAAATATCCTTGGGATACTTGCACGACTGAGAAAATATAATACATGTTGTGTAGTCTACCAACGAGTAGTACAGCCGACTCCTCTCAGAATGAGGGAAGTCCTGCTTCTTCATGATTAAAAAAAATTCTACAGCTTGACACGGACTTACGGATTAATATTAAGCGATACCTTAGCAGACAGACAGACATCTCACAGCTTAGACACTGTCCCCTGTCGCCGGTCTGAGTATTTCATGCCTCGCGAGATGGTTATATCAAAATCCCAAAAATCTTTTCGGCATTTTCCATAAGACGAGGCGGAGGTTATTAATAAAATGGGTAATTGTCGTGATGATACCTATAAAATTACGCAGATGAGCCCATCTTCAAATCTTAAGTACTGTAGGTTCCTCCGATAAATTTAAGTGGTGATAAAAGCAAACAGCCCTTTTATAGACAAACTTTTGACGTTACCTATATTTTAATGTATAAACGAAAACAACGGGCATTTAAGCGCTGACGAGATAAATATAAAAACATTTGTTATACTTTCAATAAAAAAAATTTGAAGCATATCTTATAAACAACTATTTAAAAAATATATAGAAGCATTAAACCAGCTAATTGCCATTTGTTTCTGATGAGTCGAAATACATTTAGCATTTGGATTGTAGTGAAACCACTGATAAAGCGACCATAATTTCGAACTCGTGATTTAACACTTATTGAGATATAATATTACATAATATATTATATTGTCACAAAACATTTCAGAATGCTGCAAGCGGTTCATCCGATGGCAAGTGACTACTGCCGCCCATGAACAACTGCAATAACAGGGGAATTGCATTGCGTTTTTAAAAAGAGTAGGCTTTTTTGAAGGTCCCTAAGTCGTATCGGTGCGTAACTTATATCGGGGAAGTATGTATTGCAGGGCTATAAGTTGAGGTAGTGAGTGTATAAAAATTCATATTTTATTATGCCACCTGCAATCAACTTCATATAAAAAGGCAACAGATATTTCAAAATTTTAACATTAGAAATTCAAATTCACATTTTACCAAAGAGTGTGTCACTGCATCTTCCCCTTTCATTAATGAGTTGGACATAACGTACGGAATTTATTATCGTTATAATGTCTTCCACACTGAATTTCGGTCTCGGTCGCCAGTCTTAGCGTAGACTAGCCATCTGTGCAGGACAGTGTTTGCGCAAGCACAGGTACAAACCCAATATCAACTGATTTTGATCTGACTAGTACTTCATGATATTGAAGATTGATACTGGCGATATAAGCTGTTAGATATTTCATGTCCATCATCGAAAATGATAACTCATCTGTGACCGTATTTTTTATAGTTGGTTTCAGGTGTTCACAGACTGCAGTATTCACTGGTAATTGGAAGAATTATAATTTCCTTTGTCACTCATTTAAAAAAAAATCTTGTAATTTGAAACATTCATCTGTTGACCATCAAGAAGTGTCAGTAATAAAATGTGTTACAGTAGCACTTAGCGGTTACTCTCTCTATATGTATCAAAACATCATCATTATCTACAGTTGTCACAGACGATCTGTATCATAGAATTATAATTCTATGCTCTGTATATTCTAAAGGCACAATAATCTCGCTCATTAGTGTTCATTTCATTATTCAGCACTACTAACGAGCGACATAATCTTGAATGTCGATGAATTAAAATACTAGGAAATTTATTACTAAATCCTTCAGTGCCTTTCAGAAAATCACGTCTATATTAGCTGAGAGTTCACTATGTATTCAATTATATCCATTTACATCTGCTCTTTGGATAATTGTCAACGAACGAACACTCGTTAGCGAAGTATTAGAACTAAGCACTCCAGCACCGCGCGGTATCTCAGCAGCTATTTAAATCAATTAGCGGTTTATTAGCTACTCAAAGCAAAGTGATAATTATTACTGAATATAATCTTATCATACAATTGATAGTAGAATATAAAAAAAGAGTAGAACTCTATAACCCCACACGTTTGAGAGGTTTACGAAACTACATTGGATCAGTTTTTAGGAGCTGACTCCATATGGGTCCCTACGAATGACCTTAATGAAAGATTGCACAACTTTTATGACATATTTATTATAGAGGTGCGTGTAATACAGTTGTTAGGCAAGTAGAAGTATAACTTTGCCTCCAGGTCCTCCAAAAGAGTTATTGCCAAGGCAAAGTCAGAGCACATAAGCAGAATTGGCGAGAAACTAGTTCGCCTTCCTTCGGGAACCCGTGCATTCTGGTCTCTCGCCAAGGCTATCCAAGGGAATTTCTGTAAGCCATCACTACCATCTCTGCACAGGGAGGACGACTCATTGACCCAAGACGCAAAAGACAAAGCTGACATTTTAGGCTCCCTTTTTGCGTCCAACTCGACTCTTGATGACGGGGGGAAAACGCCGCCGACCATCCCGCGGTGTGAGTGCTCCATGCCGGATGTGCTGTTTTCACAGCGCTCGGTTCGCAAAGCACTTCTCTCCCTGGACATCCAGAAGTCGAGTGGGCCTGACGGTATCCCCCCAATTGTGCTGAGGACGTGTGCTCTGGAGTTGGCACCGGTCCTAGCGCGTCTTTTCCGATACTCCTACTCCCAAGGCGAAGTCTCGAATTCATGGAAGATAGCTTTTGTCCACCCGATCCCTAAAAAAGGCGACCGCTCAGACCCGTCCAACTATAGGCCTATCGCGATCACCTCCTTGTTCTCCAAAATAATGGAATCCATTATTAACTACCAGCTCATCCGGTACCTTGAGGATCACCAGCTGATTAGTGACCGCCAATACGGTTTTCGTCGTGGTCGATCAGCTGGTGATCTTCTGGTCTAACTAACCCATAGATGGGCGGAGGTAGTAGAGTCCAAGGGGGAGGAGTTGGCCGTTAGTCTGGACATTGCGAAGGCCTTCGATCGGGTTTGGCACAAAGCGCTTCTTTCGAAGCTCCCTTCCTATGGGCTTCCCGAGAAATTATGCAATTGGATCACCAGCTTCCTTGCAGATCGGAGCATCAAGGTCGTTGTAGACGGTGCATGTTCTGACTACAAGCCTATTAACGCTGGTGTTCCACAAGGCTGTGTGCTATCACCAACGCCGTTTCTTCTGCATATCAATGATATGTTGCTACCTGGTAACATTCATTGCTACGCGGATGACAGCACTGGTGATGCTCTATACACTGGCCGTGCCAATATTTCTCGGGAAAACGTCACTGAGTACTGGAACAAACTTGTGTCTGAAGTCGAGTTTTTGCTGGAAAAAGTCTCGGATTGGGGGCGACTAAATCTAGTCCAGTTTAATCCTCAGAAGACACAAGTTTGCGCGTTAACCGCTAAAAAGAACCCCTTTGTCGTATCTCCTCAGTTTCAAGGCATTCCCCTTCTTGCCTCAGCCAGTATCGGAATCCTCGGAGTCGACATATCGAGTGACGTGCAATTTCGTGGTCACTTGGAAGAGAAGGCCAAATTGGTCTCTAAAAAGCTTGGCGTACTCAGAAGAGCGGGACAGTTTTTCATGCCGGCACACCGCCTGCTACTTTACAAGGCGCAGGTTCGGCCTCACATGGAATACTGTTCCCATCTCTGGGCAGGGGCTCCCCAGTGCCAGCTCCTTCCACTTGACCGCATCCAGCGCAGAGCGGCTCGAATCGTCGACGACCGAGTCCTATCCGATCGGCTCGATTCATTGGCACTGCGAAGAGATGTTGCATCCCTTTGCATTTTCTTTCGCATCTACCATGGGGAGTGCTCTGAGGAATTGTTCGGATTAATCCCAGCCGCCAAATTTCACGAACGCACATCGCGGCAGAACTCCCGATACCATCCACACCATCTGGATGATTGGCGGTCCACCACTGTGCGATTTAGAAGATGTTTTCTTCCTCGCACGACTTCCTTGTGGAATCGATTACCATCAGCGACTTTTCTGGACCGATACGACTTAGGGACCTTCAAGAAAAGAGCGTACTCCTAGAGGCCGGCAACGTATCTGTAATTCTCTCCCTGGTGTTGCGGTTGTTCATGGGCGGCGGTAGTCACTTACCATCAGGTGAGCCGCATGCTCGTTTGCCCCCTCTCCTATAAAAAAAAGCTACTGACTGAAATTCCTTGTACTAAGTAGAGAGGTACAACATTACTACGTATACATATATGTGGTAGATAGGTACAACATTACTAAGTATACATGTGTGTGTGCGCAGCACACCTACAAGTTCAAAGAATATACTGCTCTTCTTTTTTAATCGATGTCTTAATCCTATCCGTTGTAAAAAATCTTCTATTAGTAGTTGTGACTGACAGTGTTAGAGCATCCACTCACCATCAGGCGGACTCTGTGCTCAACTGTTACCCTTAAACTATAATAAAAGTTGTACGAAATATCTAGAAATTCATTTTGTGTAAAATTTTATTCTTAATTAATCTCAAATTACTTTTAAACCTAATATAAATAAACAATATACAAGCGTTTCTCAAATAAAGTATTTAGATATTATTTTTTTAAACTTTACGCACTACTAGGGAAAACTAAATAGTTTATGTAATTGACCTAAGCAGAATCCTCTTGGACAATTTAGTTTGAAAGGTAATCTTAACCCAGGATCTTTTTATTGATTTCTTATTCAAATTGAGACCGTAAGTACATACTATGTCCAAAGATACCAACTCTGGGGGAGCACATAAACGTTCGAGATAAAATATTGATAAAATATAACCGATTTTATCTTTATATATACTCACATACTGGGGTGTAGAATTTGTGCATTCAGATCCAATATAGTAATTATCAGATTTATTAACGGTTTGTCTGTTCATGTAAAACGACAAGATTCGAATGTCAATGAAATTTATTTCTTGTAGGAAAATGGTAGTAAAGGAGAATAGCGTCTCCATTCTCATTATTTTTCAATCGGTTGAACAAGTCCCATAAAAAACGGCTGTAATGATTGTCTCCTACCAGCTGCTACGAAAATACTCACACGAACGAATCCGTAAGCCGTGGGATCTATATAAAATATAGACTTACACGCCCTTACAACCGTGTACACGAAAAAGATGGTCACTGGTTGAGACAATTTATGGCAAAATTGTAACGCGACCATGTTTCTGTATAACATATATTATTAGAAAACTTTTTTATTTAATCGTTATATAGTGTTTCTATTTTAAAGGCTTATCTCTTGACAAATTGCACATGGTAAGTCCGTGTGCAATTTATCAAGAGATAAGCCATCTAGACCCAGGTTATTTGAAGGACATATAAACAAGTTTTCCATGCGGTACTCGAATCCGCGGTCTACAGTACATAGGCCAAAGGTTTGGCTGTGAAGCTAACGGTCACAATTTCGATTTGTCCACAAAATAAAAATGTGTACGGCTTATAATAAATTGTTTCTGGCCTAAGTTTTTTCCCCTGAATAATATTTATTTATTTATTCAATCTTTATTGTTAGCACCTTAATAAGGTAACAAAGAGTGGAGGTAATGCCTATCGGTACTTACTACATTCTCTGTACTTACTTACTGTAATATACATATAATATACAAAATCCTTACATATAGTCTATAAAAACATGTAACTAAAAATGTACGCAACATAGAATTGATAAATATTCGTTACATATAATGATAAAATAATCATAATTATAGACCTTCACAAGTCCACTGCTGAACATAGACCTCCCTCAACGAATGCCACAAAGCACGGTCCTGAGCCACCTGCATCGCTTCCTGCATGTGTTACCAAGTCGTCACTCTATCTAGTGAGGGGACGCCCTACAATTCGCCTGCCGGTATGAGGCTGCCACTGAATAAAACTTTTTTCTCAATCGGTTGTCGGTTCTTCGAGCTATATGGCCGGCCCATTGCCACGTCATCTCACTAATCCGCATGGCTATGTCGGTCACTCTGGTTCCAATGCTGATAATCTCATTTCTTAGTTAATAACGCAGACAAACCCCGAGCACAACCGTATCCATACCTCGCTGAGTGACCTTGAGTTTCCTCATATGGCCAGGAGTGGACGACCTCGTCTCAGATCCATAAGTCATCACTGGCAGCACACACTGGTTGTACAATCTCATTTTCAAGTTTTGAGGTATACCCGACGAAAAGATATGTCATAATCTCTCAAACGCTGCCCAGCCGATTTGAATCCATCAAATGACCTCTCGATCGAAGTAGGACTTACCTAGTCAGACTATTTGTCCCAGGTAAACATATTCTTCAACAACTTCGAGATTAGTGCTCCCAATAACTACCGGCATAGTTGTGACATGGACGTTAAATATGATCTTTGTTTTGTCTATGTTCATCTTAAGACCTATCCGTTGGGAGGCGCTATTGAGGTGATTGAGCATAGTAATAATAATAATAATACTAAATAAATAAGCGTAGGGAAGAGACGACCCCATCTCCCGCTGACGTAACGGTTATGTAACAAAACTGCTACGTCAGAGGAGAAGAAGGATTGAGGACCGCATCGCAATGGCAAGGGACCTCTTCGGCAGGCTGATAAGCTTCAGGTCGGGCAATAATAGGCCAAAAATTGTGCGCACCGTAGGATGGCGTTTTCTGGGACAAATATCAGTTTGTCCCAGTCGGGTATAACGCAAAAACTGACGGAGCGCATAGACGACCTGAAGCAGAGAATCGCTGCGTGGGGAAAGCGGATTCGGCAATATACCGAGAGGTCGACACGGTTCAACCAGAATCATCTCTTCTAAAATGATCAGAAGAGGCTCTATGAATCATTGGAGCGACCAATAGTACGTGGAACGGGCCCAGCACCGAATCAGGCCGACACTATCGCATTCTGGCGCGGCCTGTGGTCAGAGCCCGTTAACCACAGCGAGGGCCCTTGGACGGAAGTTGTGGCGAGTCAGTGTGCTAATGTGACGCCCATGGACCCCGCAATCATAACGCCGGATGACGTAGTTGAGGCGGTTCGTAGGGCCCCAAACTGGAAAAGTCCTGGATTTGACGGACTGTATCACTACTGGCTGAAGGGGTTCGTGGTGTGTCACGCTGTGCTCGCCCGACAGTTTCAAGAGGTTTTCGACCAAAAGTCGCTCCCGAGCCTCTTCACTATTGGGATCACTCATTTGGTTCCTAAAGACCGGGATTCCCCATAACGTGTCTACCTACCATATACAAGACACTAACATCCATTTTGAGCGCTAGATTCACTCGTCACCTGAACTCAAATTAGGTGATGTCGCGCGCTTAGAATGGGTGTCAGGGTGGTGGTCGGGGAACCAAGGAACCACTCCTCATTGACGCTTCATTGGCAAGGTGGTTAAACGCAACTTTCAGAACCTCCCTGCCGCCTGGATAAATTACAAAAAGGCATTCGAGTCGGTGCCTCATACATGGCTTATGAAGGTCCTCGAGCTTTACAAGATTTACTTTAGGCGCGAGGCTGACGGATGCGGAAAGCCGCAAAAGGATAAGAAGGGTATCTTCTAGGGCGATTGTTTGAGTCCAATCTGGTTCTGCCTCTCCCTTAACCCTCTCAGTATCCTGCTGTAGGACTCCGGGAGGCGATTTCAGCTTTGGAAAGGAGGGACAAAAGTGACCCACCTTGTCTATATGGATGATCTAAAATTATCCGCCTCCTGTCGCTCCCATCTTATGCAATTGCTAATCATCATTGCGATTTTAGTAATTCTACTAGCTTCTGCCCGCGACTTCGTACGCGGATCCTGTTGCTTATGCCAGCGACAACGGGGTCGTCAAAATCGAAGATCTGAAACGTCTGATGTTGATTTCTAAGAGCCCGGGGACGGGAAAACAACGTGATTCGCGAGACGATTCGAGACGTTCTAGATCTTTCATTTTTGTAAGTCAACAGGAAATGCCCATCAGACTATACAACTTTTGCTAAGACGTCATTCCTACATATGTTATAGTGTCGCTGGGCTTTGGATGGAGTGTAACTCCTTCTGGGTTATTAAGTTAATATATTGGTAATATTGTTTAGATCACGTTCACATGAGGCTTAAGTACTTATAGAACAAAAATAATTCAGCGCAAACCTTCCGGGTAAACTATGTTGAAAGTTGACCCGTCCGGCACGTGAACATAAAGATTTCTAGAACTGCTAACCCGGGAAAGAGCGACGTACAACTGACCATGCGAGAAACAACTGACTCCGAGATCTACTCCAGCAACACGAAAAGTCTGCCCTTGAGCCTTATTAATTGTCATTGCATAACACAATGATACTGGGAATTGCGTTCTTTTAAATTGGAATGGAAAATTATTTGGTATTATGGGAATTCTGGGAATAAAGACGCTTTCTTCTGCACCGCAACCTGTTAAAATTTGAGCCTCGATTATATTTTGTTCCAACTAAGTTACTTTTAGCCGAGTTCCATTGCAAAGTTGTAGTGGTCTTAAATTACGGAGCAGAATAATCGGAATGCCAATTTTTAAACAAATTTCATGAGAAGGAAGACCGAAATAAAATTCTATCGGGTAATAAGTGGCTTCTTATTCATCGACCATTCTATTTATTGAACCATAAACTTTGCTTTCTCGCTGTATATTCGACAGTATTTTGTTATTAATCTCAGATGCCTGGTCGTTGATTTTTTCATTGGATCTTTCGCATAGCCAAAAATTGTCCCTATTTAATATAATTGTTACGTCACCGTAAAGCGACGATATAAGATGTGGTTGGGATTGCACTATACAACATAACTCAGGCGTCAGAATAAGTTTTCCTTGGTGTAGTTGTGGATAGGTACCTTCCCCAATCTTTAATAATTTATCAGAAAATTGACGATCATCCGGGTTGTCTCCAGTTCTCACTCGCATGTTTATATTCAAATGTTCCGATTGTATATCACGCCACCAATAAGAGCTTTTTAGACAAGCCCTAACCTCATTAGCTCGTTTTCCCCGTCGTATTACCGATAAGGTTTGTCGGAAATCACCACAAAATAAAACCGTGATACCGCCCATTAGTCGATCATTTTGTCTTATATCCCTTAAAGTTCTGTCTACCGTTTCTACTCCTTTTCGGTGGGCCATCGTACATTCATCCCATATGATTAAATTACACTCACATAATACCTTAGCTCTGTCGCTATTTCTTGAAATACTACAGGTTGGACTTTCCGTGCGATCTAAATCAATTGGTATTTTGAACAAAGTGTGAGCAGTTTTACCTCCTGGTGGCAATGTTGCAGCTATACCTGATGAAGCCACGGCAAGAGCAATTTTACGCTGATTTTTTTAAAATTTATTCAGGACAACAAACAATTACATAAAAATGCTTAAACCAAATAATATTTTATAAATAATATTAGTCATTATATAACCAGCACCGTTATCCACAAAGTAATATTAAATTGGTAACAGTAAATAATAAATGCACAATAAACAGAGTATAAGTAAAAAAGGGAAAATAAAATGAAATTGACAGTATCCAGTAACGTAAAAAAAAGGGAAAAAAATTGCTAACAGTACAAATTTATCTTGTAAAATATTTTAACTGTGATGAAGTGAATAGATCAATATTTGAAAAATGCATGTTATATACTTTCATAATACGTCTTAATGGGTCGCGGTCACCTGCATTGGTTTTACATAGTTTAGGCGCAAACAATTTATGTGTATACACGTCTCTAATGCGTTGAGAACGACTAGGGACACGGATATATATTTTGCTAAGTAAGTCACTACAATCTAAATCATTTCCAATTATTTTGAATAATAGTATTACATCAAAGTATATTCTTCTTGCTTTTAAAGTATGAATTGAAAACTTTTTTAATAAGTTGCGATACGATGATTTAGCGTGGTAACATTTATAATTTATAAAACGAAGAAACTTTGCTTGTAATGATTCTAGAACTTCACCGTATTTACTATAATAGGGATTCCATACTTGCGTTGCATATTCAATTTGTGGTCTGATAAGTGATTTGAAAAGTAGTAAATAAGATGAGGAGCTTTTAAAAAAATTACACGTTCGTGCAACAATTCCGTAAATTTGATACGCTTTATTTGTTACATGGCTGATATGAGCATTAAAGGTTAGATTTGAATCATAAAGGATGCCTAAATCTTTTATTAATGATACTTTTTCTAAGGGACTGTTAAGAAGGGAATATATGTAATTGTAGGATTTTACGTTTTTGCAATTGTAGTTAGATAACCGGTCAATATCTTTTTGTAGCTTCTCACAATCATTAAGGGACTTTACACTTCGATAAACATCAGATCATCTGCATATAACAAAAAATTACTATTTATAAAACAAGACTGAATATCATTTATATACAATGTGAAGAGCATCGGACCTAGTATATATCCCTGTGGTACCCCTAAGGATACTAATTTTTCGCTAGAGGAGAATCCGTTAACCACCGCAATAAGTTTCCACGTATACCATTTAACGCAAGTTTTTGAAGAAGGATGGAATAATCCACCTTATCAAGGGCTTTACAAAAGTCTGTGTAAACAGTATCAGTTTGTATTTGATTGTTCATATTATCAAACAGAAAGTTTGTATATAAAATAAGATTACTGATGGTCGATCGCTGTTTTACGAAACCATGTTGTTCTGGAATTAGTAAGTTGTGTAAACTCGGATAAGTTGAGTTATGTACTAAGCGTTCAAGGACTTTTGATAAGGCAGAAAGTAAGGAAATAGATCTATAATTAGTCACATCAGTTTTAGAACCGTTTTTAAACACTGGGGTTATATTCGCAAATTTCCAAGACTGTGGGCACTAAACCTTCACGCAAACTGCGGTTATACAAATAGAACAAAGGTACGCTCATTGACTAGCAGTATGTTTGAGGAAAAAAGGTGAGATACCGTCTGGTCCTGCATTTTCAGTTATACCTAAGTTTTTTAGACATTGTTCTATAGTGTTTTTCGAAAATGAGATATCTGAGATAATAAAGTTAGTGTTTGATGAGCAAGGAAGTGAATCTATATCGTACGTCATCAGTGAGCTGTTCTCATAAACTGAAATAAAATAGGTAGAAAAAAATTCACATATGTCCTCAGCATTATCGGTTTCATTTCCATCGTGTAACATTACGTTGGGAATACCACATTTTTTATTGTTTACAAAAGACCAAAATACTTTGATGTCTTTCTGCAAACTTGTTTCAATTTTACTTAAATATGAATTAAAGGTAACATTCATTGCTATGCGGATGACAGCACTGGTGATGCTCTATACACCGGCCGTGCCAATATTTCTCGGGAAAACGTCGCTGAGTACCGGAACAAACTTGTGTCTGAAGTCGAGTCTTTGCTGAACAAAGTCTCGGATTGGGGGCGACTAAATCTAGTCCAATTTAATCCTCAGAAGACACAAGTTTGCGCGTTTACCGCTAAAAAGAACCCCTTTGTCGTACCTCCCCAGTTTCAAGGCACCCTTTTTGCCTCAGCCAGTATCGGTATCCTCGGAGTCGACATATCGAGTGACGTGCAGTTTCATGGTCACTTGGAAGAGAAGGCCAAATTGGCCTCTAAAAAGCTTGGCGTGCTCAGCAGAGCGGGACAGTTTTTCATGCCGGCACACCGCCTGCTACTTTACAAGGCGCAAGTTCGGCCTCACATGGAATACTGTTCCCATCTCTGGGCAGGGGCTCCCCAGTGCCAGCTCCTTCCACTTGACCGCATCCAACGCAGAGCGGCTCGAATTGTCGACGACCGAGCCCTTTCCGATCGGCTCGATTCATTGGCACTGCGAAGAGATGTTGCATCCCTTTGCATTTTCTTTCGCATCTACCATGGGGAGTGCTCTGAGGAATTGTTCGGATTAATCCCAGCCGCCAAATTTCACGAACGCACATCGCGGCAGAACTCCCGATACCATCCACACCATCTGGATGATTGGCGGTCCACCACTGTGCGATTTAGAAGATGTTTTCTTCCTCGCACGACCTCCTTGTGGAATCGATTACCATCAGCGATTTTTCCGGACCGATACGACTTAGGGACCTTCAAGAAAAGAGCGTACTCCTTTTTAAAAGGCCGGCAACGCATCTGCGATTCCCCTGGTGTTGCAGTTGTTCATGGGCGGCGGTAGTCACTTACCATCAGGTGAGCCGCATGCTCGTTTGACCCCTCTCCTATAAAAAAAAAAAAGTATTGCGCGGAAAGTTGTTTAAATCTTTTTCTATGTACAGAGTATTCCTCATAATCTACTTGGTTAGAAATTTTTTTCCACTTTATCCATGATTTTTCTTTATTTTTAAATATCTGTATTAGTGGACGTGTAAACCATATTGGAAACTTTTTAGATTTGATTTCGAACATAAGCTAATGTTAATTTAGTCAAAAAGGTTTTCCCAGTTCCTCCAGGTGCATCTAAAAACCATATTGTTCCCAAATTATTCTGAACACTCTCGCACACGCGATCATAGACTGAACGTTGTTCTGCAGTCATCATTGGGACACCGTTTCCTATTGTTGCCAGCAGTTCCATTGAGTTGTAACCAATTTCTGCAGAATATTCTCTATTGGTAACCTCTCCGACTGAGGTTGGTGTTGGCAATCCATATTCACAGAGTGATTTACCGCCTACTGCTGTTAAGTCTTCCTGAAGAGCTAATAAGCACAGATTTATGGCAAGATCACGGAAATTATCATTAGTTGCGCCTTCATCATTGTGAGATATATTCCGAAGAAAGTCTTCTGCAAATTTTTCTTTATATTTTTCCCATAATTCTACAGCATCTGACAAATTACAAAATGTGAATAATATTACAAATAAATCGCGCAACCGTCGTGGATTATCACTAACACAGGATTCTGCTAAAGCGTCATCCCAATGCTGATCATTTTTAAGCAAACGACGCGCTTGGTAAGCTGCATGATAAGTTGGATAAACAACATCGTCTACTTTTCTCAAATCTATAAATGATGTTGGTCCTCGCACTGTATATAATAATAATCGCAAATAGAAACACTCAGCGTTGTTAGGATGAACGGTATACACTCTACCAAGAACATGTTCTTAGAAAATACCTGACTCGCCATCTACAGGCCTCTACGACCACGGCGTCTACGATTAAAGACACCTCGTTGCTTATCGTAGTTATAATACGATGGAACTTCCTCATACAAAAGAGATTTTGCAAAATCATCAGTTTGGCAAAGTCGAAAGAATGCTAATAAAGTTGTTTGTCTAGGGTTCTCTAAACGTTCTGTAACATTTTTGGCGTTGAAATATATACGTTGACCGCCTTCAAGATGAACATCCATATTAGTCACAGGTGGATATCTTTCGTGAATGTTGAAACTTAAGATCCGCCACACAGCTTCTGAAGAGCTGATGTATCTGCCTGACTGAAATCTAGTAACTTCATCATGTTCATTTCTCAACGCAAATGTAGCTTGGTCACTGCCCTTGTTAATATACTTACAAATATATTTTATTGACTCTACACTATTACACATTTCAACATTTATGTGAGCTTGAAATGCTCTAGACATACCAGGCGAATACGGAACGACCCACCTATTATCTAAAGTAACCTGTTGTCCAGACACTCGCTTTTCAACAGTAAAACCACCATTTTCTCGTGAACGGCGACGATATAATTGGTATCCATCATATCCTGTTACAGTTTCATCCACTAATGCATAATAATGGATATCTTTTATTGCAACGACCGTCTTGCATGCAAGGAGCATTCCCGTTAAATGCACCACATGGACCATGTATCATAATATGAGTCTTAACAATGTCGTATAACACGGGATTTGCAATCGGTTCTGTAACTTCAGCACTGATTGAACTGTCTACATCATTTGGTTGCTTATGGGAGGTATATTGCCATAGTTGCGACGAGAAGATATGGGGTATTGGGTGTTCTTACCAGCCACCACACGGGGTTACAATATATAAGTTACTCGAAATATTTTTAATTTTGCTTCTAATATAAAATAATAAAATTAATAAATTCAGTTATTTTTATTTTTATCCGATGTTTCAAATGTTTTGCAGCACCTTTGGTCACAGAGCTGAGTATTGGGCTTTTACAGAAATATCGTGTTGTGCCCTATAGGCTTAACAAAGCACGGTTCAGGTTCAGATTCAACCTTCAAAATCTATATCGCAGGCAGTGAAACTTCTATCATTGCAGCCATTCACAAGTCCACTGCTAAAATTAGGCCTCCTCCATGGAATGACACGAAGGACGGTCCTGAGCCACCTGCATCCATTGGCTTCCTGCATGTTTAACCAGGTCGTATCTCCATATTGTGGAGGGACACTCTACACTTCGCCTGTCGGTATGAGGCTGCCACTCGTGAAACTTTTTTCGCAATTGGTTGTCGGTTCTTCGAGCAATATGGCCCGCATATTGCCACTTCATCTTACTAATCTTGAGAGCTATGTCGGTCAATGTGGTTGCACTGCGGATATTCTTATTTCGCAATTCGTTTCGATTATATCGGAAACAAACCCCGAGTATAGCCCTCTCCATAACTCGCGAGCGACCTTGAGGTTCCTCATATAGTCAGCAGTGGCCACGTCTCAAATCCATAAGTTATCACTAGCAACACGCACTGGTTATACAATCTCGTTTTCAAGGATTGAGGTAAACCTGAACGAAAAAATGTGTCATAATTTCCGAACGCTGCCCAGCCGAATTGAATCCGTCGATTTACCTCTCGGTCGAAGTTGGATTTACCTAGTCGTAAAATTGTCCCAGGTAAGCAGTATATATAGTCTCCTCTCAGTTCTTTACAACAGATGGTCTATACTGAGCCGAATTTAATGGAAAGACCAATTAGATTTTTGCGAAACATGAGAGATGACGGTCTCAGCATAGAACATCTGCAGCATGCTGGTTGTCACCTTTCTGGGGTTCTCTCGATGTTTTATTCATTGTGCATAAGTTATGTATCTGCCTAGAGATTTGATTAAAACGATCGTTGTACTAATAGATAAGAATAAGACTGGAGACATTTCAGATAAGAGCCATTACAGGCCTATCTCTTTAGCAACCGTGACGGCAAAGGTCCTCGACAGGCTATTAAGCAATGAGTTAGAATAAGTTCTTCGGCCTCATGATGCACAGTTTGGTTTTACGGGAGGGCTGTCAACAGGAAGTGCTATTTTAGGTCCAAATATACATTCAAACATTAAACAGATCGCAAAACCTCGGTTTATGGATGCTTCTCAGACCTGTCGAGAGCCTTTGACCTGGTGTCGGTATCACATTCTATGGAAAAAAAAACTTCCCGAATATAATTTTTCTAATGATCTCCTGGGTATCTTCCGCTAGTGGTTCAATCATCAAAACAATCATTTAAAGTAAGATACATAAATTTGTACATACAAGTTGAAATGTGGCGTAAAACAAGGTAGAATTAGTTCACCTCAACATTTAACTTGTATAAATGAGCTGCTCGACTCAGCAGCACTAAGGTTCGCGTAGTGTATATTTTCTTTGACTAAGGTCGGTTGCCATGTGCACCAAAAGTGTGTCAACAACCTAAGTTACGCCCACATCATGATGTTGCATAGTGCTTCGGTCAGTGCGCTCAGAAAGCTTCTGGGAATCTGTGAAGCTTATGCAAATGAACACAGTCTTCTTTATTATATAAAGAAAAAAAGTGAGTTTGTGTTGTTTAAAACTAATAACAAGAGTCTCACGTACATACCACTTATCAGACTACAACACTGCTTTATCGAGGGTATCACAATTGAGATACTTGGGACACTACGTGACCGTGGATTTGCGTGATGAAATGGACATGGAGAGGGAACGTAGGGCTTTAGCGACCCGGAGTAATATGATGGTAATATGTTAAAAAATAGTTATTGAAATTATTTTACGTAAAACGATATTGCTTCCTTTGAAATTGGACTATTTCTAGTTATAAAAGTTATACCAAAACTTTAATGATAAAAAAAGGATATTTTTTTTTATTTATTTTATACGGAACAGATTTTATAAGTTATGTTAACAACATTGGATAATAAAAGGGATTATATCTGCAAGACTTGATACAAATAATCAATGTTGGAAAAAATATAGGTTTTCACAAACAGAGAAGAGACCAATTCTGGTGCCATAAGTTTCAGCAGTTACCCGAAGAAGAACAGAAATAGAATCAGGAAGAGAATGACGAACATAATTAATTGAGTTGATGGAGCATTTAAAATTTAAAGACTATAAGGTATTGCGAGATATCTCTATTGAAAACACAATGAAACCCACAGATGGAACGCTTTTAAAATGTGCAAACGACAGATACAGACAAGTGAGGAAAGATGTTCTAAATTAGCTTTTCAAATTCAACTACTGGAAAAAATTAAGGACGTAAGGTTTGGTAGAAATGTAACTAGGTCTGAAAATTATTTTTATATGAAAACAAATTTATACTCAGAACCACTTTCACTAAAATAAGTAAAAATAAAGACTTGATGGCTATGTGTAACGAAATACTCGCAATTACAGGAAATATATCATTAAAAACCCCACTGTATTAGATGATAAGTGTCGACAGTGCCACATACATTCTGTACCTATTCAGCATATAACTGGAGCATCTCGTTTTATACGTGGTAGAGCCATGCTGCAGCTATATTAGTAGTATAGTTGTGGCACGAATGCGTCGGCTATACGTGGTAGAGCCATGCTGCAGCTATATTAGTAATATAGTTGTGGCACGAATGGGTCGGCTCGACCGGGGAAGGACCACGCTCTCACAGAATACCAGCGTCAAATAGCAGCTTAACACTGCTGTGTTTCGTATGGTGAGTGTAGAGAACCGGAGACCCATTTTACTGGAAAAGAGGCATTCCATCTTAGTCCTCACGGGTGACAACGCATCTGCATTTTGATTCGCAAACGGGGATAAATGTAGATGTCTACGGGCCATAGCAACCACTTACCATCAGGTGGACTGTGTGCTCGTTTGTCACCCATCCTATAAAAAAAAAATCACCCAAACCGATTACACTCATAGACATAACCAATGTTGGCGCCATCTAGTTTATTTTATATAATGCAATTTTTCTAAATTTACCCTCCTTTAGGTTCCTATATTTTCGGGCGTTCGTATCTCCTCACCTGCACGCTAGTATGTAATGAGAGAACGCTAAGAACAGTCACGCAAGTCGGTCAATTGAAGGAAAAGCAACCGCGCCGCATATAAATACTTTATAAGACAATCAAATTAGTGATTAGTGAAGTTTTGTGTCCGCAAAGGAGAGGAAGAAGCGTTAGGTCGTCTGTACTTGGTGAAACTTGCCTCCGGAGCGTGGAAGATCTACGAGGGCGGCGGTGACAAGGTAGGCGTGCAATTTATTTAACGAACGCCCTTTTTTTTCTCAACCAGCATCCTTTTACAGTCCAGGATCGAAGACAACAAGCTTCGCTAGTTATACTCTCTCTCTCCAAACCACATTTTTGATCCATTTCGAGCCGCATTCTCCAACATATTTTGGTTCATTGCGAACCAGATATTACCGCATTTCTATACTGTATAATTTGCTATATTTTTTCATCCACGTGTTGGTAACCCTCTATCGTTACTTCGCAAATTGCTGCCTTATAAATTCAATAAGAATTTCAAGCAGTTTCCCATCGCCCTTATTAATAGTGTTACCTATATATTCTACTTAATATATTGTATTTATTGCTTAGGCATACTATTAATTGCATTTATATACTTAACCTATTACCATATATACTATATACATATTAAATGTACATATATCTCTCATAAACATATAATATACTTAATTTATTGGTAGACATTACGTTAAAAATTATATGCAAGTAATTATTAGCATTTGAACTTAGCGTAACGATTCGCCTCGCGTATTATCTGTCGTGAAGCGACAATAAAGAACAAAAAGAATCTAACCTAAGAACAACAAAACAACAAAAATACAACAAAAACAAAAAATATATTTAAGATTCAAAGTTATTTACAATTTTATACAAAAATGTAGTATGAATATGAGGATGGATGATGCGATTTACAGATTATTTAAAAAAAGTAATAAAAAAAAAGAGATTAGTGCCGAAGCTGAGTCTGAAGATCCAAGGTGTGCTCTCAGCGCCTGGAACGAGCACGCACGGCGTAGGTGAAAAGGCGTGGGCGTCTCTAGGCGACGACCTCCGGAGAATGTGGTAATTGCAGGATCCGGCGATTTCAGGCCAAACAGGGGCTTGCAGGATCCTCAGCGGCTTCAGGCAACATAGAAGCCTGCAGGATCCGGTGACTGCAGGCGGGACAGAGGTTTGCAGGTTCCGGTGACTTCAGGCGGAACTGAGGTTTGCAGGTTCCGGCGACTCCAGTTAGAGCAGAGACTTGTAGGATCCCGGCGACTTCAGGCAGAGCAACGGTTTGTAGAGTCCAGCGACTTCAGGTAGAGCAGAGGTTCGTAGAGTCCAGTGGCTTCCGGCAGGACAGAGGCTTGCAGGATCCCGGGGCAGTGCGGCCCCGGGATAAGGCCTTTAGGAGATGCTTCCAATTCGAGAACTGAAGCGAGACTGCCTTTCTTCACCGATTGTTCGGCTTTTATACATTTCTAGAGAGAACGGAAAAATTATTTAAATTAAACGCAAATTTTTGTAAATGGTCAAGAGAAAAGAGTATTTATGTGGAATTATCGAAATAGAAACAACAGACCGGTAGCAAATTTGAATAAAATTGCTATGGAGACCAAATAAACAACAATGTCAAAACATGTCAAATTTTGGTTTTAGGCTTGTAATAAGAAAACGGCAAGATTTAAGTGGAAAATGAGATATTATTGATATAGGAGAAAAGGTAGCGCAGCTGCCCACACAAAGCCCGAGATTGTAGAGTTACGGAAAACTAACTAAAAGATCGAAAAAAGGTAGACTCCATTGACACCAATTTAAAAGTGCTGATAATATGAAAATACGAAGTAGAAATGATTTGTTATTGTGTTCTTATGGTTTAAAATCGTTACAGGATCCTATGGAAATAAAGGTGATGTAAAATATCCAGTTTTGAAGTGAATGCAGAAAATCGAAGCAGAATGGAAAAATGAATTTAAAATAATGTAAAATGATATGTAAGTAGCATAACACTACATATCATAGATTACCTCCTAATAGTTACCGCATCATTGAATATTTGTTCTGTTTCGAGTTCACCAAATTTGGCCCTATGCAAGGGTTGCGGGGGACGTGGCAAATGCGCTGTGATTGGATATTTAAAGGTCAAACTTAGAATGTACCAAACCATAGTGATGGAACAGGGTTGGGACGTTGATCGATAAATTTGGGATTTATATATTATTGATGATAATGATAAATAAATATATTGATCAATTTTTATTTGATGTTTCTTAAAAAATTAAACATTGTATACATATACTTGTACATTTAATTTATAAATATGTATTTGACTGATTTTTAAAATGGATAATCTTAGTATAAAATTGTCTCACAGAATTCTTAGGATCTGTCTTCCTGGATGAGTAGAGTAATCTTACGAGTATGTCTATGTATTTTTCCATAACACTCTTAGCTAAATCAATGACACGATTACAACTTTCGTGATCGAATTGGTGATTTTTTTATTTCATGAAAACTATCATCATTAACAAAATTGCTTATTTATTTATATTTATTATTTTTATTATATATATATATATATATATATATATATATATATATATTATTTTATTATAATTATTATTTATAATTAAGCTTAATTGATTGTGTTAAAACTACAAACTTTCCTAGTGTTTTTACAGAAGGTAAAGAAGTATTAAATGTTTTGCGTACATAATTATAAGCCTAGCTGAGTAATTTATGGTGAGTGCAAAAGCTCTTAATTGTGGTGAATATTTTTTCTAACAATTTTGCCGGGTTAGCCAGAGAGAACAGATCGCCAAGTGTCACGATCCTTACAAACGGGTTTTTCGCGTCTTTCAGCGGTGAACCAGTAATCTAAATCAGAAATACATATTCGTTTCTTTTAAAACATTACCGATATAGTATTATTAATTAATACACCATACGGCACGTCTTCCAAATTTAGATGTACTTAATAATTATAATAAGATAATACTGAAGTTCATGTAACACTAAAAACCAAGTCAAAACAATAATCACATTATAACTTTTACAAGTTTTATGATTTATAAATCCGTTCAAAATATCTTGATTTCGACGTGTAACATTTACCTAAATATAAGAATATCATGTTTCACTCAACCACTTAATGATATTATTGTGTAATCTACGTTAGTACTAATCTTTAAAAAAAATGCAACAGTCCATACCAAAACTGGCAAGAATCCAACAGCTTTATACGATTTTTCATAATATTATGAAGATTGTCTTCTGTGAAGTGTTTTGGGCATAGTACACTATTTTTGGTGGGAAACCATTCGTCCCCTCGACAATTTGCCTCGATCCACATCTTTTTTCCTTTCGGGGCATTTAGGAAACCTATAACATATAGGTACGACAATGATACGTCACTATTTTTATAAAATAATATGACTTCGAAAAAAATAATTAAACGATGACCAAACAAATATCGACATAAAAATCACAACACTATCGATACACGTGCTGTTGTTAGACAAAGACAACTATTGTAATTTACGTAACGAGTGAAAGGGACATTTCAAAAAGACATCAACGGGTGCTTAATTGTTATCACTTTGCACCATTAATATACCAGTATAAGTTGATCTCCGGTGCATTTGAAATAGGTTAACGTGATAAGAATAGAATTTACTTACCAATTAAAATTTATGCCATCTTTTTGATAACTGGATGTCTTAGCTGACTTGTCACACCATTTTACTGCACAGGAAGCCATTTGCAATGTATTTTGGATACAAAACCATTTTTAAATTGTCAAGAACTCGGACGTGCCTACGGATCACAAACTTGGTCGATACTGATGTCGTGATTCTTAGCTTCGCTTCGTATGCTAGCTACAGCAAGTATGTGTTGCGCGCGTTTGTGGCCCTGTATGCGGAATCTATTAGGAGGTAATCTATGCCTCTTGATTTCAAATATTAAACTCGTTAATTTTATAAATATTTTACACTTATTATTTATTTTAATACGTTGAGATGGTAACTAAAGCGCATATTAATGAGAACAAACAATTGGCCATTCTTTTAGCAAAGCGTAACGCGTTGTTCGAACGTGTTCAAAGTATATATGAACAAAGATTGCCCACTTATCTCTAGATAATATAGCTAAATTTCTTAGTTCATGCATAACGTTGGACGTTATTCGAGTAGATTTCCATTCCATTTTGGATGAGTATAATAAGCAATTATTAATTAGTGAGCCTAATGCTCAACTCAGCTATCAAGCCTTTGTATCGTTCAAAGATCTGTACTGTTCTATTAAAAGCATTATGATGAAGTTTTCTAATTCATCACAGTCAGATAGCACCAATACCACGACTCTTAGATCTAAGCCTAGACTCACACCTATAGAATTAGTAGCGTTTGACGGAGATATACGGAACTGGCCATTATTTTATGCCAGTTTTAAATCGACAGTTAATGATAACCATTCACTCACCGATGCAGATAAGCTTTATTACTTATTAGGAAAACTGTCACCAAAGGCTCAGGCTGTGTTCTCGGGCGTAACTCCTAGCGCTGATAACTATAATATTATATTTCAATCTCTTCTCGATAGATATGAGGACACTCGTATCTTGGCATCGACCTATTTGGATCAAGTTCTTAATCTAAAACTAACAGGCCAAGCTTCCGCTGCCAATTTTGAATTATTCATGGATAAGTTTGTAACGGCGGTAAATGAAAACCAGCGTAAAATAGCAGCTTAACGCTGCTGTGTTTCGTATGGTGAGTGTAGAGAACCGGAGACCCTTTTTACTGGCAAAGAGGCATTCCATCTTAGTCCTCACGGGTGACAACGCATCTGCATCTGAGTCTTTATTGAGAATAGATGTAGATGTCTATGGGTCACAGTAACCACTTACCATCAGGTGGACTGTGTGCTCGTTTGTCACCCGATTCTATGAAAAAAAAAATTCTTTAAATAATTACACATCGAGAACCTGTTAGACTATATCCTTTACACATAGCTTTAAAAAATTCGACACTGAAACCGTACGCTCCTTTGAGATGTATCCACGTGAACATAAAATACCTTCATTTGAACAATTTATTAACTTTATTAAAGATCAAAACCGTATATATCGTAACATTCAAACTAAATCTGCTGCGTCTAACTATAATTCTTCTAAACAAAGGTACGAGAAAAAATCTCGCAAGTCTTCGGTTCCTAATCCACAGACGTATGTCTTATGTTTGCAGTCGGTCAAATGTCTATGTGATAATATTTTTCATGATCATTTTTACAAGTGTCGCTCTTTTAGTAAAATGACCTCTTTTGAACGTTTAAAATATGTAAAGGATAACAACGCTTGTGTAAATTGTCTAAGTATAAAGCATAAGACAGGCGCTCGTTCTTCAAATACGAAATTTGATTCGTGTAACCAACGACACTATACTATGTTGCATTTTGATAAAGTCTCGAATAACAATAACAATACTCACGATACCGCGCGCCCAAATAACGAATCACAAAATCTCACGAACCCGGCTAAGACAATGGCGCCGGCTACACAGTCACTGTGTACAACGTCCGTCAGCAAGCCGCGTCATGATAGGCCGAGCGAACTGAGCGAACATTGCGTTGAACGATACCAGCGTCAGTGCAATGTTAACACAGTATTGCTTGCGACCGCTCAAGTGATTGTTCACGATGCACATGGTAAACCGTTTACTATTCGCTGTTTGCTAGACAGCGCCTCTCAAAGTAATTTCTTAACTTTTAATTATTTGCAGCGTCTCAGACTCTGTAATAAATGTGAAAATTCACACAATAATTAAAGGAATCGGTGGATCGGAAAAATCCGTTAAGGTTTCGATAAATATAAAAATACATTCTCGTTTGAAAAGGGTTTAATTTTGATGTTACAATGCTTGTTGTCGATCGCATTACAGATATTATGCCTTCCGCTCCTGTCGACTTAAGCGCGCTTTCGCACACGACTCGGAGTTTGGAGTCCCAGGTTCAGTAGATATATTATTGGGTGCATCTATTTTTCCGCATTTGTTACTGCCTAATGTAGTACATATCAGTAACCGTAATATACCTCCTGCAATTGAGACGGTACTCGGTTATGTGATTATGGGCTCTGTACCTACTTCATATATTTCCAAATATGCGTAGAGCTAGGATGGCTATCTGTGTACAGAATCAGAGTACGAAACCTATCCAACTGTAGAGAGGTGTAAGACAGGGTAACGTTATATCCCCGAAAGTCTTCACCGCTGCATTGGAAGACGTTTTCAAGCTACTGGACTGGAAAAGATGCGGTATTAACATTAATGGCGAGTACATCACTCACCTTCGATTTTCCGACGATATAGTCCTTATGGCAGAATCACTGGAGGACCTAAGCACTATGCTCAATGACCTCAATAGTGTTTCCCAACGGATAGGTCTTAATGATTTCTTATATTTACGCGAACACTACACATTGAATAAAACTATTTTTACGGATTTTATCGCGTTTAATTAACTTATTTTATATTCCCGACGTTTCGGTTGCTTTCCAGCAACCGTGGTCACGGGGGACTAAAGTGATTGACGTCCCGATGTCAGTGTCAAACAACTATGGAGTTAGAGGCAAATAATTCTTTAGCTTTCCTAGATGTGTTAGTCATTAGAAATCCTGATTATACCATAGGTCACACTGTGTATAGAAAAAAGACCCATACAAACCGATATTTAAACGGTGAATCCCACCATCACCCTTCACAGTTAGCTACCGCAAATCATTGTTTCAGAGTGCACGAGGAATCTGTGACAGCAAACACCTGGCCGCCGAGTTTCAGCTCGTCAAGCAGGTTCTGCACGACAACAAGCTTCGGGTTCCGCGCCTACGTAACAGTGCCCGAGTGAAGCTGGCCACAGTCGAACGTGTGCCTGCTGTACTACCATATGTCAGAGGTGGCACAGACAAGATTGGTTACATCTTCAAGCGAGCTTCTATTAGAACATTCTTCAAGCCGCCGAAGAAGATTAGTCAGTTTTTGTGCAATATCCCTGGTCTCTCATATATAGGGCAAACAAAACGATCTATAAAAACCCGCGTAAAAGAACACATAGCTGACGTGAAGCACCAACGTTCCGGGAAGTCTGCAGTTTGTGATCATATCCTAGACGGCACCCGCCATTACATTAGATTTGATAAACCACAAATTCTCGCGAAAGAACATCGATTCCTGCCAAGGATGATACGTGAGGCTATTGAAATTAAAAAACATCCTAATTTCAATAGAGAAGGAGGCTGGGTACTACCACCTGCTTGGGATTCTGTAATTCATAAAATTAAAACTAAACCCAAGCATACCACTGCAAGACTTCAAGACACAGTTAGTTCATTCTGCGTAGATCGGACCAAAATTATTAATTAAAATAGCTGAAGGTACTCCGGTTTAACACTGACATCGGGACGTCAATCACCTCAGTCCCCCGTGACCACGGTTGCTAGAAAGCAACCTAAACGTCGGGAATATAAAATAAGTTAATTAAACGCGATAAAATCTGTAAAAATAGTTTTATTCAATGGATAGGTCTTAAGATGAACATGGACAAAACAAAAATCATGTTTAACGTTCACGTCACACCTATGCCGGTTGTTGTTGGAAGCACTAAGCTCGAAGTTCTCATGTTTGTTTGTTGTTGTTTGTTGTGTTTACCAGGGACAAATAGTCTGACTAGGTAAGTCCAACTTCGACCGAGAGGTCAATCGACGGATTCAACTCGGCTGGGCAGCGTTCGGGAAACAACGACACATCTTCTCGTCAGACATATCTCAAAACCTTAAAACGAAATTGAATAAACAGTGCGTGTTGCCAGTGATGACTTTCGGATCTGAGACGTGGTTCTTCACTGCTGGCCGTATGAGGAAGCTCAAGTTCGCTCAGCGAGATTTGGAGAGAGCTATGCTCGGGGTGTCTCTGCGTGATAAACTTTGAAATGAGGATATCCGCAGTAGAATCAGAGTAACTGACATAGCCCAACGAATTAGTAAGCTGAAGTGGCAGTGAGCCGGACATATAGCTTGAAGAACCGACAACCGAAGGGGAAGAAAGGTTCTCGAGTGGCAGCCTCGTACCGGTAGGCGAACTGTAGGGCGACCCTCCGACTAGATGGAGTGACGACCTGGTGAGACATGCAGGAAGTCGATGGATGCAGGTAGCTCAGGACCGTGCTTTGTGGCATTATAGAATAGAATAGAATAAAATATTTTTTATTCAATATACATTACATATGTAATTCTTATTGAATGTCATTTTTTACTTTACCACTGGTTCGAAAAAAAAACCCTCTGTCCTGGGAAGAACCAGCAAGAAACCCAGCGGGACTTTTTTTTTAAATAAATTTTACAATATAAATGATTACGAACTATTTACAAAATTTATTTTAGAAACTGCTTGGAAGCGACCACCACATTCCCAGGGGTTATTATCAACCATGTATTCATTTATACTATAATAACCCTTTTTATACAGTTTCAGCTTAATAAAACATTTAAACTTGGTAATAGAGAGAACCTGTACACTTTCCGGGACCTTGTAATAGCGTTTACATTGCCCCAAGAATGAATTACTGACTCTGTGGAGTCGAGAAACTGGCATCACTAGCTTGTGTTTGTTCCTAGTGTTTACAGAATGTATATCACTTTTTTTACTAAAACTATCTTTGTTTTTGTGAACATACATTAAATTTTCGTAAATATACTGAGAGGCCAAAGTTAATATATTAATTTCTTTAAATTTATCTCTAAGAGACTCTCTCGGTTTTAGATTGTAAATAGCTCTAATGGCCCTCTTCTGTAAAACAAAAATAGTTTCTGAATCAGCCGCATTTCCCCATAGCAAAATCCCATAAGACATTATGCTATGGAAATGACTAAAATAAACTAATCTAGCTGTCTCGACACTAGTGAGACCTCTAATCTTTTTTACAGCATAGGCTGCAGAACTTAGTCTGTTTGCTAATTTGGATATATGAGGGCCCCACTGGAGCTTTGCGTCAAGAGTGATGCCAAGAAAAACAGTGGATACAACAGGGCTCAATTCCTCCCCATATAAAAACACATTGGTTTTCAGATTTTTAACATTCATTGTTATAAATTTAACACAATTAGTTTTATTTCCGTTCAAATACAGATTATTAACGTTAAACCAATGCACTAATTTTGATATAGCATTATTCACTTCGTCACATTTAAATGATTGACGTTTAAGTTTAAAAATCAAGGAAGTATCATCAGCAAATAATACTATATCATGACTATCCCCTACAAGGTGAAGTAAGTCATTAATATACACCAGAAACAGGAATGGGCCGAGAATCAAGCCCTGAGGAACATCCATTAGTACAGGTGACCCGGAAGAACTTTTACCATTGATAATAACCTTCTGTTTCCTATTACTTAAATATGAAATAATAAGTTTAAGCCCTGTGTTCTTGACACCATAGTACTGTAGCTTCCTGATTAATGTCTCATGGTGATTACAGTTGAAGGCCTTGGAAAGGTCACAATTCCTTGGGGGAGGCCTATGTTCAGCAGTGAATTTGTGAAGGGCTGTAATGACGATGATGATGATGATAGTCTAGTCAAGTCTATGGAACACACCATCTACTTACCATCAGTTGTACTGTGTGTGCTTGTTTGTCACCATTATTCGATAAAATAAAAATAAAGACACTGGATAGTGATATCTGGTGCTGTCGTCTCGCATCTTTGATCTATTATACTATTTAATATATGTTTTTAAATAATAGAACTCGATATTTTTTTTCGAGCAATTTACAGCACATGTGGTTAAGGGGAGACTGAGTTGTTCGACGTACTAATATCAAAGTTAACAAGGCTACCTCCGGATTAAAATTATTAATTTCTGTTACGATCGACGTATTACGAACTTATAGTATCTTGAAGTCTTGCAGTTGTATGATTTCTGATATTTAACTATAAGTTTGTTTTTGCGTTCGCTATATTTATTAATTTCTCGTTTAATTTACGTTTCGATATCAATATTATAATCAAATGTCGTTAAAACTTCCTTTGACTCTCTGAATGATGTATCTATGGATTTGTTTATGTCATGTAGATCGGAGCGTTTTTGTTGGATTACCGTTCGTAACAACTTTTTACTTGTCTGATTTAAGATCTTAGCGATTCCTCGAATGTCCTTTTTAGTGGATAATTTGACACATGTTGGAATGAGATTATGGTCACGGCATCTCTTCAAGAAATTTAAGTCTGTTAGATATCTTGCGTGCGTAGTCATGAGATCTTCTGATCGGCGAACTTTACTTGCAATTACGAGTCCGTCCTGGTTTACATAGTGATTTCTTATATTAACGCAAACACTACACATTTAAATAAAACTAGTTTTACGGATTTTATCACGCATATTAATTTATTTTATATTCACGACTTTTCGAGCCTACTTTATAGCACCCATGGTCACAGAGGGACTGAGGTGTTTGACGTCCAATGTCATAGTTAACCACGGCTACCTCCATATTAAAAATTATTAATTTTTGTTCCGATCTACGCAGTATGAACTTACCTACAGTATTTTAATTTTTTTTAAAACGTTGCCCCCATACTAGGTTTTTCTCCTATGTCGTGGAAGCAATTTACAAACATTCATTTCACGAGGATAAACAACCACACCCGGAACAATTATTTGTATGCCATACAAATACTTTCACCGTGCGGGATTCGAATCCGTGGCCCCCAGCGCAACAACTCATTGCTAAGCCACTGCGCCACTGAGTAGTTGAAGTCTTGCAGTTGGATACTTGGGTTGGGATTTAATTTTATTAATTATAGGATCCCAAGCAGACGGTAGCGTCCAGCCATCTTCTCTATTTTTTTAATAGCCTCGCGAATCATCCTTGGAAGGAATCGGTGTTCTTTAGCGAGGATTTGTGGTCTATCAAATTTAATGTAGTGACGGGGGCGATACTGCATGTGTTCACAGACTGGAGACTTTCCGGAGTGTCGGTCCTTCACATCAGCTATGTGTTCTTTATCGCGGGCTTTTATGGAACTTTTAGTTTGTCTTATATAAGAGAGACCACATTCACAATCAAGCTTGTATACTCCTGCATCTTGCAGAGGGACATTACACTTGACTGATGGTAAAAACAGACTAATCTTCTTCGACGGCTTGAAGTATGTTTTTATGTAACTTAAACTTAAAATTTTTAACTTTACAAGGCGCAGGTTCGGCCTCACATGGAATACTGTTCCCATGTCTGGGCAGGGGCTCCCCAGTGCCAGCTCCTTCCACTTGACCGCATCCAGTGCTACTCTAATCGTCGACGACCAAGTCCTTTCCGATCAGCTCGATTCATTGGCACTGCGAAGAGATCTTGCAGCCCTTTGCATTTTCATTCGCATTTACCACGGGGAGTGCTCTGAGGAATTGTTCGGATTAATCCCAGCCGCCGAATTTCACGAACGCACATCGCGGCAGAATTCCCGGTACCTCCCACATCATCTGGATAATTGGCGGTCCACCACTGTGAGATTTAGAAGATGTTTTCTTCCTCGCACAACGTCCTTGTGGAATTGATTACCATCAGCGATTTTTCCGGACCGATACGACTTAGGGACCTTCAAGAAAAGAGCCTACTCCTTTTAAAAATGCCGGCAACTCATCTGCATTTCCCCTCGTTCCCCTGGTGTTGCAGTTGTTCATGGGCGGTGGTAGTCACTAACCATCAGGTGAGCCGCATGCTCGTTTGCCCCCTCTCCTTAAAAAAAATGTAAGCACGCTTCAAGATAAAGCCAATATTTTCAGTGAGACCTCTGACATATGGCAGTTCAACAGGCACTCGCTCGACTGTGGCCAGCTTCACTCGTTCAAAGTGACGTAGATGCGGGATCTGAAGCTAATTATCGTACAAAACTTGCTTGACGTGATGGAGCTCGCCGGCCAGGTGTTTTCTGTCACAGATACCTTACTGAAACAAAGGTTTACCCACGGTAGCTAATTGTGAAGGATGGTGATGAGAATCACCGCTTAAATATCTATCTGTATCGGTCTTTTTTCTATACACAGTGTGGCTCAAGGTGTTATCAGGATTCCGAATTATTAACACATCTAGAAAAGCTAAAGAATTGTTTGCCTCTAACTCCGAACTGAATTTTAGAATTTATGGGGTTATGATGGTCTAAAAATGCAGCTACTTTATCTAAAGGTAGAATTGTGAAAAAGTCGTCTACGTACTACTTGTAGAATCTTGGATTTACGGGAAAATTAAGCAGCCGCAATATCTTCCATGAATGTATCGGCAACAATGGGAGATACAAGTGAGCCCGTCGCCACACCATCTACTTGCTTGTAGAACTCTTCCTTCCAAAATAGGTACCCAGATGAAAGGCAGTGTCTGAGTAATATTGCATATTCTACGGGCATGTTGTTTTCTATTTCTTCGCTGATGACATATCTGTAATAGTGAAAACAAATGGTAAACAATCACTAAAAGACCATATTAATTACATAAGCAGTACAGTAAAAACGATAAAAGAATGGCTTAAAAATAACACTACTTATAGATCTTGACAAAACTTCTGCATATTATACATATAAAGGCCGGCAACGCATCTGCAATTCCCTCCCTGGTGTTGCTGTTGTTCATGGGCGGCGGTAGTCACTTACCATCAGGTGAGCCGCATGCTCTTTTGCCCCCTCTCCTATAAAAAAAATGCTATAAGCGCTAAGCGCACATGTTTGTTGTGCTAGGGCCTAGAAATTAAGATTCCAACATTTTTTCGCATGAAAAAGTATCTAGCAATCATACATACATACATACATAAACACTCACGCCTGTCACCCAGAGGGGTAGGCAGAGACTACGGACTTCCATTTGGCGCGATCCTGACACACCTCTCTCGCCTCTTTTACATCCATATATCTACGAATACACGCTCGTCGGTTAAGGGTACTCCTAATCTGGCCCATTTTTAATGTATCACCGATTTGGTCGATAAACCTTCGTCTAGGGCGTCCCTTCCCGACCCTGCCGTTCACTTCTGCAACATAAATTTGCTTTGTCACTCTTTCCTCGTTCATTCTTTCTACGTGACCAAACCACCGAAGCATTCCTTTCTTAATCCTTGTCACAACGTCATCTTGCAAACCACACTTTTCTCTTATTACACTATTTCTCACCCTGTCATTCAAATTCAGCCCTAGCATACTCCTTAAGGAACGCATTTCTACAGCATTTATTCTACTCTCATGCTTCTTCTGCCAGATCCAACTTTCACTACCATACATTAAAGATTATGAATTGCCATACGTGCCTTAGTTGACACATTCTGACTCCTCACAATAGCGTGTAGAGCCCCATTCACTCTATTTCCTGCGTTCACTCGTCGTTCTATATCCTTATCATATCTACCATCCCTGCTAAATAAACATCCCAAATATACAAACTCATCCACTTGCTCAATCAACTCCCCTTCTATTCTTATTTCACATAAAGTTTTACTTTCTTCTCTTTCAAAAACCATCACTTTCGTCTTACTTGCGTTCACTTTCATACCCCTTTCTTTCAATGACCAATTCATTAAATTAACCATCATTTGCAACTCGGCCGCCGACGATGCAAATATGACTTGATCATCGGCGTACAAAAGGCATTTGACGGTTGACTCACCCATTCTCAACCCACATTCTTCAACTTTCAAAGTTTGCAAACAACTGTCCATAAATAGGTTAAATAGCCACGGGGAAGCCACACATCCCTGTCTGACACCTTTATGAATGCCAAATGCAATGCAATCATATTATACATATAAATTATATAAAAATCACATTGTCAGAAAATTAAATGATTGTTGAACTCATAATTTTTTTTAAGTTGATTAATTACTATTTTTACATAAAAAAGTGGTTTTAGTGGCTTATGGTATGGATTTATCAACTCCGCATGGCGGCGTTATCATGATAAAATTTGAAAATATCAATTGTTTAACTTAATCTATTTTTAAATAGATTTATCTATCATGTGGGAAGTCATATAATGCAAATGACAGCTTAATTTTGTTTTGTATATTTATAATAATTTTTTTTCGACTTAGAAATAGCGAAATTTTCGGTGGTTTGAGAGCCTTGTATTATTGAGTACTGAGTACCCAATTAGGTACGTTTCTTCATTTCAATAATTTTTGTAGTAAAGAACTGCTTGTTGCGTCAGGGTACGATTGATTGTGTAATTGTATTAAAAATGACAACCATAACTTTTAAATACCATATGAAGACTAGTTGTAGGGATAAATAAATAAACGTTGGCGATGTCTTAACATACGTAACGCTTTAACGGTGTGTGGAAAGTTCCAGTGCTTCAAGGACATTGTCTTATGTGCGCATTTGTTTTAGCGGAATAAATTAATAATTTTAGTTTTTGTTACAGTTCCGTGTTGACTGTGTGGAGATGCGAATAATCAACACACCACATATATTAAATAACCGTTTATTTCTACGAAGTTTAAAGTCGCGGATCGGAGCGCGGACGAGCGGCGTCACGGCATCGGTTGGTCAGATCGACTGGCGAGGCGGCGAAAAACGAGCCGGTTGCTCCAGCGCAGCCGAAGGCTCCCGACGATTGCCGAACGGTCAACAGCTACGGCCGTGCTGCCACATCAGCCCCCCCGGAGATTTTTACCGTCGGTAGAAGTCCGTAAACTTCACTTTTTGGCCAGATTTTTTGGTGTAGGCTGAGCTGCGTTCTTTATGTAGTTCTTCGGAGGGCTCCGTAGAATCGTTGAGAGTATAGGCTGGTTTCAATCTGTCGACAGAGATCGTAATAAATTTACCATTTACGTTAATTTTTAAAGTTTTTTTTATCGCGTTCGATGACCTTAAATGGACCGGAATAAGGAGGTTGCAACGCTTTCTTGATAGCATCTTGCCTTAGAAACACGTGCAACGTCTTATGCAAATCTTTATGAATAAATGCATTTAGGGTTCTATGTCGAACGACCATTGAGGGTTTTAACTCTCTTATATGTGAGCGTAACCTGGATACGAAATCTGTGTAGTCAGTGACTTCTTTTAGGCTCGATATAAAGAAATCACTAAGTAAATGTAACGTCTCACCGTACACCAACTCAGCAGCCGATGCTGCTATATCCTCTTTCCAGGAGCAGCGTATTCCTAGAAGAACTAGCGGAAGAACTTCATACCAGTCCTTATCTGCGTGGCACATGATGGCACCTTTCAGTTGTCGGTGAAAGCGCTCAACGAGGCCGTTAGCTGCTGGATGATAAGCGGTGGTAGAGATGTGGAGAGAACCTGTGAGTTTAGATAGCTCTTTAAATATGTGCGACTCAAATTGTTTTCCTCTATCCGTGGTTATTTTATGAGGACATCCGAAACGCGAGATCAAGCCACGAGTAAAGGCATTAGCCACAGTTTCGGCTTTTATATCCTCCAAAGGAACTACCTCGGGCCAACGTGTGAACCTGTCTACGCATGTTAAGCAGTATTTATAAGCGTGCGAAACAGGTAATGGTAAAATTAGATCGATGTGCACGTGCGAAAATCTATTGGACGGTGGCGAGAGAGGTTGTACTGGCGATCTAGTGTGTCGAAACACTTTAGAGCGCTGACAGTATACATGCGCGTGCCCATTCTCTACAGTCTTTTTTCATACTGGGCCACACGTACCGTTGTGTTACCAACTTGATTGTAGCTTTCGCTCCTGGGTGGCTTAACGCATGTAACGAATCAAAAGCTTCATGACGAAATTCTAACGGCAAATATAAACGAGGAGACGTACCGGATATATCGCAGTACAGTTTCTACCCGAAGTCAGAAATGGCGTCTTTCTGCAGCTTCAGTGAAGGATTGCCTTCTATAAGTTTAACGAGGTCATTATCCTTTTCTTGTGAAATTTTAAGTGTTTGTAAGTCTGTTACGTTTGAGATAGCGTATATCCGAGAAAGCGTATCCGGAACAATGTTATCGTCACCCTTAATATACCTGATATCTGTAATAAACTGCGATATGTAATCAAGGTATCGAAATTGGTAATCAAGGTTTATAATCAGTGAATAATGTAAATAATGTAATAATGTAAAAGATCGAGCTTCTATCATAAATTTATAATATTTTCTTGCCTCATACTTAGCTAGCAGCTCTCTATCATACGGGCTATACTTCCTTTGAGCTGTGTTAAGCTTTTTGGAGAAGAATGCTAACGGTATCCAGCCTGAGTCATTCTTCTGTTGTAAAACTGCTCCTACAGCAGTAATTGATGCGTCGTTAACAATCGCCAATTCTGCTATCGGATCGGGATGAGCTAATAAACTGGCATATGCCAAACTTGCCTTACTTTCTGCGAAACATTGCTCGAGTTTTGGATTCCAGGTGATGAGCGTAGATGGCTTTACATTTTCTCCCATTAATAGAAAATGCAGCGGCGCCTGTACTTGAGCAGCGTTTGGTATGAATCGCCGATAAAAATTCAACATACCAAGATATCTTCTGAGCTCTTGTACATTTTTGGGTAATGGAAAATTTAAAATAGCGCTGACCTTTTCTTTTATGGGCCACGTACCTTCTGCTGAGACCATGAAGCCTAAAAATTCTACCTCTGGTACTCCGAAGATGCTTTTAGTAGTATTTATGACGACACCATGCTCTCGAAGGCGCTCGAAGACTGTACACAAATGACGCTCATGGTTAGCTTCATCTTATGACGCAATCAGGATGTCATCTAGGTAGGGGATAGCGAAGTCTATGTCCCTAAGGATTTCGTCCATAAATCGCTGAAAAACATGTGCTGAGTTCCTTAATCCGTACCCCATATAAAGAAACTCGAACAACCCGAAAGATGTAGCAATTGCCGTTTTGCATATATCCTCTGGTGCGATTGGAATTTGATTATACGCTCGCACCAGGTCGATTTTACTGAACACTCGGCAGCCAAAAAGATTGTGTGTAAAATCACCTATATGGTGAACCGGATATCGGTCGAGGATTGTCCGGGCATTGAGCGTACGGTAATCGCCACACGGACGAAACGTGTTATCTTTTTTTGGTACTAAGTGTAACGGTGAGGACCATGCACTGTCGGAGCGCCGGGCAATACCCGTTCTTACCATGTCCTCGAACTCCTGCTTGGCAATGCGGAGCCGATCCGGTGCCAGGCGTCGTGGACGGCAGAAGACAGGTGGTCCAGGCGTAGTGTGGATGAAATGGACGGTGTGGTGCTTCACTTCCCGTACAGTAGGATCTCTAGACGGCCGCGTGATTTCAGGGTACTGTGACAGCAAGCTATGATAGCGTGAAGTACCTGTAATCACTTTAATTTGGCACAAAGCAAATGATGAAGCAGAATAAGCCTTAGCAATAAGAGAAGTGGTATTGTCTACCTAACGGTTGTATCTAGCAAATTGAAAAATAAAAGAAAGTCTATGCCGATAATTGGTTTTGTGACGTCAGCTATCACAAATCTCCAATAAAAACCCGGCGTAAGCCTAAATCTAAAGTTTTTTTTTTTATAGGAGAGGGGGCAAACGAGCATGCGGCTCACCTGATGGTAAGTGACTACCGCCGCCCATGAACAACTGCAACACCAGGGGAATCGCAGATGCGTTGCCGGCCTTTTAAAAAGGAGTACGCTCTTTTCTTGAATGTCCCTAAGTCGTATCGGTCCGGAAAAATCGTTGATGGTAATCGATTCCACAAGGAGGTCGTGCGAGGAAGAAAACATCTTCTAAATCGCACAGTGGTGGACCGCCAATCATCCAGATGGTGTGGATGGTATCGAGAGTTCTGCCGCGATGTGCGTTCGTGAAATTTGGCGGCTGGGATTAATCCGAACAATTCCTCAGACCACTCCCCATGGTAGATGCGAAAGAAAATGCAAAGGGATGCAACATCTCTTCGCATTGCCAATGAATCGAGCCGATCGGAAAGGGCTCGGTCGTCGACAATTCGAGCCGCTTTGCGTTGGATGCCGTCAAGTGGAAGGAGCTGGCACTGGGGAGCCCCTGCCCTGAGATGGGAACAGTATTCCATGTGAGGCCGAACTTGCGCCTTGTAAAGTAGCAGGCGGTGTGCCGGCATGAAATACTGTCCCGCTCTGCTGAGCACGCCAAGCTTTTTAGAGGCCAATTTGGCCTTCCCTTCCAAGTGACCACGAAACTGCACGTCACTCGATATGTCGACTCCGAGGATACCGATACTGGCTGAGGCAAGAAGGGGAGTGCCTTGAAACTGAGGAGATACGACAAAGGGGTTCTTTTTAGCGGTAAACGCGCAAACTTGTGTCTTCTGAGGATTAAATTGGACTAGATTTAGTCGCCCCCAATCCGAGACTTTGTTCAGCAAAGACTCGACTTCAGACACAAGTTTGTTCCGGTACTCAGCGACGTTTTCCCAAGAAATATTGGCACGGCCGGTGTATAGAGCATCACCAGTGCTGTCATCCGCATAGCAATGAATGTTACCAGTTAGCAACATATCATTGATATGCAGAAGAAACAGCGTTGGTGATAGCACACAGCCTTGTGAAACACCAGCGTTAATAGGCTTGTAGTCAGAGCATGCACCGTCTACAACGACCTTGATGCTCCGATCTGCAAGGAAGCTGGTGATCCAATTGCACAATTTCTCGGGAAGCCCATAGGAAGGGAGCTTCGAAAGAAGCGCCCATCTATGGGTCAGGTAGACCAGAAGATCACCAGCTGATCGACCCCGACGAAAACCGTATTGGCGGTCACTAATCAGCTGGTGATCCTCAAGGTACCGGATGAGCTGGCAGTTAATAATGGATTCCATTATTTTGGAGACCAAGGAGGTGAACGCGATAGGCCTATAGTTGGATGGGTCTGAGCGGTCGCCTTTTTTAGGGATCGGGTGGACAAAAGCTGTCTTCCATGAATTCGGGACTACGCCTTGGGAGTAGGAGTACCGGAAAAGACGCGTTAGGACCGGTGCCAACTCCGGAGCACACGTCCTCAGCACAATTGGGGGGATTCCGTCAGGCCCACTCGACTTCTGGATGTCCAGGGAGAGCAGTGCTTTGCGAACCGAGCGCTGTGAGAACAGCACATCCGGCATGGAGCACTCACACCGCGGGATGGTCGGCGGTGTTTTGCCCCCGTCATCAAGAGTCGAGTTGGACGCAAAAAGGGAGCCTAAAAGGTCGGCTTTGTCTTTTGCGTCATGGGCCAGTGAGTCATCCTCCCTGTGCAGAGATGGTAGTGATGGCTTACAGAAATTCCCTTGGACAGCCTTGGCGAGAGACCAGAATGCACGGGTTCCCGAAGGAAGGCGAACTAGTTTCTCGCCAATTCTGCCTATGTGCTCTGACTTTGCCTTGGCAATAACTCTTTTGAAGGACCTGGAGGCGAAGTTATACTTCTTTTTAAGTGTGCTGGTATTTACATCCCGAGTCGCCGAAGCCGCAGCCCAGGCTTGATAACACTCCTGCTTACTGCGTAATGCAGTCTTACAGGAGCGACCAAACCAAGGCTGAGATCTGCCTCCGATGGGTACCACAGATGATGGAATAAATAGTTCCATTCCCTGTAGCACAACATCAGTGACAGAGTCAGCAACAGCGCTGGGATCATCCGGCGAGAAGCGAACCCGCCCCCATGGGTAGGATGCAAAGAAGGACCGCATTCCGTCCCAATCCGCCGACCTGTAATGCCAAACACGGCGGCAACCTGCAGAACGCAACCGCGAAGGGAGCGTGAGTGGCACCACACTCCGGATCAGACAATGGTCCGAAGAGCCGAGAGGGGCATCGACGGAAACCTGATATCCGTCCGGATGAGAGGTCAGCAGAAGGTCCAACAGGGAAGGTGTATGATCCTCCACATCTGGAATCCGCGTAGGCGAAGTAACCAGTTGTGTCAGACCATATGCCAAGGCAAAGTCATAAACAGATCTCCCCGCATGATCGGTTAGACGTGAACCGAGCCATTCGGCATGGTGGGCGTTAAAATCGCCAAGGATCACGATCTCTGCGGATGGGACCTGTTGTATCAAGAAATCTGTAGCCATTTGGACGTGGTCGATGAGTCGGTCTGTTTCGGCATTACCGCTATGGGACCTATAGAGTCACCCGTAGACGCGCGGATGGTCGTCGCTGTCTACGCGTAGCCAAAGGATGGACAGGTCCGAACCTTCAAGACTGCCGAGGCGTCGAGAACAGATGTCCTCTCTGACATACACGCAAACTCCAGCCCGAGGCACAAAGGAATGCTCCAATTTGTACCCCGGGTAGGAGAGATACGAAATATCAGCCGGAGAGGAAACCTGCGTCTCGGTCAGAAAGAGCAAGGCCGGCTTCGCCGTCTCGAGATGGTAGTGGACGGCGTTTAGGTTAGAGTGAAGTCCCCTGATGTTGCAGAAATTCACGGATAGCGTGGCAGGGGTCGCCTTGGTGTTCTTGCTCAGTTTGCCCCAAGCAGTAATGCTTTTGAGCGGAAATTTGCCCCCCCCCCCAGAATACGCGGGGCAGCCTGAGCACCCACGCTCAGGATCGGAATAACATGGTCGTGGATGCTCGGCGAGGGATTCTCCAGGGGTGCTGGTACCCTCCTGGGGTAGTTCTTCGTGTAATTCCGCTACCATGTTGATGGGGGGGGGGGGATTGGGTCTCCGGCCACCTGCACTCACCAGACGAAACGCAGAAGCAAAGCTTCTACTTCACGCCGGTATTCTGTGAGGTCGTGGTACCAACCCGGCTCGAGCAGGCCCATACATGCAACAGCAAAAACTGCTGCGTGGCTCTACCACCGAAAAAATGTTAAATGTTAAATTAGTTAAATTAACCCAACCATACGTAGCGATTGCTGAGCCATTAGATGTGAAAAGGTCATAATTTGTTTTATGTAGTCTGTTACTACGTAATTTACACAACGGAAATACACTTAAGTCTGAACCAGTGTCCACTAAGTATTGTACTTTTGTTTTAATATCAGTCACAAATAAGCGACCAAATATGGACTGCCCTTGGCGTTTCCCTGTGAAAACGAGCAAGGGGAGCGACACTTAGTTGCAGAGCTGCCAAACCTCCAATGGTACCAGCACTTCAACGTGCCAGTAGCAGAGCGGCTTCGTGAGCGGCGTTGACCTCTGGGATGATGACCACATGATCGGGAACGAGAGCGAGAACGTGAGATTGTCAGGGAGGCCACCTGACGAGATAAGTCATCTAAGCGGTGCTTTAATTCTTCAAATTCGGACGAAGTTGACGGTGTGGCTGAAGTGGAAGTGGCGGTGTAGTGTGGCGGTGTGGCTATGTGGTGCACCTGAGGTTGGAGAGTGACTTCGTTGATCTTATCCGCCAATAAAGCTACATTATCCAAGTACACATCTGTCTGCGTAGCTATGATAGCTTGAATATGACTTGGTAGGCAACTGGTCCATAAAGATCGGATAAATTTGTCTGGGACATCGGTTCCAGGCAAATTGCGCAAATTCCGTAGAAACTGCGAAGGTTTGCGGTCTCCTAATTCCTCGTGTGCCACAAGCTGCCGAACTCTTTGCCCTTGAGAAGCCGATAACCTCGATATAAGCTCCTTTTTTAACTTTTCGTATTTATTCTTAACCGGTGGATTAGTTATAATATCTTTAACCTCCGAAATGTTTTTATAGTCGAGATTAGCAATTACATGCTAAAACTTTGTATTGTCCTGCGATATATTTGAAAGCACAAATTATCCTTGTAACTGTATAAACCTTAATGGCCACTCGACACACTTCTTGTTCGTCACTTGTCGTATTTCCACTCTTTGACATCGTTATAACGGTCTATTTATTTAAACCGAAAGACACACAGTTCACACACACTGCACGACTATACAGTTTTTTTTTTGAGAACTCGGGGTCCCCAATTATTTGTGGGGATGTGAATAATCAACACACCACATATATTAAATAACCGTTTATTTCTACGAAGTTAAAAGTCGCGGCTCGGAGCGCGGACGAGCGGCCTCACGGCGTCGGACGGTCAGATCGACTAGCGAGGCGGCGAAAAACGAGCCGGTTGCTCCAGCGCAGCCGAAGGCTTCCGACGATTGCCGAACGGTCAACAACTACGGCCGTGCTGCCACAACTGTCACGAGAGACAGTACATTTTTTTTATTTATTATTATTCTTGTTATTTATTACTTAATGATATTATTCTTGTTGTTACGATTTAAGTTTCTTGTTTTGTTTTTATAATGCCTAACGCCTACGTTTAGTGAATACGGCAACATGTTATTGTGCCTTGGTGAATCTCGCGTGAATGCTTCGCATGCATTGCGAATTTATCGAGAGAAATTTCCGACCGCTCGACATCCAGCTGACTCTCGTCTGATAACAGCAGCATTTCAGCGAGTGTTGGAAATTCGGCCCATTGCTCTGGTAGCGGCAGGAGGTGCAAGTCAAGTGGCTGTTCACTCAGAGGAGCGCATTTTAGGTGTCGTTCGCCGGAATCCGAACCTAGGTACACGAAGTATCGCTAAATTGTTAAGGCGTCGGGATGGAACAAATGTGTCATACTGTATAGGTCACAAAGTGTTAAAGCGTAACCGAATGCGCCCATACAAAGTGTACATAGTGCAAGCGTTAGTTACCGGCGAACACGACCGCTGGCGAGTTTTCTGCCGTTGGTTATTAGACCAACAACAACGTGTGCCTGGTTTCATTGAGCACGTCATCTGGACGGACGAGTCAACAATTACCAGAAACGGCCTGTGGAACTGAAGAAATACACACGTGTATTCCGAGATTAACCGGCACGCTGTTCGACAAACCGGGCACCAAACCCGATGGTCAGTTAACGTATGGGCAGGTTTATTTAAGAATCGCATACTAGGACCAGTGTTTCTGCCACAGCGACTTAACGGATAGCGATACCTGAACTTCATAAATTAACATTTGGTGGACATTTTAGACGACCTATCGTTGGCTGAATATCGCCGCACATGGTTTCAGCACGATGGCGCCCCTCCACATGTCGTGAGGTTCGCTCGTGAGCGCTTCAATGAGCTATTTGATGATCGCTGGATCGGTAGACTAGGACCACATGCTTAGCCACCTCACTCACCAGATCTGACCCCGTTGGACTTCTTTCTGTGGGGGTATGTGAAGGAAAGGGTTTTTAATCGTGAGAATGATAGTGCTGATGAAACGCGCCAAAGGATCGCGGATATTTTCGACAAACTACGTACGGACTGTGTCAAAGACCACACGATGATGCCCCGCCTGCACGAGGAGACGCAACACCGAGCCCAAATCTGCCTTGAAATGAATGGAGCACAATTTGAACCGCATCACATAAGACCACGAAGGATTTATGCTCGGTTTCTGAGCTACTTTTATCGGCAGTTTATCTATTCGTTAGCGCTATTGGTTCGATAACTTGTGAAAGTGCGTTTCCGAACATCGTAATGTAAGATAAACTCCGTTTAAGCCAAGTTTAATTTAACTGGCCAATATGTTTATCGGTTCTATAACTTTATTTGACGTTTAATTTCAAGCAAACTACATCAAATTTTAGGTTATAATGTGTTATTATTAAAATAAATTGCCAGTGGGCGCGAAATACTAATATATTCAAGGGATAAAATAATTATTAACAGAAGTGCAATGAATAAGAGTATTCTTTTCTCATTCAGAAAAAAATTTACTACGTTTTCCAGATTCTATAATGTTTTGGATAATGTAAAAACGATAGTAAATACCACTAAACTTAAAATCAGAAAGTTATGAAAAATAAAACCACTTTCGAATAAAAGCAATGAGTTTGATGTTTTCTTTTTTAACAATTTGGCAATACAATGATGTCATTCATACAGTTTCTGATAAATATGAAATTATCATATTTTATTACTAAAACAGTGCATATCTTCTTATTTAGCCTCAAAAAATATATTTTATAAATAATACTAGTATAAATGAAGAATTGAAATTAAAAAATCAATTTTAGACTCGATATCTTAAATAGACCCATCTAGCGGCAAATTATGGTACTTGTTAATGGTTTCATAGTTGTTGAACGATTCGTTGCGTATTCAGAAACGCAGTGACAGTTAACCGATGTTTATCCTATAGATAACTTTATTGAATCAATAGCTAATGGGAAGATAACTAGGAACTTCAGAAACCGGGCATTAGAGCGCTAAGCTGTTTCATAACATTTTTTTTTAAATAACTTAGTACTGAACTAATGTGAATAGGTACATAACTGGATACATGGGAATAATAAACATACCTACACGATGAATAAAAACGCATGACTCTAACCTTGGTTACATTTCATTTAAGTATTTTTTCATTAGCGGGGAATCGGACCAGTTGTTTGGGTTATTTAACCTGTAAATTCGGATTAAAGTGGCTACGTGGAGACAAGCACAGTGGCAAAATAGTAAGTTAAGTACATAAGTTAGGTATTTAGACAAGTGTTGTAAATTATTAGGTATTGTTTTATGGCCCGCTAGTTGCGGGCCGCGCGGATTCGCGTTCGCGCGTACATTGACCTCTAGCCAGCTGATATCAATTCAGTAATTCCACTGCTGGTTTTATGTTTCAGTATTTTCATGATTTTTTTATGAAATTATTGTTTCACTTAGCTGTACTAACATCATAGAGAATGAATAAAGCTAAAACGTTGAGAAAAGAAGATTTTTCTTTCATCAGGATCGATTTTATATTCCACCCATCATCAAAGGTATAGTTGGTACACGTCTGTCTTAGTTTTCGGAAGCGTTCCAAAAATACCCTGTATATATATTTTCTCGCGCAAAGGCTAAGTATAGCCATTCAGCGGGGAAACGCAGCCAGCGTTCTTGGCACGATACTGCAGGTAGTGTGAGAGTATGATAATTAAGTTTCTAGTTTTAGTTTCATTTATTATAGTTTTTAATGTTGTATATAATAAGTATTATTTATAATTTGTACTATGATTCAAATTGATGTAAATTAAAATTCAGTAAAAGACTTTTATATTATTTTACATTTTTATTTTATTATACACTATAGACCTGAAGGTGTATCTACTACTGGAATTCATTGACAAGGAGAAATAGATGTGCCGAGTTTGGGCTCGTTCTTTTTAACTATGATGAGACCTTACCTTCTAACTTGATAGAGTTACTTGAAAGTGTACTTTGAAGACTGCTACTGGAACTCCTCGACGAGGAGAACTAGATGTGCCGAGTTTGGCTTCGTTTTGATGGTTATGATGAGAACTTACCTCCGGACTTAATATAGTGACTTGAAAGTGTACTTTGATAACTGCTACTGGAACTACTCGACTAGTAGAACTAGATGTGTTGAGATTGGCCTCGTTTTGATAGTTATGATGAGACCTTACCTTCTAACTTGATAGAGTTACTTGAAAGTGTACTTTGAAGACTGCTACAAGTACTCCTCGATAAGGAGAACTTGATGTGCCGAGTTTGATTTCGTTTTGTTAGTTATGATGAGACTTTATCTCCGGACTTGATAGAGTGACTTGAAAGTATACTTTGAATATTGCTACTGGAATTCCTCGACGAGTAGAACTAGATGTGCCGAATTTGGGCTCGTTTTGTTTGTTATGAATAGACCTTACCTCTGCACTTGACGGAGTGACTTGAAAGTGTACTTTGATTACTGCTACTGGAACTCCTCGACGAGGAGAATCAGTTTTGCCGAGTTTGGGCTCGTTTTGTTAGTTATAATGAGACCTTACCTCCGGACTCGATAGAGTGACTAAGAAGTGTACTTTGATTACTGCTACTGGAACTCCGAACCCCGACGGAACTCTCTCTTGAAGAACTATAGACCGAATTTCCTTCTGAGCCGCGACTACGTGCTGTATTTGAGAGTCATTACAAATCAATTTGCCACTATGTCTGGCGTATGTGGACTATGAGAAAGCCTTTGATTCCGTCGAAATTTGGGCGGTGCTGCAGTCCCTTCAGCGATGCCAAGTTGACTGTCGGTATATCGAAGTGTTGAAGTGTTGATACAGTAGAGCTACAACGGCTATCCGAGTACAGAATCAGAGTAAGAAACCTATCCAACTGCAGAGAGGTGTAAGACAGGGTGACGTTATATCCACGAAACTCTTCACCGCTGCATTGTAAGACGTTTTTAAGCTACTGGACTGGAAAGGATGCGGTATTAACATCAATGGAGAGTACATCACTCACCTTCAAATTGCCGACGATAAAGTCCTCATGGCAGAATCGCTAGTGGACCTAAGCACTATACTCCATGACCTCAATAGTGTCTCCCAACGGATAGGTCTTAAGATGAACATGGACAAAACAAAAATCATGTTTAACGTCCATGTCGCACCGATGCCGGTAGTTGTTGGGAGCACTAAGCTCGAAGTTGTTGACGAGTATGTTTACCTGGGACAAATAGTCCGACTAGGTAAGTCCAACTTCGACCGAGAGGTCAATCGACGGATTCAACTCGTCTGGGCAGCGTTCGGGAAACTACGACACATCTCGTTAGACATACCTCAAAATCTGAAAACGAAATTGTACAACCAGTGCGTGTTGCCAGTGATGATTTACGGGACTGAGACGTGGTTCTTCACTGCTGGCCGTATGAGGAAGCTCAAGCTCGCTCAGCGAGCTATGGAGAGGGCTATGCTCAGGGTGTCTCTGCGTGATAAACTTAGAAATGAGGATAGTCGCAGTAGAACCAGAGTAACCGACATAGCCCAACGGATTAGTAAACTGAAGTGGCAGTGGGCCGGCCATATAGCTCGAAGAACCGACAACCGATGGGGAAGAAAGGTTCTCGAGTGGCAGCCTCGTACCGGTAGGCGAAGTGTAGGGCGTCCCCCCACTAGATAGAGTGATGACCTGGTAAGACATGCAGGAAGTCGATGAATGTAGGTGGCTCAAGACCGTGCTTTGTGGCATTCCTTGAGGGAGGCCTATGTTCAGCAGTGGACTTGTGAAAGGCTGTAATCATGATGATGATGATACTTTATTTCTTCAATATCATCATCAAAACCATCATTATTATCATTATCGTCCTATCTCTATAGATTCCTACAAAAGACGGTCCTAACACAAGATACTGTTTTATATCACCTTAAGTTTCGGTCACACACAAAGAATATTCGCTGGGAATGTATTCCCTGTGAATATTACTCGCAGCGACAATTCGCTGCCTGCCACACAGCGAGTACTACACGAGACTTATCTATAATATGTATCTTTTATATTCTTAAATTTTCTTTTCAATTGCTCTTGGGTTGCTATTTCAAATCCCAACATGAAGGCGTTTTTAATTACTGTTACTTATGTCAAACAGCTCCCCATTTTCTCTATACACACCCAAGAAACGAATTATATCTAAATTTCCAATTTTAGAGAATCGTTTATCGGTAAACTCGTTTGATTGACCTACACACACGTATCATGCAGCAACGGAACGACCTATACACAGGCGTGTAGTCTGGAGCGGAATGGCTATTTGCAGCAAGTACCCTGTCACACACAGCGAATTATCGCAGTGAGTGCTCATTCGCAGAGAGTAAAATTAAACATGTTCAATTCAATTCGCAGCGAATCCACCTCGCGGCGAATAAATCTAATCGCAGTGAATAGCCTGTCACACATAGCGAGCATTCGCTATGTGTGACTTAGGCTTTAGAAAGCGCTTGCCGATCAAAACTGCTCATCCAATACCATCTCCTGGCGATATAATTCATTTCTTTCTGCGCGCTATCGTTAATCCGTAGCAGGCGAATCGTAGAAAGACAATATTTCACCCTGAATAATGACATTTGAACATTTTTAATACACATTTTTTTCCACTACCTTATTTCCATATTTTGTACAGTTGGACGTATATATATATACATACATATTACCGGCCCAAGCCAAGTCCGCCTGGTTTGAATCTATTAAGGCGTTACTTATATTTACGATAATCAAAGACCATTTATTTTATAAGGAAGTTATTTCGAAATTACAGACAGACACTTCTATTTCATTTACATGTTTAGACTAATTATTATTATACAATAAATAAAGTAAGAACCTTCTAAACTTACTAACACTGACCAAATAAACCGCCGTCATCAGACATCCTTTAAATAATCTAAACGACATAGTCTTATTTTGGTTTAAAAATATATATTGTCGGTTCGGTTTCGGAGGAAATATTGAAGTAATCCCGTACTTTACTACGGTTTCGCCAATTTTCCGTAGGAAAATATAATCAGTCCGAGCTGCAGTTGTCTCTCTCGGTTGCTTAGCTCAATCTTTCAGGCACAGCGCGACAACAATAGAAAGTTACAAACCTATTTATTCGAATTTCGCTAAAAATTATACGATTTTGCTAATATATACAAGCATCAGATGATAAAAGACAAAGAAAAAAATGTTTTTATTCATTTTATGCTAAGGTAAGTCCCGATGAACTTTGAAATCTACTACCGGTTCGGAAAGTGAGATTTCTACAGGGAGGGACTGAAAAGAAAACCTGCGGTTATTGTTTTTTACCTTTTTAAAGGAAATTATATTTTTATTAATAATAAATAATTGAAATATTTATAACAAATAAAAATACAAAAAATGCCAATTTACTGCGTAACCGAGTACAATCACCGCGAAACCTTAGACTGTTTAATTAGGACAACAGAATGACACTAAAGACATATTACACGAGCCATAATAACATTATCATCATCATTACTGCCTATTAACGTCCACTGTTGCACATAGGCCTCCCTTGTAAGGGGTATACTTGCCATAGTTGTCACGTTTGAGGGGTTGGCAACCGCAGTTTTTTTTCATTTCCTAGTTGTTATTAGGAAGTCGATGCTGTCCATCTCCTGGTTTATTACCCTCTGTCGTCTCTTCGACACCCACGGACTGATATGGGGTAGTTGATATTCTTACACCGTCACAACCTGAAATATGTTCACATTATGTGTAAAACTATTTAATTTTTTGATAAACTGACATTTTCCTGATACTCCATATAATCGTATTGAATGAAAAGAGTCTTAGGAAAAAGTATGCTTTAATAAAATTGAATAAAATCTTAGAACACTTTCAACAGTAGACTAAATCCTTAAATTCAATTTTAACACTAGAAATTTATTTTCAAGTTATCTCTCCTACTTTATTGCAAATGGAATTTTAAACATAATCGATACCAATTCACACGTAAGATCTAAACTATCAAAATGTAAAAAGTAACCATAACCTGCATGAATAGAGTATAAACTACCTTTTAAAGGAACGTGAGGACGTGAATGACACAGAGAAGTAAAAAATTTACAAGTGTTCCAGTTTCCAGAGCAGTGAATAGTGAATAACTTAAGAGCTGCATAAAGTGTAAGAGTGTCTAATTTAGAACTCCCCGGCCTGTGTGCGGTGTGAATTCTAAATACGTTTTGTATTACAACTTTACTACTCGTAAATCTCGAATCGACAAGAATTTTTATTTTTGTTTGATGTTTTGTGTAAGTATTCGTTTTATGTACAAAACCGCTCATTATCAAGATAAAAACTTAACTGAAACATCATGGGAGTTTTTAATATGCGCAATAAATCTACACTAGCTGTTTTAAAATACAAACTCCATAAAACTAGTGGCTTATTTCTAAGCAGATGTAGCAGCACTAGTACACGTAATGCAATATTTCTCTTTGCATAAATTTAAATCATGTTTAATGTCCATGTCACACCTATGCCGGTAGTTGTTGGGAACACTAAGCTCGAAGTTGTTGACGAGTATGTTTACCTGGGACAAATAGTCCGACTAGGTAAGTCCAACTTCGACCGAGAGGTCAATCGACGGATTCAACTCGGCTGGGCAGCGTTCGGGAAGCTAAGACACATCTTCTCGTCAGATATACCTCAAAACCTTAAAATGAAATTGTACAACCAGTGCGTGTTGCCAGTGATGACTTACGGAACTGAGACGTGGTCCTTCACTGCTGGCCGGATGAGAAAGCTCAAGGTCGTTCAGCGAGCTATGGAGAGGGCTATGCTCGGAGTTTCTCTGCGTGATAAACTTAGGAATGAGGATATCCGCAGTAGAACCAGAGTAACCGACATAGCCCAACGGATTAGTAAGCTGAAGTGGCAGTGGGCCGGCCATATAGCTCGAAGAACCGACAACCGATGGGGAAGAAAGGTTCTCGAGTGGCGGCCTCGTACCGGTAGGCGAAGTGTAGGGCGTCCCCCCACGAGATGGAGTGACGACCTGGTAAGACGAGTTTGCGTTCTGCAGGTTGCCGCCGTGTTTGGCATTACAGGTCGGCGGATTGGGACGGAATGCGGTCTTTCTTTGCTTCCTACCCATGGGGGCGGGTTTGCTTCTCGCCGGATGATCCCAGCGCTGTTGCTGACCCATCGGAGGCAGATCTCAGCCTTGGTTTGGTCGCTCCTGTAAGACTGCATTACGCAGTAAGCAGGAGTGTTATCAATCCTGGGCTGCGGCTTCGGTGACTCGGGATGTAAACACCAGCACACTCAAAAAGAAGTATAACTTCGCCTCCAGGTCCTTCAAAAGAGTTATTGCCAAGGCAAAGTCAGAGCACATAGGCAGAATTGGCGAGAAACTAGTTCACCTTCCTTCGGGAACCCGTGCATTCTGGTCTCTCGCCAAGGCTGTCCAAGGGAATTTCTGTAAGCCATCACTACCATCTCTGCACAGGGAGGACGACTCACTGGCCCACGACGCAAAAGAGAAGGCCGACCTTTTAGGCTCCCTTTTTGCGTCCAACTCGACTGTTGATGACGGGGGGAACACACCGCCGACCATCCCGCGGTGTGAGTGCTCCATGCCGGATGTGCGATTCTCACAGCGCTCGGTTCGCAGAGCACTCCTCTCCCTTGACATCCACAAGTCGAGTGGGCCTGACGGAATCCCCCCAATTGTGCTGAGGACGTGTGCTCCGGAGTTGGCACCTATTCTAACGCGTCTTTTCCGGTACCCCTACTCCCTAGGCGTAGTCCCGAAATCATGGAAGACAGCTTTTGTCCACCCGATCCCTAAAAAAGGCGACCGCTCAGACCCGTCCAACTACAGGCCTATCGCCATCACCCCCTTGTTCTCCAAAATAATGGAATCCATTATTAACTGCCAGCTCATCCGGTACCTTGAGGATCACCAGCTGATTAGTGACCGCCAATACGGTTTTCGTCGGGGTCGATCAGCTGGTGATCTTCTGGTCTACCTGACCCATAGATGGGCGGAGGCAGTAGAGTCCAATGGGGAGGCGTTGGCCGTTAGTCTGGACATTGCGAAGGCCTTCGATCGGGTTTGGCACAAAGCAACTTCTTTCGAAGCTCCCTTCCTATGGGCTTCCCGAGAAATTATGCAATTGGATCACCAGCTTTCTTGCAGATCGGAGCATCAAGGTCGTTGTAGACGGTGCATGCTCCGACTACAAGCCTATTAACGCTGGTGTTCCACAAGGCTGCGTGCTATCACCAACGCTGTTTCTTCTGCATATCAATGATATGTTGCAAGCCGGTTGCATTCATTGCTATGCGGATGACAGCACTGGTGATGCTCTATACACCGGCCGTGCCAATATTTCTCGGGAAAACGTCACTGAGTACCGGAACAAACTTGTGTCTAAAGTCGAGTCTTTGCTGGACAAAGTCTCGGATTGGGGGCGACTAAATCTAGTCCAGTTTAATCCTCAGAAGACACAAGTTTGCGCGTTTACCGCTAAAAAGAACCCCTTTGTCGTATCTCCTCAGTTTCAAGGTACTCCCCTTGTTGCCTCAGCCAGTATCGGAATCCTCGGCGTCGACATATCGAGTAGCGTGCAGTTTCGTGGTCACTTGGAAGAGAAGGCCAAATTGGCCTCTAAAAAGCTTGGCGTGCTCAGCAGAGCGGGACAGTATTTCATGCCGGCTCAACGCCTGCAACTTTACAAGGCGCAGGTTCGGCCTCACATGGAATACTGTTCCCATCTCTGGGCTGGGGCTCCCCAGTGCCAGCTTCTTCCACTTGACCGCATCCAGCGCAGAGCGGCTCGAATAGTCGACGACCGAGTCCTTTCCGATCGGCTCGACTCATTGGCATTGCGAAGAGATGTTGCATCTCTTAGCATTTTCTTTCGCATTTACCATGGGGAGTGCTCTGAGGAATTGTTCGGATTAATCCCAGCCGCCAAATTTCACGAACGCACATCGCGGCAGAACTCCCGATACCATCCACACCATCTGGATGATTGGCGGCCCACCACTGTGCGATTTAGAAGATGCTTTCTTCCTCGCACAACTTCCTTGTGGAATAGTTTACCACCAGCGATTTTTCCGGACCGATACGACTTAGGGACCTTCAAGAAAAGAGCCTACTCCTTTTTAAAAGGCCGGCAACGCATCTGCAATTCCCCTGGTGTTGCGGTTGTTCATGGGCGGCGGTAGTCACTTACCATCAGGTGAGCCGCATGCTCGTTTGCCCCCTCTCCTATAAAAAAAAAAGACGTGCAGGAAGTCGATGGATGCAGGTGGCTCAGGACCGTGCTTTGTGGCATTCTTCGGGGGAGGCCTATGTTCAGTAGTGGACTTGTGAAGGGCTGTAATGATGATGATGATGATGAAATTTAAAGCACTTGTCAAAACTTTATATATGGTAGAGCAGTGCTACAGCTATGTTACTCGTAAAAGTATAGTTATAGCACGAATGGGTCGGCTCGAACGGGTAGAAACCATGCTCTCACTGAACACCAGCTTAAAATAGCAGATTAATGATGCTGTGTTTCGTTTGGTGAGTGTAGAGAACCGGAGAAATTTTTTACTGGAAAACGTGTCATTCCATCTAAGTCTTCGTGGCTGACAACGTATCTGCATTTTATTCACAAACGAGGATAGATATAGATGTCTATGGGCCACAGCAACTCTGTACTCGCCGATCACCCTTATCCAATACAAAAAGTATTCTTATGAATAGAGGATATTATGAATATATATTATAATTAGGGTTCTCACCTTTTTTGAATAAGTAAAGTATATTGTTATGTTAAACAAAAATAAAATAAAGTACGACGAGTGAAAATGAGTATTATTTATTTGGCATGCTATTTTTTCCACACAACATCTTTTGATTCTATGTTTAAGTTAAAATAACACTATTTTTTATATAGGAGAGGTGCAAACGAACATGCGGCTCGCCTGATGGTAAGTGACGACCGCCGCCCATGAACAACCGCAACACCAAGGGAATTGCAGATGCGTTGCCAGCCTTTTAAAAAGGAGTAGGCTCTTTTTTTGAAGGTCCCTAAGTCGTATCGGTCCGGAAAAAGTACTGGGGGTAATCGTTTCTACAAAGAAGTTGTGCGAGGAAGGAAACATCTTCTAAATCGTACAGTGGTGGACCGCGAATCATCCAGGTGGTATGGATGGTATCTCAAATTTTGTCGCCATGTGCTATGGTGAAATTAAGCGGCTGGAATTAGTCCGAACAATTCCTCAGAGCACTTCCAGTGGGGAGTGCTCTGAGGAATTGTTGCTTTCGTCTGCATAGCAATGAATGTTACTAATTTGCAACATATCATTGATATGGTGATGATTGTGGAACACCAGCATTGATACAGAAACAGAAACAGAAACAGAAACTTTTTTATTCAATATAGATTATAAATAATACTTATTGAAAGTCATTCTTTTGTTTGATTACCACTGGTTCGGAAAAAACCTCTGTCCTGGGAAGAACCAGCAAGAAACCCAGCGGGACTTTTTTTTTTTAAATAACAGCTTACAATCATGATGTTACACAAATTAACAACACAACAAATTAGAAATAGCTTGGTAGCGATCACCTCATTTCCAGGGGTTATTATCATCCATAAATTCCTTAATATTATAATAACCCTTTTTATACAAACTTAGTTTAATAAAGTTTTTGAACTTTGAACAGGCCAAACTTTGTATATTTTCTGGAATTTTGTTGTAAAAGCGTATACATCGCCCCAAGAATGAATTACTGACTCGATGGAGTCGAGTAACTGGTACTACTAGCTTGTGTCTGTTCCTAGTATTTACAGAATGAATATCACTTATTTTTATAAAACTACTTTTATTTTTGTGTACGTACATTAAATTTTCATAAATGTATTGAGAGGCCAAAGTTAATATATTAATTTCCTTAAATTTTTGTCGCAGCGACTCTTTAGGCTTTAAATCATAAATTGCTCTTATGGCCCTCTTCTACAAAACAAATATAATTTCTGTGTCAGCTGCGTGTCCCCATAGCAAAATACCATACGACATTATGCTATGGAAGTAGCTGAAGTAAACTAGTCTAGCTGTTTCAACACTGGTTAGACTTCTAATCTTTTTTACAGCATATGCTGCAGAACTAAGTCTGCTTGCTAGTTTTGATATATGGGGGCTCCATTGAAGCTTCGCGTCTAGTGTGATTCCAAGAAAAATGGTGGTATCTACAAGACTCAGTTTCTCCCCATTTAAAATTACATTAGTATTTAATTGTTTGACATTTGGAGTCACGAATTTCATACATTTTGTTTTAGTGCCATTTAAATGCAAATTATTAACATCGAACCAATTTACTAATTTAGATATAGCATTATTTACTTCGTCATATTTTAGTAACTGTCGACTTAATTTGAAAATTAAAGAAGTGTCATCTGCAAATAATACTATATCATGGTTATCCCCTACTATGTAAGGTAAGTCATTAATGTATACAAGAAACAGAAAGGGGCCGAGAATTGAGCCTTGAGGCACGCCCATTTGTACCATCGATCCGGAAGAGCTCATATTGTTAATGACAACTTTTTGCGTTCTCTTACTTAAATATGAAATAATTAATTTAAGGGCATCACTTCTTACACCGTAGTGTTGAAGTTTCCTGATTAATGTTTCATGGTGAACACAATCGAAGGCCTTGGATAGGTCACAAAATATACCCAAAGCATCCTGTGAATTCTCCCATGCATTAAAGATATATTTAATCAGCTCAACACCGGCATCAGTTGTCGAGCGACCCCTTGTGAAACCAAATTGATTTTTATAAAGTAAATTATTTATATTAAAAAAATTTAACATTTGATCAAGAACAATTTTTTCAAAAATCTTACTAAGTGTTGGTAGTACAGAAATAGGTCTAAAATTGGCGGGGTCTAATGTACTACCAGATTTAAATAAAGGTATTACTTTACTATGCTTCATTAAATCAGGAAACACACCAGATTCGATACTAGTATTAAAAATAATAGCTAAATGAGGCGCGATTGTATCTATTATAGACGCAATAACTTTAACGGAAATCCCCCACAGATCCGCAGTTTTCTTAACATCAATAGTTTTAAAATATTTTACAATATCTTTTGATGTCACTTATGATATGATAGGCTTGAAATCAGAGCATGCGCCACCTACTACGACGTTGATGCTCCAATTAGCAAGGAAACTGGTGATCCATTTGCACAATTTCTCGGGAAACCCATAGGATGGAAGCTTCGAGAGAAGTGTTTGGTGCCAGACCCGATCGAAGGCCTTCGCTATGTCCAAACTAACGGCCAATGCCTCTCCCTTAGACTTTACTGCCTGCCAGGCCCGGTAGCACTCCTTATAGCGTGATGCTATTTTACAGGAGCGACCAAACTCTGGCTGGGATCTGCCTCTGATGGGCATCACAGAGGATGGAATAAAAAGTTCCATACCATGAAGTACCACATCAGCAACAGAATCGGCAACAACGCTGAGACGTTCCGGCGAGAATCGAACCCGCGCCTAAGGGTAGGATGCATAAAAAGACCGCTTCCCGTCCCAATCGACCGACCTATAGTGCCAAACACGGCGGCAAGCTGCAGATCACAACTGCGATGGGAGCGTGAGTGGCACTGTAGTCCGGATCAGACAATGTTCCGAAGAGCCTACTTTGGATTGTCTACTGCACCATATACTTTTACAAAATTATTAAATCCGTATAGTTAGTTCATACGTGGTAGAGCCATGCTGCAGCTATATTATGGTTGTAGGACGAATGGGTCAGCTTGACCGGGGAAGGACCACGCTCTCACAGAATACCAGCGTAAAATAGCAGCTTACCGCTGCTGTGTTTCGTTTGGTGAGTTTAGAGATCCGGAGACCCTTTTTACTGGAGAAAAGAGGCATTCCATCTTAGTCCTCACGGGTGATAACGCATCTGCATTTTGATTCGCAAACGAGGATAAATGTAGATGTCTATGGGCCACAGCAACCACTTTCCATCAGGTGGACTGTGTGCTCGTTTGTCACCCTTATCCTATAAAAAAAGTTGTAATACATAGTATATACCCTCTATCGTAGTAGGTTTGTTAAGCCTGTAAGGATAGTTGTTAAGTATGTGTGTGTAAATAAATATAAAGTACCAGATACAAGGGCTTCGCTCTCCCACATTTTAATAAAAATATGGGGGAGGCACACGGCTTCACACACGCCGTGTGCGGTGAGTGCCAACTAACTAACGCGCTCCTCCGAAGGGGACGTTAAATTGAGATCTGGCCCGGACCATCAAAGATACCTTCTATTATATTATTTTATTTTTTTTGTATCATAAACCTTACTATCATAAGTCCCTACATGAATATGTTTTTTTTTGTGGCAACCCCGGTGACAAGTTGTAAAATAATTGCTCCCAACTATTTTTAAAAATTAAATATTGTAAATTAATAATATCCACCTCAATTTTGAGTTACAATTGTAAAATACGACTTATTTGTATTTGTGAAATAAGTAAAAGTCATAAGTACCTATTTTAATTACATACATTATGTTTAGTGTTCCAACCAAAAGTAACAGCTGTAACGAACTTCGTTTAAATTTATTGTAAGTGTAATTCTTGTTATCCCTTTAACATTCTAAGATTTACCTATTAAGTAAGTGTTGTTGTAGATTTCGTTTTGAATTATTTACATGATAATTTAATTTGAGATCTGTAAATAAGCTCATACATCTAGACATTTGCTTACTCTGCTTCTTTGGTTTTCTTTCTTTGTTTTATTTTGCTATTTACATTTATTAGTAAAATGAATACACGCAACGCCAAAACGCGCCCATTGGAGAACCAACTTCAAATGGCGCTTCAAGAACTTAAGGCTTCAGGGGAGCAGTGTGAGCTGTTAATTAAAGAAAGGGATGACAATGAAAAGGAAATAATAAATATAATTGCTAAAAATAATGAGCTAAAAATTTAAATGGTTAAGTTGCATAAAGAATATATATTTGTTTCAAAGGAAAGGGATCAACTTCAGAGAACAGTCGATGAGTTTGACCAATGCAGCAAGGAATATGAGGAATTCCTCATATTAATTGCTGCATTGCAGTTACAGTTAAGTGAGGCTAATGAGCAGATTGTGCAATTAAAACATTACATAGATTTTTAAATAAAACTAATTTTACGGATTTTATCGCGTATATTAACTTATTTTTAACTTATTTTTATATTCCCGACGTTTCGGGTGCTTTCCAGCACCCGTGGTCACGGGGGACTGAGTTGTTTGACGTCCTGCTGTCATAGTTAGCCCGGCTACCTTCAGTTTTTTTTTTTGCAAAAGAACACCGATTCCTCCCAAGGATGATTCGCGAGGCTATTGAAATTAAAAAACATCCTAATTTCAATAGAGAAGATGGATGGGTGCTGCCATCTGCTTGGGATCCCATAATTAATAAAATCAAATCCAAACCCAAGTATACCACTGCTAGACTTCAAGATACTGTAAGCTCATTCTGCGTAAATCGAACCAAAAATTAATATTAAAAAAAAAAAAAAAAAAAAAACTGAAGGTAGCCGGGCTAACTATGACAGCAGGACGTCAAACAACTCAGTCCCCCGTGACCACGGGTGCTGGAAAGCACCCGAAACGTCGGGAATATAAAAATAAGTTAAAAATAAGTTAATATACGCGATAAAATCCGTAAAATTAGTTTTATTTAAAAATGTGTAGTGTTCGCGTAAATATAAGAAATCATTACATTACATAGATAACAAGAAAGCGTCTCAAACTCTGTTCAATGAGCTCTTAAAATGTGAATCTTCTAAATCTAAAGCATTGCAACTCTCCACAACAATCGATTTGACTGGTGATGATTATGTCATATCAAGAACAGCAGCAAGGACTACCTGCAGTAGAAGAAAATTAAAGAAATATATAAAAATTAATAAATATACTAGAAAACTGCAAAAATTAATAAAAACTAAAATTACTGTAAAAATTATATAAATGTATGCAAAGAAAAGCAAGAACTAATTAATTAACTTAAAATATATTAAATTGAGGTGAAAAATATGAATCACTGCTATGAAACTGATATAGAGTGTATAAATTCAACAATTTTATCACTTAAAAGCTCTCTACAAATTGTATCAAATAAATATGCATCGGCTCAAGATGAGATAAAAGAACACATATTGGCCATAAATGATCTGGTAAAATCATGTAAATATAATGAGGACCGCTTCGACTCCTTAATAAAAAATCAGAGTGAGTATCAGCACTCCATAACGGGTTCATCGGGGACAATATGTGTAAATAACAAAGTAAACAGTAAGGCCTCATTATTTTCACCAACATTCTATGACAGTGCCATGACAAAGTATATAATCTTAAAAAACAATGTAAATATTAAAAAAAATTAAAGTTATTATGTATTGTGATGACATAGGCAAAAATTTTGGCTTGATGTTAAATAACTGTTTAAAAGGACATCTGATCAGTAATTATTGCATGCCTGGAGCATCCTTTAGTCATATAATGAATAAAGTTTAAGCTAGTAAATTTTTTCCTAATAGCACATTAATAATTCTTGTTGGGAGAAAAGGCGATGTAAACAAAAATCAATTATTAAAATATATTGATAATCTAAATACTTTAAATGTACATATAATTATCTTGTTTACATTGCCTTACAAATTACCTGGTTGGCCGCAGGAAAATAAAATAAGATATGATTTAAATTTATTAATGAATAACTTTTCATGTAATAATAATTTAAACTTGACATTTAGTTGTTACAATTATAATAATAGAATTAATTTAATAGATATAAATAATTTAATTAAGAAATTTTTGACTAGAGATAGGTATCACCTATCTAAATATAATTTGTTATTGTTTATATATTAACTCAGCCAAGGACTTGGCTACACAGACATCTGCTTCTTTTGAGCAGTATAATGACTTAATATGCAATTTGGAATCAGTTCCAAGTAATTTAAATTAGAAAATGAGACAATAGAGGTAATCTCTATCAGTTATAATAATTTAAATAATTTAGAATATGGCTTACAAATATTTAATTGTATGACTCCACAGAAAGATAATTAAAATTGTTTACACCTGGTGCATCAAAATATACAAGGCATGATAGGCAAAGAGCTAGAAATTGAGTTGTTCTTAAATAGCAACAATATTCATATTTTATGTATTACTGAACATTGGTTAAAAGCTTATAATTTAATGTTTAACTTCAGTAATCACCAGGTGGTCAGTTCTTTCAATAGAGATACGGTTTTAAGAGGTGTCTCCTTAATATTAGCTAGTAAATTATTATCATGTAAAGAAGGTAAAGATATTGTGAGCCTCTCTGTTGAGCGAACGTTAGAAATGCCATGTGTTGAGTTTCAGCACCTTATTGTTGTGAGCGTCTACAGACCCCCATGTTCTACATATGATACTTTTGAAAACATTATGGAGGAAGTTTTTGCTAAGCTTAATAAACAGAATAAATCTGTTGTAATATGTGGAGACTTTAATATCAATCTCAAAGAAGCTTCCTCCATCAATATTAAATTTAGATCATTGTTTAAGTCACATGGTCTTTTTAATTTATTTATAGAGCCAACGCGTATTGCTCAATCTAGTGCAACATGTATAGATAACATTTTTACAAATGTGAAGCCGTTGCATAAATGTATAATTCAAAAATTAAGTTCTGATCATTGTGGACAAGTAGTTTCGTTACCTTATGTTCACAAAAAGCAAGTAGATGATAAAGTTGTGTTTGTTCCAGTAAATGCACGTCGCTTGGAGAAATTTAGAAGTAATATAGTGAAAAAACTTCCATCACTTTCATACCAAAATGATCCAAATTTTTTGTATTGAACATTATTTAAGCTTATTTGCAATGAATTTAATAATACTTTTACTTCTAAAATAGTCTCCTTGAACAGTCGGAAAACATTTAATGAATGGGCGACAGTAGGAGTCCATAAGAGCAGGCATAGGTTATATGATCTTTACCATGAAAGGTCATATAATCATAGCGTCGAATTTAGGTAATAAATAAAAAAATATTCAAAAATATTTAAAAGAGTGTGCTCCACAGCCAAGTCTTTGCATTTGAGCAACAAACTTAAGACCGCTTCTAATTAAATTAAAATGACATGGAGTATAATTAATAGCGAAACTGGTAAGATCAACTCTCGCAATTCAAACTACCAGTTAAGTGTTAACAACAAATTAACGATCAGGACGTGGAAATGGTTTTTGAGCAATACTTTACTGATATTCCGATATTGATCACTAAGTCACTGAATTGTTCTCCTGCCGTCGCCGAATAATTACTTAAACAAAATGTAAATGCGTGTACAAAGAATTTAACATTTCATAAAGTGTCATCAAAAGATATTGTAAAATATTTTAAAACTATTGATGTTAAGAAAACTGCGGATCTGTGGGGGATATCCGTTAAAGTTATTGCGTCTATACTAAATACAATCGCGACTCATTTAGCTATTATTTTTTATACTAGTATCGAATCTGGTGTGTTCCCTGATTTAATGAAGCATAGTAAAGTAATAACTTTATTTAAATCTGGTAGTATTAGACCCTGCCAATTTTAGACCTATTTCTGTACTACCAACACTAAGTAAGATTTTTGAAAAAATTATACTTGATCAAATGTTAAATTTCTTTAATATAAATAATTTACTTCATAAAAATCAATTTGGTTTCACAAGGGGTCGCTCGACAACTGATGCCGGTGTTAAGCTGATTAAATATATATTTAATACATGGGAGAATTCACAGGATGCTTTGGGTATATTTTGTGACCTATCCAAGGCCTTCGATTGTGTTCACCATGAAACATTAAGCAGGAAACTTCAACACTACGGTGTAAGAAGTGATGCTCTTAAATTAATTATTTCATATTTAAGTAAGAGGACGCAAAAAGTTGCCATTAACAATATGAGCTCTTCAGGGTCGATGGTACAAATGCGCGTGCCTCAAGGCTCAATTCTTGGCCCCTTTCTGTTTCTTTTATACATTAATGACTAACTTTACATAGTAGGGGATAACCATGATATAGTATTATTTGCAGATGACACTTCTTTAATTTTCAAATTAAGTCGACAATTATTAAAATATGACGAAGTAAATAATGCTATATCTAAATTAGTAAATTGGTTCAATATTAATAATTTGAATTTAAATGGCACGAAATATATGAAATTCATGACTCCAAATGTCAAACAATTAAATACTAATGTAATTTTAAATGCGGAGAAACTGAGTCTTGTAGATACCACCATTTTTCTTGGAATCACACTAGACGCGAAGCTTCAATGGAGCCCCATATATCAAAACTAGCAAGCAGACTTAGTTCTGCAGCATATGCTGTAAAAAATATTACAAGTCTAACTTGTGTTGAAACAGCTAGACTCGTTTACTTTAGCTATTTCCATAGCATAATTTCGTATGGTATTTTGCTATGGGGACACGCAGCTGACACTGAAATTATATATGGTTTACAGAAGAGGGCCATAAGATCAATTTATGATTCAAAGCCTAAAGAGTAGCTGCGACAAAAAATTAAGGAAATGAATATATTAACTTTGGCTTCTCAATACATTTATGAAAATGTAATATACGTACACAAAAATAAAAGTGGTTTTATAAAAATAAGTGATATTCATTCTGTTAATACAAGGAGCAGACATAGTAGTACCAGTTACTCGACTTCATCGAGTCAGTAATTCATTCTTGGGGCGATGTATACGCTTTTACAACAAAATTCCAGAAAATATATGACGGCACCTGCACCGTTGTAGATGCGGTGGCGTTGGTCTAGCTAGGCAGAATTCTTGTAAACGACACGTGTACCGCACACCTGCGGCATTGCACCTGCGTTGCCGCCCGTCCTGCTTGTATAAAACGGACTGAGCGGCCGCCGTTAAGACAGTCTTGGCTCTGACGTGGAACGGTGCGTTTGTCGTATTCCGTTACTAGTTTATCCTCGACTAGTTGGATATTTAATTCGTGTAAACGAATTAATTATTATTCCTAACTACAAAATTAGTCTCTGTACTATACCCATTATACTTCCTACATCAGAAGTGGGATGAAGTCCCCATTTTTGCCCACATACAATCTTTGAATAGTATGAGAATTATTACATTTGTAAAGGCTATAATGCATTTCGCATTGATGGATCTCTTTTCATGTGAAATACCGTAATAAAATTTGCTGTCCTACTTACGATATTGTCGTATCATTAAAGTGTAGAGAAAAGATAAAGTGAAATTATTTAAGCCAAAAGATAAATCCTTTTGTTCGATTTGTATTAAAAGTACCCTCAAGTATTTTCATTATTTCTGACGTACCTAAATATGTTAACAAATGAAAGAAATGTTGGAGATATTCTGAATGAGTTATAGGTTGCATTCAGTGGAAGTTTAACTTGCTCAAGTAATATTATAATTTGATACACGAGGTGTGATTTACATGGCCTAGTTTTAAAGTTCAAAATGTTTAAACGATGTACCGAAAAAAAGAACATGATTACTTTAACGTGCTATGACTTAAAAACACTAAGTAGCATTTTTGTGATCTAATGTGATGATAAGTGTTACAGTTTACTCCGAGCATTACGTAGTCGACAAACTTGGAATGGTTTAGTGGTAAGCGTGGAGCTGTAGCGCTCGCTTTTGAGTATGCTGTCGGCTTATGACGCCGCGAACTTATTATTTGTCGCTGCTACTGATCACCATTAGATACATGAGGAAAGTAAATTTATCCTAAACATTGGCTCAGAAACTATTTTGTAAGAATGAGTGTTTACATTTTTAATTGGTTGCGAAAAATGCCGGAAAACCGAAGTATAACTGATGAAAGTGAAGTAGAGCCAATTAGTTCTGACATTGAAGAGCGTATTTAAGTTTACATGAGGATCGGACCGTACCAGAGGTTGTCGTGTAGCCGCAGCTCGGTATTTGGTGCCCTAGAAAGGCGAATGGTGTACCAAGAGTAGTGCTGCATTTCTTGAAATCAAGTTCCGACTGAGTATTTTTAATGTTTTCTTTTATGTGTTACAGTAGCACGTGTGATGTGATTACAAGTGCGTGAGTGCGTGAGTGTGCCTTGCTGGTCGTAACGGACTGCCAGGTCCAGCTGTAACATGGCCTAGTTTCGGCAGATGCGTATGAGCGTATACGCAGGCGCCATCCCGGAGTGCGCGTATGCTGTACATGGCGATGCCTCGAAAGTCGTGTACTCTGTATGCGTGGGAGTCACACTGTGTGCGCGGAAGTCGTATGCTGTGTGCACGGTAATGTTTTCTGAACATGTATTAGGTTCTGTCCTGGCAGGCGCTGTCCTGGTTCACGTTTTTAATGTGGTTCACGTAGTTAACATGGGATCTCGCAAGTTCAAGTAAGAGTATGTGTCAGATACTTCGTATGAAGCCCAATGTTTACTTGTGAAAGCGAAGTGCTTTATTATAGTCCAAGGTATGAGAACGTATTTCTGTTTTAGGGTCTCGTATGTGTGATAGATGAGAGAACAGCCAACTGTGTATGTTGTCCTTATAGTTAACAATTTGTTTTTCACGCAGATCATGATGACTACAACCCCCACGATGCTTGTAAACCCTCAGGTGCTCCTGCTGCTCACGTTTTGTTGTAATTTGATAGTTCACGCGAAACATGATTATCATTTGCTATATTTTGAAGTTCAAAACTTTTAAGGGTTGTACTACAATAAAGGATTAACTTTAACACGCTATGAATTAAAAATAATAAGTGACATTTTTGTGTTCTAATGTGTTGATCAGTGTTGCAGTTTGCTCCGAATACTGTGTGGTCGACAAGATTGGGGTTTGATGTCGAGAGATTCGTAGGAGTCTCTACAATAATGATCAATGAAGAAGATGTTGTGACGGCTAATCGAACATGGTTAGGTACGGCCGAGCGCTAGTAAGATTGAGCCTACACCGCTACAGTCTGTAACTTATCGGCAGATCTTACGGCAAGACAATTCAAGCGGCCGCCGAACACATGGTCCTTTGGTGCTGTAAATGAACGTCTGAGGCTTGGTCGGCTTTCGTAGGTTTTGCGCAGTTGCCTCCTTCTCTTTAAAATATGTGATGGTATCCGAAGCTCGGAATTCCATGGTTCGCAATACATTTATCTCGATTTCTTTTAATTTTGCAAAGCAGTGCGACGATTCGCTAGCGCTAGTACGGCGCGACTGCTTGCTGGCGCGAATGTGGCACGAACGCAGCAGAACGAAAAGCTGTAGTGTGTTTGTCCGGAGGTAGCCATATCGGCGCGTTCCAAACTTAAATGAAGTCTGGGATGTTCGACCGTTGTAATATTTAACAAGAGTTAATATCTGTTAGCAGGTGGTGATAACTGATAGACCGTATGCTGTTCACTGTCAACCGCACGAGGACGTGCGACAGTCAGAGGTAGCAGTGTCTGTGCATCTAGAAAATACTAGAGACCTTGCAATACTCTAGCGAAGTAATTATTCTAGTGCAGGAAAGGAACATGAAGTTGCAGGGAGGCTGGTCTGTGCTGCACTGGGATAAGTGTCGAGTTGCTGTTGGTTTACATACTTAGGCGTTGTCGTGTCACTACGTCCCTCACGATACACTTTTGTGTGATTGTAATGGGGACATGTTTGCGGTATGGTTGGTCTGTAACTGTTCTATATTGAATTGAAAAAAAAAGAGAGTAAGAAAAAAAATGTGGTTCTTACTATCATTGCAGGGCGTTTGCCGGTCCAATGATATAGCTAAAGGGAATAGTGATTCCGGACTAGCATAAATAGTACTTGGAAAAAAAAAGCGTAAGAAAAAAAATAGTTCTTACTATCATTGCAGGACTTTGTGCCGGTCCAATGATATGGCTATAGGGAAAAGTTATTCCGGACTAGCGAAAACAGTACTTGAAAAAAAAAAGAGAAAAAATAGAAAAAGCTACAGACTAATCATTCCGATCTAGCATAAAGTTGATTAAAGTTTTGTAGGGCTTACTGCCGGGACAAAACTGATTATCACTCGAGTCTGAAGGGTCAGTATAGACCAGACCAGACGCTGTTTTGTCAGGATAATCGAACGATGTTTTACAGATTACAGTTGTTACAGATAACTAAAATTGTATGGAGCGCGTGCGAGGACGCACGCATGTCAGTATGGCCGTGACGGCACCTGCACCGTTGTAGATGCGGTGGCGTTGGTCTAGCTAGGCAGAATTCTTGTAAACGCATTGCACCTGCATTGCACCTGCGTTGCCGCCCGTCCTGCTTGTATAAAACGGACTGAGCGGCCGCCGTTAAGACAGTCTTGGCTCTGACGTGGAACGGTGCGTTTGTCGTATTCCGTTACTAGTTTATCCTCGACTAGTTGGATATTTAATTCGTGTAAACGAATTAATTATTATTCCTAACTACAAAATTAGTCTCTGTACTATACCCATTATACTTCCTACATATACAACATTTGACCGGCTCAAAGTTCAAAAACTTTATTATACTAAGTTTGTATAAAAACGGTTACTATAATATTAAGGAAATTATGGATAATAATAACCCCTGTAAATGAGGTGATCGCCACCAAGCTATTTCTAATTTGTTGTGTTGTTAATGTGAGTAACATACATGATTGTAAGCTATATAAGTTATTTAAAAAAAATCCCGCTGGGTTTCCTGCTGGTTCTTCCCGGGATAGAGGCTTTTTTCCGAACCAGTGGTAATTAAACAAAATGGTAACTTTCAGTAAGTATTATTAATAATCTATATTGCATAAAAAAGTTTAAAAAAATATCCTCCAGTAATACAAAAACACCCTAATTAACTTATTTTTGACCCATTTTTCTATTATATTACAAATGTTATTTATCTTTATTATTGTTATATCAGTGACTTGTATTTCCACTATTTCATAAATTTTGAATATTTTAAACAGGGTTTTAAAAAATTTAAAGGTTTAAAAAAATTAAGCCTTTACTATACTATAATTCGTAATGTTCGAAATAAATGTGTTTGAACTTTATGCATAATAACACATTTTAAATGTTCAAATAATTATATCTATGATATTTCTAAATAACTTTATATTGAATTTCATCATCATCATCATCATTCATCATGACTAGTCATAGTCATAGTCATAGTCATTTATTCCATAGAACAATATTACGTTGTATTGGAAATTTATTACATGCATAGAGACATTTACATGCAATTATTTTAATTAAAATTGAAATCGATAAAATTTAAACATCATTTAACAAATTAATTAAATAATTTTCATGTCATAATACACTACAAATTACATTAAAAATTATACAATACATAAACAATAAAAATTAACATTGATTAAGTTTATTTTTGTCATTTAAGTAATCGTCAACTGAGTAGTAGCTTTTTTTAATTAATAAAGATTTTAATTTATTTTGAAATTTGTGGTGGCAATAAATAGTTTTAAATGAAGTAGGCAAAGAATTAAATAGTCCAATGGCTTGATATCTTGTGCTGTGGCGTACAACATTCAATGTTGGTGTGATAGAAATTTTTATATCTTTTCGGCGGGTCATATCTCTCTTTTTCCTTTCTTCGTATGTTTCATATTTGTGAAAGTTCTTTACTAAATGAGTAAGTGAAACTAAGATATACAGAGAGGGAACCGTTAATATGCCAAGATTTCGGAAATGTTCCTTACACGATTCAATTTGTGGAATACGTAACATGGTACGGATCGCCCTTTTTTGTAGTACAAACGCTGCCTTAATGTTATACTTATAACTATTGCCCCAGAATATTATGCTATAACGTAGTTTAGATTCAACCAGAGCAAAATAAACCATTTTTAGCTGTTCTAATGTAACTTCTTCTCGTAAACTTCTTAAGGCATAGCATGCTGAACTGATAGTGGATTCTAGTGCTTTAATTTCCTTTTTCCAATTTAAATACATGTCTATGTGGATTCCTAGAAATTTGACTGATTCAACAGAGTCAATACTTATACCGTCAATGTTAACGTTTATTGAATCTTTTTGTCTTGCTGTAGATTTAAAAAGCATTGCGTATGTTTTATTTGTGTTTAATAAAAGATCGTTTGTAGTCAACCAACTTTTAAAGTCATACAGTGTGTTTTTCATTTTAGTATTTAATTCGTTTACCGAGCTAGCAGACACAATCGCGTTGGTATCATCCGCATAAATAGTCAGTTTTACATCATTCTGTTTAGTATGGGTGTAAGCAGTTAAGTCATTAATGAATATTATAAATAGTATGGGTCCTAAAATGGAGCCTTGTGGAATGCCCTTCTTTATGGTTGTCAATTTCGATTTGTATACCGTTTCTTCACCGTCTATTATTGTTTTAATCTCAACAAATTGTTTCCTATTTGATAAGTAGGATTCCAATAACTTTAAAATTGAGCCTCTAATTCCGTAATGTTCCAATTTCATTAGCAGCATATCATGATTGATCGTGTCAAATGCCGAACTTAAGTCTAAAAATAAACCTCCTACCTTATATTTATCATTGAGTCTACATACTACATCATCGACTAGTGTATTTATAGCATCTATAGTACCCACATATCGTTGATACCCAAATTGCCTCTCATTTAATATGGAATTTTGTCGTAAATGTGTTACTAATCTTACCTTGATCAGCTTTTCATAAATTTTTGATAATATAGGTAGCAAGGAAATCGGCCTATAGTTTTTGGTTTCCATTTTACTTCCCTTTTTATGTACCGGAAGTACTCGTGCAATTTTAAGCTGATTCGGAAACAAAGTTTGTTCCACACATTTATTGAAAAAATAAGTTAAAGGTTCAGCCAATATATCAATATTATCTTTAATAATTTTGGTGGGTATTTCATCATAACCGTGTGATCTTTTATTTTCCATTTGCTAAACCATATTTAAAATTTCATGACTAGTAACAGCGGTAAAACGCATATCTGTAACAACTCTCTTCACACTTTGTTCCAGAATTAATTGTGCGGAGATTGAATCACTAGCATTCTTACTTAATGAAATAGTTTCACTAAAATGGCTCGAGAAAACATTTACTACATGCTGTTGATGACTTATGAGATTATTGTTTACCTTTAGTACTATATTATGTCCTTTTTGATGGATTGGACTCTTTATGATGAACTCTTTCTTCCAGAAGCGGCCCCACAGGAAGTGGACCTGGTCGAGCCCCGACGGTTCCACAAAAAATGAGATTGACTTCATTATGACGACCAGACGACAACTGTTCAGTGATGTCTCCGTGATCGCGAGGGTGAAAACTGGTAGCGATCACCGAATGGTTAGAGGCACACTGAACCTAAACGTTAAGTTGGAGAGGTCTCGTCTAATGAAGTCAACGCTCCGTCCCCCTCGTGCTCTGTTCCAAAGTCCCGAAACCTTTCAGCTCGAATTACAAAACCGTTTTCAGTGCCTGGAAAACTGCAATGAAGTGGACGATATGAATGACAAGCTCGTGGAAACTGTCCATGCGGTTGGAGCTAAGTTCTGCAAGACCCGCTGCAGAAGAACACAAAAACTCTCCGATCACACTCTTAATCTCATGGCTGTTAGACGGGAGATGAAGCTACATTCTTCAACAGACTTGACAGCATACAGGCATCTGAACAGACGGATCTCCAAATGCATGCGGCGGGACTTACGCAACTTCAATACAGCTCGTATTGAAGAAGCGATCGAGCGGAACCAAGGCTCCAAAGTCTTTGCCAGAGATCTGTCTGCCAGAAAGAGCCAACTGTCAAAGCTGAAGACAGAATGTGGCAGCATCGTTTCCGGGACACCTGAGATTTTGGGTGAGATTGAGAGGTTCTATGGGCAGCTGTACACATCATCGTTGGAGCCACACGCAAGTGTGAGTAACGATCCAAGAGCGAGTCTCATCCGACACTATTCCGAAGATATCCCGGATGTCAGTCTGAGCGAGATTAGGATGGCTCTCCAGCACTTTAAAAAAGGTAAGGCCCCAGGCGAGGATGGAATTACAGCGGAGCTTCTGAAAGCGGGTGGAAGACCGGTACTTGAAGTCCTTCAGAAGCTCTTTAATTCCGTCCTCCATGGTGGCATTACACCGGAGGCGTGGAGCAGAAGTGCGGTGGTCTTGTTCTTCAAGAAAGGTGACAACGCTCTCTTGAAGAACTACAGACCGATTTCCCTTCTGAGCCGCGTCTACGTGCTGTTTTCGAGAGTCATTACGAATCGTCTCGCGCGCAGACTTGACGACTCTCAGCCTCCCGAACAAGCCGGTTTCCGAAAGGGCTTTAGCACCATAGACCACATACATACCCTTCGGCAAGTTGTACAGAAGTCCGAAGAGTACAATTTGCCACTATGTCTGGCGTATGTGGACTATGAGAAAGCCTTTGATTCCGTCGAAATTTGGGCGGTGCTGCAGTCCCTTCAGCGGTGCCAAGTTGACTGTCGGTATATCGAAATGTTGAAGTGCTTGTACAGTAGGGCTACGATGTCCGAGTACAGAACCAGAGTACGAAACCTATCCAATTGCAGAGAGGTGTAAGACAGGGTGACGTCATATCCCCGAAACTCTTCACCGCTGCATTGGAAGACGTTTTCAAGCTTCTGGACTGGAAAGGATACGGTATCAACATCAATGGCGAGTACATCACTCACCTTCGATTTGCCGACGATATAGTCCTTATGGCAGAATCGCTGGAGGACCTAAGCACTATGCTCAATGACCTCAATAGTGTTTCCCAACGGATAGGTCTTAAGATGAACATGGACAAAACAAAGATCATGTTTAATGTCCATGTCACACCTATGCCGGTAGTTGTTGGGAGCACTAAGCTTGAAGTTGTTGACGAGTATGTTTACCTGGGACAAATAGTCCGACTAGGTAAGTCCAACTTCGACCGAGAGGTCAATCGACGGATTCAACTCGGCTGGGCAGCGTTCGGGAAGCTACGACACATCTTCTCGTCAGACATACCTCAAAACCTTAAAACGAGACTGTACACCCAGTGCGTGTTGCCAGTGATGACTTACGGAACTGAGACGTGGTCCTTCACTGCTGGCCGTATGAGGAAGCTCAAGGTCGCTCAGCGAGCTATGGAGAGGGCTATGCTCGGAGTTTCTCTGCGTGATAAACTTAGGAATGAGGATATCCGCAGTAGAACCAGAGTAACCGACATAGCCCAACGGATTAGTAAGCTGAAGTGGCAATGGGCCGGCCATATAGCTCGAAGAACCGACAACCGATGGGGAAGAAAGGTTCTCGAGTGGCAGCCTCGTACCGGTAGGCGAAGTGTAGGGCATCCCCCCACGAGATGGAGTGACGACCTGGTAAGACATGCAGGAAGTCGATGGATGCAGGTGGCTCAGGACCGTGTTTTGTGGCATTCTTTGGGGGAGGCCTATGTTCAGCAGTGGACTTGTGAAGGGCTGTAATGATGATGATGATGTCCTTTTTTACTAAACGGTTTCTTCCTACTATCATTTACAATATTCCAGATTTCTTTATTAGAATTTATCGCCAACTCAATTTTTCTTTGTATAGCTATTTGTTTTGCTTTTCTCAATATTCTTCTATATATCTGTATATATGTCCTTTTATATTTATCAGCAAACACTCCATTACATATTTTAACATTTAATGACAGAAACCTCTTCATCTTACTAGATACCCTAATACCTTTTGTGATCCACTGTAATGTATTTTTTTTGGCCCTATTTTTCTCGTTTTTTTCTTATAACAATTTTTAAAAGTATAACTTAATTTATTTAAAAAAGAATTTATTCCTAGGTTGTACCAATTTATTCTGCAAATTTGCTTTCTAAACTTTGCTAAGTTGTGATCACTTAAAACTCTACGACTAATTTTAATACTTTCATTCATGTTACGAATCATTTGATTTTCCAATTTTACTGTGCAAAATAAGCCAGCGTGACCATCTGCTAGACCATTATGCTCTACCCTACTGTCAATATTTGTAGTATCCATGTTGGTAATTACATTGTCAAGACAAGATATTACATCATTGCGCAAAAAAGTTGCTGAGTCAATTAAATATTTAAAATTATAACAACTTAACAGGTTCAAAAATTCATTTTTTTGTTTATCATTGTTCAATAAATTAATGTTGAAGTCACCGCACAAAATGCATTTTTTACTAAAAAAATGTTCGAAAAAACGCTCCAATCGTTCCATAAAAAAATCAAAATTTTTCTGTATAGGATTTCGATAGCAACAACAAACATAAATATGCGAGTTCATGTCTTTAATACCACAAACTTCAAAATATTCAGACTTATATACTTTTTTGCAGAAAGCATCTTCTTCACATTTTATATCATTTAAAGCCAATATCATTGAACCACCTCGTTTTTTATTAGATCGGATATTGTAAGCTACTAATTTATAACCCTCTAATTTAAATAAAGGAGCCGAAAACTCATTTAAGAAATGTTCACAGAAACAAACATATTGTAATTTAGATTTTACAGAATTAATATACAGTTCTATCTCACATTTTTTGTTAGTTACACCACAGACATTTTGATAAAAAATATTCATAAAAATTTTTTTGGACTGCTTATTTAGTTTATTATTATTGACGAAAAAGCGAAATGCAACTTTGTGGAGGTATATCCTCAGTTTGAGTGCCTGTTGTGCACTTCATATTATCAGCTGTTAAACTTACATGGCCAGAAACATCGCCCCTCACATAATTTTTACTATTATTCGAGTTACGTAATTTAGTTATAAAGTTAATATAATTTATTTTATATGTCACTCTCAGTATTTCACGAAGAATTTATTTTGCAACAATATTTACATTTCTAAGCATACGTTCATCATTATAAATATTATTCGACATCAAGGGCACAAAAGACGTATGACTGAACCTTTTACAAATCGATTGAACTAAGTTATTTAACCTCGTTTCATTAAAATTATAATTTTTTTGAATGTCGCATACCAGAATATTTGTACCTTTAATTTGGTGTAAAGTAAAATATAAAAATGATTGAAATTCCATTAGATCATTATCATTTGAACCACCTAGAATAATTACATAATCCTCCTTAGTAAAGTCCATACAAAGTCTATTACATGATTTTAATAATTCTGCTAGTTTTGCATTTGGCTTTAAAAAACAAGTAACCTGATAATCCTTTCCTAGTAAACTTTGTAATTTGCCCCTTAAACCGCGACCTGCTCGATCTGAAAAAATCATGACTCGATGTTTGATGTTTTGTTGAGTGCGTAAAATTCGGGTTTCGTTGGGAGACATTACTCCAGCGCCATCTGAACTCACGAAACATGAGTCGTTTATACACGATCCCGTGTTCTTAATCGGTGTGCTGTTTTGTGTATTCGAGATAGACGCCAATCCATCAATCGGTTTGTAATAACAGCTTTGAAGATTATCGAAACTTTTTGAGAGAGTACTTTTAAGCTGCAACTTCTGGCGATTAGGGGAGTTAATCAATTGGGAAGTTGTTAAGCCTCCTAAAGTTTTATTAACTGAATTTATTTTTCTATATTGTGGGGAGTAAAATATTGTTACCAATCCAGTTGAATTTCTTCTGAGGTTTTCTATCCCAACAGTTTTGTATAGTTGTAATTTATTTTCATAATTCTGCAATAGTTTTTTTAACGAAGTATTTTCTAGATTTAAGTTATCAATCTCATTGTTTGCTGTTATTAACTCTTGTGTCAATTTTTCTATAGTAGATTTTAATTGCTCAACTTCCGTAGAATCCAATGTACCAATATAGGGCAGGCTTTGGTATGTATTATCGAGAAAGGATTCATCACTCATTTCATTATACAATCTATTTTTATTTCTTTGGGTTATGTTGTCGCAGTCTTCCTCCTCCATTTTCGTGCAGTTATTTTATTTTTATTTATTTGCGCCCTCTAGTGTCAAAGTCCTAAATCTTATTTTGATATTGATATTGATTGATTTAAGTAGAAATAGGTTATGTAAGTTTGTTTCTAGTTGTTTTATAACAGATGGTGTTTGTATTTGTATTTGTAATAATTATATTATAATTGTTTTATTTCAAAAAATTCAACAAATTTTGCCGTTGATGAGGATTGAACTTACATTACTATCTGATTGCGCGATCCCTTACTGCGCCATGCGCCAGCACAGATAATAGCTTAGAGCCGAATTTTTGAATACCAATGATTTGCTTTCTGTTAATATGATATTGAGCGCGAGTTTTCTGTTATGAATGGTCAAATTCAAACTGTAGTCATTTCACAAATACCCACTTATCGAAAATGTTTATAGTTATTGTTATTTATGGATTTAAAACTATGAGGACTAAGTATATTTATTTAGTTCGCTTTGTTTCCATACTAATTTAAGTAGCACCTTTTTTCTCTATTCACACATTCACATTTTCGGAAAACTTCCTCAAAATTATAACAAGCAAACTGTTATTTCGCCACTGTTCATTCACTTTTGATTTTTCACTTATAATTGTGTTTATACTTTGTCAAAGTTCTACATAACATTCACTGAGCTTATTTAGACTGTAAATTTTAAGGTTCACGCAAAAGATAATATTTACACACTGTTATTATTTAGTTTTAAATATAACTGTACGGGGCTTTTGTTTACTTAACGCCGCCATTACTCAGAATAGACAGACAGCCCTTCACAAGTCCACTGCTGAACATAGCCTTCCCCAAAATGTCACAAGCACGGTCCTGAACCACTGCATCTATCGACTTCCTGCATGTCTTACCAGGTCGTCACTCCATCTACACTTCGCCTACAGGTACGAGGCCGCAACTCAAGAACCTTGCTTCCCCATTGGTTGTCGGTTCTTCGAGCTATATGGTCGCCCATTGCCACTTCGTCTTACTAATCCGTTGAGCTATGTCGGTCACTCTGGTCCACCCAGACAAATAGTAGATAATACAGTCACAAGACTCATTTTAAATAACAAAAACTCATTCAAATGAGCCAACGTTAATTTAAAGAACCAACGAGCTGGCAAAATCAAAAAAGCTTTCCCGCTCCAGTCTTGGATGACCATTAAGCTTAAATAATGTTCAATACAAAAAATTTGGATCATTTTGGTATGAAAGTGATGGAAGTTTTTTCACTATGTTACTTCTAAATTTCTCCAAGCGACGTGCATTTACTGGAACAAACACAACTTTATCATCTACTTGCTTTCTGTGAACATAAGGTAACGAAACTACTTGTCCACAATGATCAGAACTTAATTTTTGAATTATACATTTATGCAACGGCTTCACATTTGTAAAAATGTTATCTATACATGTTGCACTAGATTGAGCAATACGCGTTGGCTCTATAAATAAATTAAAAAGACCATGTGACTTAAACAATGATCTAAATTTAATATTGATGGAGGAAGCTTCTTTGAGATTGATATTAAAGTCTCCACATATTACAACAGATTTATTCTGTTTATTAAGCTTAGCAAAAACTTCCTCCATAATGTTTTCAAAAGTATCATATGTAGAACATGGGGGTCTGTAGACGCTCACAACAATAAGGTGCTGAAACTCAACACATGGCATTTCTAACGTTCGCTCAACAGAGAGGCTCACAATATCTTTACCTTCTTTACATGATAATAATTTACTAGCTAATATTAAGGAGACACCTCTTAAAACCGTATCTCTATTGAAAGAACTGACCACCTGGTGATTACTGAAGTTAAACATTAAATTATAAGCTTTTAACCAATGTTCAGTAATACATAAAATATGAATATTGTTGCTATTTAAGAACAACTCAATTTCTAGCTCTTTGCCTATCATGCCTTGTATATTTTGATGCACCAGGTGTAAACAATTTTAATTATCTTTCTGTGGAGTCATACAATTAAATATTTGTAAGCCATATTCTAAATTATTTAAATTATTATAACTGATAGAGATTACCTCTATTGTCTCATTTTCTAATTTAAATTACTTGGAACTGATTCCAAATTGCATATTAAGTCATTATACTGCTCAAAAGAAGCAGATTTCTGTGTAGCCAAGTCCTTGGCTGCGTTAATATATAAACAATAAGAAATTATATTTAGATAGGTAATACCTATCTCTAGTCAAAAATTTCTTAATTAAATTATTTATATCTATTAAATTAATTCTATTATTATAATTGTAACAACTAAATGTCAAGTTTAAATTATTATTACATGAAAAGTTATTCATTAATAAATTTAAATCATATCTTATTTTATTTTCCTGCGGCCAACCAGGTAATTTGTAAGGCAATGTAAACAAGATAATTATATGTACATTTAAAGTATTTAGATTATCAATATATTTTAATAATTGATTTTTGTTTACATCGCCTCTTCTCCCAACAAGAATTATTAATGTGCTATTAGGAAAAAATTTACTAGCTTAAACATTATTCATTATATGACTAAAGGATGCTCCAGGCATGCAATAATTACTGATCAGATATCCTTTTAAACAGTTATTTAACATCAAGCCAAAATTTTTGCCTATGTCATCACAATACATAATAACTTTAATTTTTTTTAATATTTACATTGTTTTTTAAGATTATATACTTTGTCATGGCACTGTCATAGAATGTTGGTGAAAATAATGAGGCCTTACTGTTTACTTTGTTATTTACACATATTGTCCCCGATGAACCCGTTATGGAGTGCTGATACTCACTCTGATTTTTTATTAAGGAGTCAAAGCGGTCCTCATTATATTTACATGATTTTACCAGATCATTTATGGCCAATATGTGTTCTTTTATCTCATCTTGAGCCGATGCATATTTATTTGATACAATTTGTAGAGAGCTTTTAAGTGATAAAATTGTTGAATTTATACACTCTATATCAGTCTCATAGCAGTGATTCATATTTTTCACCTCAATTTAATATATTTTAAGTTAATTAATTAGTTCTTGCTTTTCTTTGCATACATTTATATAATTTTTACAGTAATTTTAGTTTTTATTAATTTTTGCACTTTTCTAGTATATTTATTAATTTTTATATATTTCTTTAATTTTCTTCTACTGCAGGTAGTCCTTGCTGCTGTTCTTGATATGACATAATCATCACCAGTCAAATCGATTGTTGTGGAGAGTTGCAATGCTTTAGATTTAGAAGATTCACATTTTAAGAGCTCATTGAACAGAGTTTGAGACGCTTTCTTGTTATCTATGTAATGTTTTAATTGCACAATCTGCTCATTAGCCTCACTTAACTGTAACTGCAATGCAGCAATTAATATGAGGAATTCCTCATATTCCTTGCTGCATTGGTCAAACTCATCGACTGTTCTCTGAAGTTGATCCCTTTCTTTTGAAACAAATATATGTCTGAGTGTTTATAAAATACCCGGTTGGATCGAGATAGAAATACAATTTTACAACAAATGGTAAACCCCAACAACTATCGATACACCATGGTAACGATCCCATTGCTATGGACGCATCAGCGTACTTCCTCGGTATTATGATTGATTCCGAACTGACATGGCAGAATCACGTTGAAACTGTATGCCAGAGGATTAATAGGTTTGTGTTCGCTCTGTATCGTCTGTCAAAATTAGCTAACATTAAGACAGCTCTGATGGTATACCATGGATACGTTGGTTCTATACTGAGGTATGGATTGATTCTGTGGGGAAATTCGACACACATTTCTCGTGTCTTTATATTACAGAAGAAATGTATACGATCTGTATGCGGTGTCGGTCAAATGGAATCATGTAGACCTTTCTTTAAAAAGTTAAAAATTCTTCCATTACCTTCCCTATATATATATGAAATTTTAATATTGACCAAAAAAATGCTAACCACTTCACAAAACAACATAATAATTGTGGTGATATGAGAAGGTACCCGTGGAAGTTATCTGTACCACAGGCAGCCACAATTTGTTTTACTAGAAATAGTTATAGCATGTGCGTTCGATTATTTAATTTACTTCCAAACCATATTCAAAACTTGACATTAATATATTAACTTTGGCCTCTCAATACATTTATGAAAATGTAATGTACGTACACAAAAATAAAAGTGTTTTTATAAAAATAAGTGATATTCATTCTGTAAATACTAGGAGCAGACATAGTAGTACCAGTTACTCGACTTCATCGAGTCAGTAATTCATTCTTGGGGCGATGTATACGCTTTTACAACAAAATTCCAGAAAATATACAACATTTGACCGGCTCAAAGTTCAAAAACTTTATTAAACTAAGTTTGTATAAAAACGGTTATTATAATATTAAGGAATTTATGGATAATATTAACCCCTGTAAATGAGGTGATCGCCACCAAGCTATTTCTAATTTGTTGTGTTGTTAATGTGAGTAACATACATGATTTTAAGCTATATAAGTTATTTAAAAAAAATCCCACTGGGTTTCCTGCTGGTTCTTCCCAGGATAGAGGCTTTTTTCCGAACCAGTGGTAATTAAACAAAATGGTAACTTTCAGTAAGTATTATTAATAATCTATATTGCATAAAAAAGTTTAAAAAAATATCCTCCAGTAATACAAGAACACCATAATTAACTTATTTTTGACCCATTTTTCTATTATATTACAAATGTTATTATTATTGTAATATCAGTGACTTGTATTTCCACTATTTCATAAATTTTGAATATTTTAAACAGGGTTTTAAAAAATTTAAAGGTTTAAAAAAATTAAGCCTTTACTATACTATAATTCGTAATGTTCGAAATAAATGTATTTGAACTTTATGCATAATAACACATTTTAAATGTTCAAATAATTATATCTATGATATTTCTAAATAACTTTATATTGAATTTCATTAATTTCAGTCTTGGCTGACCATTAAAACGGAAAACATACTCGTAAAATAAATATGCAATCAGTATTTCACATCGGGTTGAAATGCTGTGCTTAAAAAAGTTAAAGTTTACTATTAGCTTTTATTACTCTCCATAATTTTAACTCTTAAAATAAATAAATTCCGTGAAATAAAACAAAAAATATATATTTCTCATACTAGTGATTTCTTATATTTACGCGAACACTACACATTGAATGAAATTAATGTTTAAGGATTCTATCCCGCTTAATTAAAATTATTAATTACCGACGCTTCGGGTGCTTTACAGCACCCATGGTCACGGGAGAGATTGAGGTGTTTGAAGTCCCGATGTCATAGTTAGCTCGGGTACCTTCAGTTTTTGAATATTAATTTTTGGTCCGATCTACGCAGAACGAGCTTATAGTATCTTGAAGTCTTGCAGTGGTATGCTTGGGTTTGGATTTAATTTTGTTAATAATAGGATCCCAAGCAGATGGCAACACCTATCCTTCTTCTCTATTAAAATTAGGATGTCTTTTACTTTCAATAGCCTCGCGTATCATCCTTATCTATCCGTAATAATTAGTTTCATTTAATGTGCAGTCTTCGCGTAAATATAAGAAATTTTCAAGATTAAGAATTATGTCGTCTAGTTAGTGACATAAAAAATTTCATTACCTATTTAGTATACCCTTAGTGGTGGAATTGTTTTTCAAATTTAGACAGATGTAACCTATTAAAAACATAATTTGAAAAAAAATTTAAATTAAAAATTTTGTACAACCGACTTCAATATAAATTATTAAAAATAACTCAAAAACTATTGGTCAGACCTTGATCAAATTTATATGGGACTATATGTGAAGCACCAGCTTTCAAAAAAAAAATAATCATCGAAATCGGTTCACCCAATAAAAAGTAATGAAAGTTATGATAACACACATAAAAAAACACAGTCGAATTGAGTACCGTCTCCGTTTTGAAGTCAGTAGAAAAAAGGAGTGGGTGTACTTATGTAAGCACGTAAGAAGTTATACTTCTTTGTCATAACAAAACAGAAATAACTAAAATAAAACAAGTTTTATAGATTCATGTATATTTGAATAACTACCTTGAATATAGTTACAAGTTCTCACGAAAACTTGACAGTTGACAGGCAATTACCAACTGAAATTGTCAAATTCAAATTCAAATTCAAATTCAAATTAATTTTATTTGCCAGAATGTAGGTGTACAATAAAGTATGATCTTAAATTATATCTAATGGCCCATTTACATTCTACCACTACATATGGTGTGCAAACATTTTATAGGTATACATGCAAAAAATTATTTAAACAGAAAATAGAAATTATTAAAAACAAATTGATTATCTGAAGTCAAAATTATCATGTCAATTCAAACGATAAATCTTAAAATGTCAGATTATTTAGTAAGGTATACATTTATAATTATTAAAAACAAATTAATTAATTGCAGTCATAATTGTAATGTCAATTTAAATGAAAATTTTTAAAATGTTAGATCATGTAATAAACGTACTAGTTAGTTACCTATATATGTATCAATATTACTGAAGTCAGATTTATTTTTCGCAATAAGATATAAATTCCTTGAAGTCGTAAAAACATTTTTCCTTTAACCATTGTGTCAACTTTTTTTTAAACATGGTTAAAGGTAATTCTTTAAATGAGTTGGGCAATTTGTTATATACCTTTATAGCATTTACATAAGAATTCCTTTTATGCAATTCTAGTCTGCATTGAGGTAAATAGAGCTTATGTTTATTTCTAGGAGCTACATTTCGTTTACTTACATCTATATGCTTTTCAAAGTGTTCCGGATGTTGTTTTACAAATAGGCATACTTCTTTAATGTACAAGCATGGTAATGTCAAGATATTGTACTTTTTAAACAAAGGCTTACAGCTATCCGTACACCAGGCTCCATAGATTGCACGCACACATTTCTTTTGTACTCTAAACACTTTTTTTATATCCACCGAGTTGCCCCACAATAAAATACCATATGAGAGTACGGACGAAACATAACCGTGATATGCACATAGAGCAGCTTCAGTTGATACCGTGACTCGTAATCTTTTTATTGCATAGACAAATCTGTCGAGTTTGTCACAAATGTAATCGACATGAGTTTTCCAGTTGCAATTTTGATCCAACATTATACCCAGAAATTTTGTACTTACTACTTGTTCGATGATTGTATCCTTATATTTAACATTAATATTCAATGGTTGTCTTTTAGATGTTTGAAATTGGATCATTTTAGTTTTATCAATATTAATTTGTAAATTATTACAATAAAGCCAGTCTATTATGTTTTTAATAGCCATATTTACCTCTAGTTCATATGTATCTGCATTTTCACATTTCACGATAACGGTTGTGTCATCAGCAAACAAGATTGTGTTATGGCGAGTGATATTAGGGAGATCGTTAATATAAATGAGGAATAAAAATGGTCCCAATATACTGCCTTGTGGCACGCCAAAATTAATTGACTGATAGTCACTTCTATATAAAACTTTTTTGCCTTTATGGATTTTAGATATTTCCACGCATTGTTGTCTGTCACATAAGTAAGTTCTCAACCAGTCGTTAGCTTTACCTCTTATTCCATATTTTTCTAATTTGAATAAGAGTAGTTTGTGGTCCACGAAATCAAACGCCTTGCTCATGTCCAGGAAGACTGCCGCAACTGGTAAGCCATCATTTATAGCCTGGGTGACTATTTTAATCAAGTTAAAACATGCTAATGAAGTTGTACTATTTTGTTTAAACCCAAATTGCTCATCTTTAAGAATACGATGACTTGTTGTAAATTCTTGAAGTCTTTTCAACATAGTCTTTTCGAAGATTTTTGACAAGATGGGTATAAGCGTCACTGGCCTATAGTTATTCATATCAGATGCGTCGCCTTTCTTAAAAAGTGGCCTTACAATAGAGTTTTTCAATATATTTGGAAAAGTACCTTCTTCAAAAGACATATTAATCAAATAACATAGCGGTTGACATATGTATGGTGCAGATAATTTTATTGCAGTGGTTGTGATGTTGTCAAACCCTACTGCGTTTGTGTTCTTAAGACTGTTAATTATCCGAAATATATCCATTGCATCAGTAGGTTTAAGGAATATTGTATATTCATTATTAGTATTTATAGTCTTGTTTATTTCGTCAACATTATATTTAAAATTATTTTCATTTGTCAATTGTATATAAAATTCATTAAATATGTCACAAATTTTTTTTGGGTCGTCATATATCCGATTATTTTTAATTATTTTGTCGCTTTTAGGATTCGGTGTGTGCGCGCATCGTACGAGTAACAACTTCATGGGACCGTTTTTAAGGTGTCGGGTGAGCGTACGCATCGTAAAAAATTCACTCTTATCATTTTTCTCAAACGCGCCAAAAGAAGTATAACTTCAATATATATATATAAAGATCGAAATGAGAACCTTCCCCTTTTCGAAGTCGACAAAAATATCGCACTGATCTTTCAAAGGCCTGAAATCTATATTTACATTGCAATAAGCAGGTAAATTGCTTACTACTTACATATTCGTGAGCGTAAGTTACACGTGCAATAATAAATTAGACCCGTGATCCCGCTCGTGTCCGTTCATTAAGAATCGAGAAGCTCCTAACGGATTTAGATGGGATTTGCGTTTATAAGGGGACATTTTTATGGCTTGAGTTAGGCGTAATTAAACGGTTTAAATCAAAGGTGCATGAAGCTTACATTCTGTCTAAAGTTATATTATTATTCATTACACTGATTCCCAAACATAAGTTTAATGGTGGACTGTACGTGAAGGTAGAAATGTTTAGGATGTAGAGCCATGCTGCAAATAGCGTGAAAAAGTACCTTAATACTGCTGTCTTTCTTATAGTGTTAGAGAAGTGGTGACCCTTTTTACTGGAAACAAAGCATTTCATCTTAGTTCTCAAGAGTGACCACAGTAGCTGCCAACAACATAATATACGATTTGAGAATTTGAAAATCCAGAGGATCTTCAAGAACTATTGGCTACTGTATACCACTAAGGACTTGATAATAACTGAACACTGTCCAGAACATGTACAAAAACACCAAGTGCAAGGTACATATATAATGATATCTAATCAAGAATGCAGAACACAGGTTGGAGACATTCATCAACGCCCCGAGGTATTTTGCGAATATTCAACTTCAGCTTCCCACAGTCGAGATGCCAACCATATGAGAGGATGGCATCAAAAAAGAAGCAAAACAGTTAGACTTAAGAAACGTGGACTTCAGTGATATGAAATAGCTAATAAATAGTGCTAAATTTAGTGATAACGAAATAGATACAAAATTCTCAGTAACAAGTAAAATCAGTGTACGGACCATAAGTTTAAATCTCATAATAGTAATCTGTACAGTGAAGTGGACGATATGAATGACAAGCTCGTGGAAACTGTCCATGCGGTCGGAGTTAAGTTCTGCAAGACCCGCCGCAGAAGAACACAAAACTCTCCGATCACACTCTCTCATGGCTGTTAGACGGGAGATGAAGCTACATTCTTCAACAGATTTGACAGCATACAGGCAACTGAACAGACAGATCTCCAAATGCATGCGGCGAGACTAAGGCAACTTGAATACAGCTTGTATTGAAGAAGCAATCGAGAATCATGGTAAAAATCATATAAACTATGTCTGCTCTTATAGACTCCTACTGTCGCCTATCCATTGAATGACTTCCAACTGTTCAAGGAGAATGTTTCAGAAATAAAAGTATTATTAAATTCACTGCAAAAGTCATAGGATACTCATCCCAATTTACCCGTCCAGTAGTTGTGCTATAGTATACGGGTATGCGACCCCGGCTTCCCTAGCTATTACTGTTCTATCCCTTGCCCTCCTGGGCGGTAATATTCTACATTTCCTATTTCCCATGCGGGGCTCTGCTGGGAGGACAAACCTTTCCCTCGCTATTCGTGGGAACGCAATGGATAATCATAAAAATAATTTAATGAACCAAAATGGCGGCGATGTGGTTCGCCACCCATCACGTCTCTTTTCTTGCGGGGCCGAAAAGTGACCCACGGAGAGCCGCTTCGTTACGTTGAATGTAAGAGGAGGAATGGATGGTAAGGTAGATGAAGTATGTCAGATGATGGATGAACTATGCATAGATATTCTGTGCGTGAACGAAACCAAGAGGAAAGGATGTGACACCACGGTTCATAGCCCCTACACGGCATACTGGTCGGGAGTCCCTCAAACCAGCCGAGACTGTCAGGGAGTTGGTGTGATTCTTTCATCTCGAATAGTTGAATGTGTGATGGAGCATGAATGTATGAGCCCAAGACTCCTCTGGATGAGGTTAAAAGTCGGACTCACTCACTTGTTTATCCTGGGGTCTATGCAGCGACGGATCTGCGTGGAGGTGTGTCATTAAAATCCCAACAAGAGAGAGAGAGGAATTTCGGGATAGCATGGGAGAGGTCTTGAATAAATGCGGAGAAAATGAACGGATCGTGATGTTAGGGGACTTTAATGGGTGGGTTGGAGTAAAGCATGATGGGTATGAGGGAGTTCTGGGTACGTTTGTGGACGAGAGAGTGAATGAAAATGGGAGAAGCCTGTTTGAAGTATGCTTGGAATGGAATCTGTGCGTGTCCAACACAATTTTTGCAACTTGAACTGATTACAATTGTCTATATATACTTAAGTTATATGTAACAAAACTATTTACTAAGCTTATTTACTGCACACATTTGACCCAGATGGAATTGCTGATGATGTGCGAACGAATGAGATTTGGCAGGGGTGCTCAGCCTTAACTCCTCCCCCCCTCATGAGAGAAATTATACGAAGGTGGTTCGAGCAACTTCGAAGAATTTCGAGAACATAATATTATTCATCATCATCATTACAGCCTTTCATAAGTCCACTGCTGAACATAGGCCTCCCCCAAGGAATGCTACAAAGCACGGTCCTGAGCCACCTGCATCCATCGACTTCCTGCATGTCTTACCAGGTCGTCACTCCATCTCGTGGGGGGTCGCCGTACACTTCGCCTACCGGTACGAAGCTGCCACTCGAGAATCTTTCTTCCCCAGCGGTTGTCGGTTCTTCGAGCTGTATGGCCGGCCCACTGCCACTTCAGCTTACTAATCCGTTGGCCTATGTCAGTAACTCTGGTTCTACTGCGGATATACTCATTTATAAGTTTATCACGCAGAGAAACCCCGAGCATAGCCCTCTCCATAGCTCGCTCATACGGCCAGCAGTGAAGGACCACGTTTCAGATCCGTAAGTCATCACTGGCAACACGCATTGGTTGTACAATTTCGTTTTCAGGTTTTGAGGTATGTCTAACGAGAAAATGTGTCGTAGTTTCCCGAACGCTGTCCAACCGAGTTGAATCCGTCGATTGACCTCTCGGTCGAAGTTGGACTTACCTAGTCGGACTATTTGTCTTAGGTAAACATACTCTTCAACAACTTCGAGATTAGTGCTCCCAACAACTACCGGCATAGGTGTGACATGGACGTTAAACATGATCTTTGTTTTGTCGATGTTCATCCAAAGACCTATTCGTTGGGAGACACTATTGAGGTCATTGAGCATGGTGCTTAGGTCCTCCAGCGATTCTGCCATAAGGACTATATCGTCGACAAATCCAAGATGAGTGACGTACTCGCCATTGATGTTAATACCGTATCCTTTTCAGTCCAGAAGCTTAAAAACGTCTTCCAATGCAGAAGTGAAGAGTTTCGGGGATATAATATCACACGGTCCTACACCTCTCTGCGATTGTATAGGTTTCGTACTCTGGTTATGTACTCTGATAGCCATCGTAGCTCTACTGTAAAAACACTTCAGCACTTCGATGTACGGACAGTCAACTTGGCACTGCTGAAGGGACTGCAGCACCGCCCAAATTTCGACGGAATCAAAGGCTTTCTCATAGTCTACATACGCCAGACATTGTGGCAAATTTTACTCCTTGGACTTCTGTAGAATTTGCTGAAGGGTATGTATATGGTCTATGGTGCTAATGCTCTATCGGAAACCGGCTTGTTCGGAAGCTGGAACTCGTCAAGTCTACGCGCGAGATGATTCGTAATGACTCTTGAAAGCAGCATGTAGACAGCGGCTCAGAAGGGAAATTGGTCTGTGGTTCTTCAAGAGAGCGTTGTCCCCTTTCTTGAAGAATAAGACCACCGCACTTCTGCTCCACGCCTCCGGTGTAATGCCACCATGGAGGACGGAATTAAAGAGCTTCTGAAGGACTTCAAGTACCGGTTTTCCACCCGCTTTCAGAAGCTCCGCTGTAATTCCATCCTCGCCTGGGGCCTTGTCGTTTTTAAGGTGCTAGAAAGCCATTCTAATCTCGCTCAGACTAACGTCCGGGATATCATCGGTATAGTGTCGGATAAGACTCGCTCTTGGATCGTTACTCACACTTGCGTGTGGCTCCAACGATGACGTGTACACCTGCTCATAGAACCTCTCAATTTCACTCAAAATCTGAGGTGTCCCGGAAACGATGCTGCCACACTCGGTCTTCAGCTTTGACAGTTGACTCTTTCTGGCAGACAGATCTCTGGCAAAGACTTTGGAGCCTTGGTTCCGCTCGATCGCTTCTTCAATACGAGCTGTATTGAAGTTGCGTAAGTCCCGCCGCATGCATTTGGAGATCCGTCTGTTCAGATGCCTGTATGCTGTCAAGTCTGTTGAAGAATGTAGCTTCATCTCCCGTCTAACAGCCATGAGATTAAGAGTGTAATCGGAGATTTTTTGTGTTCTTCTGCGGCGGATCTTGCAGAACTTAGCTCTGTCCGCATGGACAGTTTCCGCGAGCTTGTTATTCATATTGTCCACTTCATTGCAGTCTTCTAGGCACTCAAAACGGTTTTGTAACTCGAGATAAAAATGTTTCGGGATTTCGGAACAGAGCACCAGGGGGACGTAGCGTTGACTTCATTAGATGAGACCTCTCCAACTTAACGTGTAGGTTCAGTGTACCTCTAACCATTCGTTGATCGCTACCTGTTTTCATCCTCGCGATCACGGAGACATCATTGAACAGTTGTCGTCTGTTCGTCATAATGAAGCCAAACTCATTTTTTATCGAACCGTCGGGGCTCGACCATCATAAATAGTGCCTATTTTTCCATGAAGTCAGCCAGCTGCTGGCCCCTTGGGTTCCGTTGCCCTATTCTGAATTTCCCTACCTTCAGCTCATCGTTCTCTCTTGTGCCTAGTTTTGCATTGAAGTCTCCAATTCACACCAAATAGTGGGTTTTTGGAGGAATGCATGGCTTTAGAGATATCCTCATATATTTCCTCCACCTCCTCATCGGTACGTGCCGAGGTTGGTACGTTAGCCTGTATGACCTTCAACGAATACCGTTTGGTGGTTCTGAGTATAAGTTGCGCAATCCTTGTCGACACACTCACAATCTTTATAATGTTGTTAACGAGAGACTTTCGGCCGATAAATCCGACACCTTCTTGGGACAGATGGTGGATAATATGTCAGCGTAACTTTTCTAGCTCTTTTTCCAGCTCCAGGATCTTCTCGACAGTCCTCAGGGTACGTGCGTTATATGTTGCCAGGAGGGTCGTCGTAGGTGGCAACCGAACATCCACCGGAGATTCTTAGCACCTTCTGCTCAGCCGTTACCATGGTCACATCCGTAGCCAGGAACAGCGGGGGGCCGCCGGGAACCACTATTTGTTTCGTTGATATTATACATGGGTCTGTTATAGATGTTATATTCTTGCCATTTGCTCTAAAGACTATTGGTCCGTAGATTTCACGTGCGATGAAGTTCCTAAAATAACTGTATCCGCGACTGGACATCGCTGCTGGAAACAAGGTGGTGAAGGAAAATATCTTCAGGATGCCAGCATATCTATGAAACTAAAATAAAATTAATACATGTGTAGTTTACTAACGGGTAGTACAGCGGAATCCTTTCAGAACGAGTTTCAAACAAGGACGAGAAGGTTCTTCTTCTTCTTCATAATTACATACAAGTCCGCAATTTGACAATGATTTCTCTTATTGTTGAAAATAATCTTAAACTATATCTTAGCAGGCAGACAGACATCTCACAGCTTTTACACTGTTTCCTGTCGCCGGTCTGAGTATGCCTCGCGAGATAGTTATATCAAAATCATAAAAAATCTTTCCGGCATTTTTCATAAGACGAGGCGGAAATTATTAATAAAATAGGTAATTGACAAGATGATGCACATAAAGTTATTCACATGAGCCCATCTTCAAATCTTAAGTACTGTAAGTCCCTCCGATAAACTTAAGTGGTGATAAAAGCAAACAGCCCTTTTATAGACAAACTTTTTACGTTACCTATTTTGTAATGTATAAACGAAAATAACGGACTTTTAAGCGCTGGAGATAAATATGCAAAGTTTTGATATATATGCAAGAAAAAAAATCTGGAGTAAATCTTATCACCCTTTAAAACAATTTGGTAATTTCTGGATCCCGACCACAATGCCACCCATTCAAATACACACAAATAAATTCAGCAAAATCGGTAGAGCTGTTTTTGAGTTTTAGCCAGACTTGCGGACAGCAATTGATTTAAATATATATAGATATGGAAATCAAAAATTTGACATCACGATAAGATTCTTATCGTGACATAATATTTAACATGGGTAACATATTATATTGCCGCAAAAATTTCCGAATGTTGACATAATTTTACAAAATAAAACTCAATTAATGTCACCCATACAATATTCACTTACACTGTCTGCATAGAAACCAACCTCTTATCTACTTGTCACGACTGCAGCACTCACTGCTAAAATCCCATAATTATATATGTTTAGAAAAGTGGTACCATTACTAATACATAGATGGCGACACGTAATATATCATCCAAACAAGCGTTTACAATTATCGTTAAAGGAAATATTGTTATTACAGCCTAATAAAAGTTCACTGCTAAATATTGGCCTCTAGCATTGATTGGCTCAGAGCGGGGATACTTGCCGTAGTTGCCTCGCTTAGCTAGTGGGTTTCGAACATTAGCTTTTCATTACTTAAAGTTGTTATCAGAAAGACACAACTGTCTCTGAACTCCTTCTCTTTCATTTGCCTCTGTTGTCTCTTATGAAACCCACTAGAAAATATGGTTTAGTGGATATTTTAAACCACCACTACACGGTTGCGATGCTAAAGTTATTTAAAAATTTAAATATTATTATTTAGCTGCCGACACTTGTCAAATAAATCGCGAGAAGGCTTAACTTCGGCTTAACATGGTTAAGTTGTTTATGATCATAAATTATATCAGTGAACTATATATTAAAGTTGCTGTCATATGATGTAAAAAGTATATTATATTTCGAATTTTACTATAAAAATGGAGTGACTAACAAATTTACAGTTCACCTGATGTTAAGCGGCAACTAAAATCCATCGACATCTGCAACCAACTTCAAATAAAAAGGCAACAGATGCGTAGTCGTCTCGGACAATTAAGATGTCTCCACACACTTCAGACGGGACACAGTAGATCACGCACAACTATGTAGCACCAATAATAGGTAAGAGATACCTTTGAAGATGAATGCTTATGCAGAAAAGGCATCCAACCACCTAGTATTTAGAATTTGTAAAATTTAATTTGAAGGCTGCACATTGAATAAAACTATATTTACGGATTTTATCGCGTTTCATTAATTATTTTTAATTCCTGACATTTCAGATGCTTTGCAGAACCCATTGTTACGGGAGTATAAGGTTATCGACGTCCCGATGTCAAAGTTAACCAGAAGTACCTTCAGCTTTTTAATTATTATTTAATGGCCCAATCTATGCAGAGTGAGCTTACTGTGTCTAAGTATTGCAGTGTTATGCTTGGGTTTGGTTTTAATTATATGAATTACAGAATCTAAAGCAGGTGGAAGTACCCGTCTTCTTCTCTATTAAAATCAGAATGTTTTTTTTTAATTTCAATAGCCTCGTATCATCTTCGTATCATCCTTGGTAGAAATCGATGTTTTTTTTTTCTTTTTTTTTTCTGGTCTATCAAATTTTCAGATCATATCCTAGATGGCCCCCGCCATTACATCAGATTTGATAGACCACACATTTTTGTAAATGAACATCTATTTTCACAAAGAATTTATTGAGAAGCTATTGCAATTAAAAACAACAGAGAAGATGGCTGGGCACTACAACCTCATTCTGGTGAAAGATAATAATAATTCATGTATTTAAAATTTAAAGTTCAATTCAAATTTTACCAAAGGGTATTTTACTGCCATTTCCTCTTTAATTAATGAATTAGAAAGTAACGTACTTACAAGTAGTACCTAACAGACTGTAAGCATACTGGCGGAATAAAATGCTAGGTATTTCATGTTCATCTTCGGGGGTGATAACTCATCTGTGGCCTTATTTTTTTATAATTGTTTTCAGGTGTTCATAAACTGCAGTATCCACTGGTAAGTACACAATACATAACATAGTTTGTCATTTCGTAATTAGAAACATTTCTCTTTTGACCATCCAGAAGTCTCATGAAGAATTTTTTTATAGTAGCACTTAGTACTTACTCCCTCCATCTGTATCAAAACATCATCATTATTTGCAGTTAACACAAATGCTCTGTATATTCTATAGATACAATAATCTCATTCGTTAGTGTTCATTTCGTTAATCAGTACTATTAACGAGCGCTATAATCTTCAATGCCTGCCTTTCAGAGACTCACGTCTATATTAGCTGAGAGTTCACTGCGTAATAAATTTCATCCATTTGCGTCTGCTCATTGGATTATTGTCAACGAACGAACACTCGTTAGCGCAGTATTAGAATTAAGTGCTCCAGCACCGCGCGTTATCTCAGCAGCAATTGAAATCAATTAGCGGTTAAACTTTATTCTCGTTGACGTCACTTGTAAAAATTTCAACTGTTCAGAAGAAAATTATAATTATTAATAAATAAAATATATGGATAGAAAAACTCCCGAAACTATATTATATGAATTATGGGGATCATATTACACATAATACAACAGCCTGGACGCAAGTTGCTTTATCTAATTATTTTGAGGTATCGGTGTAAGAAGTAGCAGCTAAATGCTGCTGTGTTTCATGTGGTGATTCGAAGAAACCGAAGAGCTTACACAAAACGAGCCATTCCATCTTAGTCCTCAGAGGTGACAATACATCTGCATTTTATTTCTTAATTGAGAGTAGATGTAGATGTCCATGAGCCAAAGCATTCACTTACCATCAGGTGGACTGTGTGCTCGTTTGTTGCTGTTGGAAAATTTCAATAAGTGGAAGTTTTTCAAAATAATTTATAAATTCCATTTGTTTCTTTTTCGTTTTTTGTATTTTTTTTTAATTTATTGTTCGTTGTTTAAATAATTGATTCCTTATTATTATTTAATCTCGTGTTTTTAAACTTTATACATACATAAATAAACAAATGTACAAGAGTTTTTCAAAAGAAATATTAAGATATTATTTTTTTAACTTTACACACTACTACGGAAAGTTAATGTAATTGACCTAAGCAGAATCCTCTTGGACAATTCAGTCTGAAAGGTCGACTTAACCCAGGTCCTTTTTATAAATTTGTTATTCAAATTGAGACCATAAGTACATAGTATGTCCACAGATACCAACTCTCGGAGAGCACATAGAATAGAGATGAAATAATGATAAAATGTATGAATTACTTATACTTATACACTCTGCACTTCCTGCATAATATGAATTATTGGAATACTGTATTTTTTCATTAAATCGTTACCCCCATTGCAGTGTATCTCTTGTATCGTCAAGACTTTTTCTCTAAATAAATTGTACATAGTCTAACATCTAGATCCAGATTACTTGTAGGACATATAAACAGGATTTTCTTGCGGTATTCGAATCCGCGGCCTACACGGCATGAGACAATAATTTATACAGCTTACATTTAATTTTTTCTGGGCGCGTTATTTTTCCCTCTCCAATATATGCCTAACTTTCATGACTGTATCTTTTACCGGTTAATACAGAAGTTCTACTTCGCCACGGGATCGTAGGTTTGGATCCCTACCTGAATCAGTATTTGTACTGAAACATAACATGTTGCTCTTGGGTTGGAAATAAATTATTAATACCGTTATACGTGGTAGGGCCATGCTGCAGCTATATTAGTAGTGTAGTTGTAGCAAGGATGGGTCGGCTCGACCGGGGAAGGACCACACTCTCACAGAATACCAGCGTAAAATAGCAGCTTGACGCTGTTGTGTTTCGTATGGTGAGTGTAGAGAACCAGCGACCCTTTTTACTGGAAACGAGGCATTCCATCTTAGTCCTCACGGGTGACAACGCATCTGCATTTTGATTCGTAATCGAAGATAGATGTAGATCTATGGGCCACAGCAACCACTTACCATCAGGTGGACTGTGTGCTCGTTTGTCACCCTTATTCTAAAAATAAAAACTGTAATATAAACAAAACGACAGATCTTTTTTGAATCATTTTTAGGGACCTTCAAGAAAAGAGCGTACTCCTTTTTAAAAGGCCGGCAACGCATCTGCAATTCGCTCCCTGGTGTTGCAGTTGTTCACGGGCGGCGGTAGTCACTTACCATCAGGTGAGCCGCATGCTCGTTTGCCCCCTCGCCTATAAAAAAAAAGTTTTCTTCTGTATTCGGAACTTAAGATGTATTATTTTCTGAAATAAATTAATACTTTCATTACTACATTTTTTTTAATACTACTACTGCATTATACCACATTTCAGAACTCAATCAAAACACTTTTCTCCTTTTCAGTTATCTCGTAGTTTTTAAATAAAATTAACAGGCAATCCACCACATTTCTAGAGAGTACGTCTCAACTTTATGCATACTAATTTCATTAAATGTAATTCCTTCGGCTTTACAGCAGCCGCTGTGAGTTATGACCGCTGACAGATTTCATTAGATACCGCTGTACGCTGCTTAGGCGGAAAATTGGCCTTCGGACCTGACATCCATATTACTCAACATCCATAATATTAAATTTATAGCAAAGTCTCAAGAATTCCTATCAATATTCAAAGTGAAGTTAATTTTAACATTGTAGAGATTAATTTTTCTAAAGATAGATTTTTGTGGACAAATTATCTCTAAGCGGAACGTGCATGTTATATTGTTATATTAATCCGATACCATTGATGAAAATTTCTAGTTTCATTGAACACCAGATACCTTTTGAAACATTATACGTATGCAGACAACACATCTTCGGCCTCGATTCAGGCCGCGGGTTCTAGTCACGCACAGAACAAGTATTTGTATGGCCTATAAATAATTATTTCGAGTCTGGATGCTTGTTCTTGTGGAATCTATGTTTGTAAACTGCTTCTACGATACATTGAAAAAATCTAGTGTGGTAATAACGCTTTAAAAAAAGGAAAATAAAAAGAATCTTCGTCTAATAAAGGTTATAGATTTTTTTTTGAATATTGATTTCTTATTCTGACAAGAAAATGCAGTACACGTTGTAAGTCTTCTGAACCGTCACTACAAAGCTGGTGCTTGGATTGAGACTGTGGCGACATTTATTACAGTTTTTTGGATATGTAATTAAATTATACTACATGTAACAAAAACTCTGTGATTCCCATTAAGTGCGTAATCAGATTCAGTATTCAGACATATAGAAACTTTAGTAAACTCGGCTATTAAAGAAATTATATTTTAAATTCAATTTTATTTGCAAATTGTATATGGTTTTATTACCTGTAACTGGCACGCGCATCGGTAAAGCGGGATTTTTGACAAAACTCTTACTCCCCGGCCAATGCAGAAGTAATAAAACCATATACGATTTGTACATAAAATATATTTAATTTAAATTAATTTTTTTTGGTCGACATTTCTCCCCTACCTCCCCATATCCTCGATGCTTTCCACTGGTCAGAAACCAGCCTTAGACAGATATTGAGATCACACAAAAATAAACTCAAAATATTCTTCATTTTACTTCTTATATTTAATATATAAAAAATAATTTTTATTTGTTCGTATTTTATGCGCCGCCATACCGGTTGTCAGATTGCACTAAAACTTCTTTCAACTTATTGCTCGCACTTGTGCAAAGGTTATATGCATAGTACAATAAACTTACAATAGGCTACGCACCTATTGTACCAACAAATGCATTTGAAAGTTATATATCACTCAACTTCAATGAATGTATTATCATTCATAATTAAACTACATACATTAAAAACCAGTTTGCGATGAGTTTGAAAAAAAAAACGAAACTTTTTTTACGGTAGACGATATTATAATTTCTTCTTCTTTTTAGATTCCTTACTTAAATATCGATTTAGAGTATAAAACAAGTATAATCAATTGTTTTTCTATATAAAAAGAAATTCAATTCAAGCTTACGCTCATTCAGAAATCTGACTTCGTCAATTTTAACGGATTTAAAATATTTCTTCGAGGAAAGTTGTGATTGATAATCGTGGAATATTCTTGAGTTAGCTGTTATGAACCATCAGCCACCTCCTTAGACAGTGTCAGAGATCAGAAAAGCTGCCTTTCAAGACTGGATTCTCAGCATGCCCACAAGGATCTACGCATGTGTTAAAGCTAGGAGAGGAGTTGGATTATATTTAATAACAACCTAACCTAAAAATTAGACAAGTTGCGCTGGGATACTATAGAATTATCTGAGGTCTGAAGAGAGGGGGAAACACACGGAATCCAGCAACTTGTTCTGTAGCCAGGAGGATGACCAGCTGTCTCAAGGAGGTGTCAGATTTACTATCCACAAGTCTCTCGTTAACAACGTAGTAAAGATTGTGAGTGTGTCGACGAGGGTTGCGTACCTTATACTCAGAATCACCAAACGGTATTCGCTGAACGTCATACAGGTTCACGGACCAACCTCGGTACACCCCGATGAGGAGATGGAGGATATGTATGAGGATAACTCTAAAGCCATGCATTACTCCAAACCCCTCTATACGGTGTTAATCGGACCTTTCAACGCTAAACTAGGCACACGAGAGAACGGCGAGCTGAGGTTAGGAAAATTTGGAATAGAGCAACAGGAACCAAGGAGCCAGCAATTGGCCAATATCATGGAGAGATTTTATCGTGGTAGAGCCATGCTGTAGCTATATTAGTAGTATAGTTGTAGCACGAATAGGTCGGCTCGACCGGGAAAGGACCATGCTCTCATAGAATCATCATCATTATCATCATCATTACAGCCCTTCACAAGTCCACTGCTGAACATAGGCCTCCCCCAAGGAATGCCACAAAGCACGGTCCTGAGCCACTTGCATCCATCGACTTCCTGCACATCTCACCAGGTCGTCACTGCATCTAGTGGGGAGACGCCCAACATTTCACCTGCCGGTACGAGGCTGCCACTTGAGAACCTTTTTTCCCCATCAGTTGTCGGTTCTTCAAGCTATATGGCCGGCCCATTGCCACTTCAGCTTATTAATCCGTTAGACTATGTCTTGGACGTCATTGACCAGGTGTCTCTGGAGGAAATACTGATGACAAGCTTCATCGAGGACGAGATCATCCAAGCGAAGAAGGTGTTAGCAGATTCAGTCATGAGCCAAATCCGTCTCATCACACGTCACAGGGATGGACGCGGTAAGAAAGACCTGCAAAACATATTCAGGCTGTTCAATGAGACCGACGCTGATGTCCCAACATTCGTCGCGCGTGATCTCAACAAGCTGCCTCCCGTGACGTTCGATCACGTAGACGTGACCAGATTGTTGAAAGACATCACCACGTTGAAAGCTGATATTACCGACATCCGTTCCAAATTTAATGAATCGGAACGAGCCGCAACAGAGCTGAGGAACGAAGTCAATATGTTGCGCAACATAATTGCAACATTTGCGAATTCACTGTCGTCGCAGAATGTAAATACGACACGCGGTAACCGTAATAGTAGTCATATTTCACCGATGATTGCGACTCCGTCATGCGATACCGCTTGTCAGCGGGTTGATGACCGTGAAACTAGGGCGACCTCGGTCGTCATTGCATCATCACCTCAACCCTTGACTGAACCCATTAGTACTCCTCCGCCGAAGCTAACCTCAAAATAAGGGAAGAAGTTTGCAGATGTTGCCCGAAAATCTTTACAACCGGCACCCCCTTGTGGTCGAAATCGAAAGAATGTGGAAATAAAATCAGTTCCAGTGGTGACCCAAGACAAAATTGATAAGGACGGGTTTACTCTTGTTGAGAAGAGACGTCGGTCGAGACCCGTCTGTAACCAGCGTGGGACGGCCATAATAAACGCGAGTACAACTCTGCGTGCTGTGGAGCCAACTATACAGCTCTACATCTCCCGTTTGGACAAAAGTACGTCGGGAGAACACGTCCTGCGTTTCGTGAAAGAACGAAGCCAATGCCGCATTGAGGATCCGATCTCTTTACATTTGCAGCGTCTTGAGTCTAATAGGTCAACGAACTTCAAATCCTACGTACTCCAGGTTCCTGCAAAACACCAAGAGACATTCCTTGCTCCCAATTTCTGGCCCTCTAGGGTAGTGTTTCGCCGATAAAGGTACGCGCCAAAGAAAAAAGTTCCCTAAATAGTGTTGTCTATATTTTATATATATTTTTAGGTTATGCCTGAAATAAAGTTATTGTATTGTATTGTATTGTATTGTAATATATATAAGAGCGTGGTCCTTTCCCGGTCAAGGCGACCCATTTGTGCTATAACTATACTATTAATATAGCTGCAGCATGGCTCTACCATAATAATGATATATACAGGGTCATTTTTAATTTACTGAAGACCTTTTGGGAATATATTGGTTACATCATTACAAACAATTTTAGTGAGATCACTCTTCACAGAATATAATACATTTACGAAAAAACTACTTTTAAGGTTTTGTTGTCATGTCTGACTCCTTTTAAGTCTGTATTTTGTAGTACCTTAACAATGTCAGAATAAATCGTCAAAGAAAATGCCTAAATAAGGCATTTTTACACTTGATACAGTATCAAACATTGTGTTGAAATCATTAAACATAATTAAATGAGCAAATGACATTCAAAAAAAAAAACACAAATATTAAAATTTATAATAAGTAAGAATGACCGCCAGGCCGGTCGACGCCCGCGCTCAGCTGATTGCGTTGCCAGTAGGGTTACCAGATGAAAAAATTAAAAGTTCAGAGAAGAGGCCTGATTTCCATATAAAAATCCTGAGATTGTTTTATAGTTTGAGAAGACTTAAAAAGTATCTTCACATATTAAGTATGATAAAACTGTTTAAGTATCTACTTGGATAAATAAGTTTTGATTTCAATTGTGGAATTATTACCAAAGGAAAATTATTTTTAGTTTGTTCAACTTTTTATTAAGAGATATTTTAAAATGTAAGCTGTATTATATTGAAAGTTCTAAAAATCCTGAGATTTCATGAGATTTGCAAAATCCAGCCGGAATCCTGAGAAGAGTCTAAAAATCCTGAAATCTCAGGACAAATCCTGAGATATGGTAACCCTAGTTGCGAGAGCCTACTAAACCATTCATCACTGTGCCTATTGCACCAGGGCGCTACTTTAAATGACTTTACATTAACTTTTCATATACTTCTTTATTTTGCATAAAACAATTTGATGAACTATTTGATTCTTTTATTAATTTCTTTAAGAATTAATAGACATTCTTTAATAGACATTTAGGTAGTTTTTTTACGAATACTGTTTGCTAGCAACTCTGCCTGCATCCAAGAGGCAACGCCTCAACGTCGCACATGCGGCGACCCAAGGCCAAGCCAACGATATATTATAACGTCGACACAGGTGTCACCGTCATCAAAGGCGCCGCCTGCCCTTTTCGGTTTGCAGGCATCGATTTGGTGATCGATGTTTGCAGCACGTGCAAATTAAATGAGTATTATTAACTATTTTTTTATTTAATGTAAGTTGTATTTAAAAAATGGATGCAGGTTAAAATAATTACAAATATTCATCATCATCATCATCATTACAGCCCTTCACAAGTCCACTGCTGAACATAGGCCTCCCCCAAAGAATGCCACAAAGCACGGTCCTGAGCCACCTGCATCCATCGACTTCCTGCATGTCTTACCAGGTCGTCACTCCATCTCGTGGGGGGACGCCCTACACTTCGCCTACCGGTACGAGGCTGCCACTCGAGAACCTTTCTTCCCCATCGGTTGTCGGTTCTTCGAGCTATATGGCCGGCCCACTGCCACTTCAGCATACTAATCCGTTGGGCTATGTCGGTTACTCTGGTTCTACTGCGGATATCCTCATTCCTAAGTTTATCACGCAGAGAAACTCCAAGCATAGCCCTCTCCATAGCTCGCTGAGCGACCTTGACCTTCCTCATACGGCCAGCAGTGAAGGACCACGTCTCAGTTCCGTAAGTCATCACTGGCAACACTCACTGGTTGTACAATTTCGTTTTAAGGTTTTGAGGTATGTCTGACGAGAAGATGTGTCGTAGCTTCCCGAACGCTGCCCAGCCGAGTTGAATCCGTCGATTGACCTCTCGGTCGAAGTTGGACTTACCTAGTCGGACTATTTGTCCCAAGTAAACATACTCGTCAACAACTTCGAGCTTAGTGCTCCCAACAACTACCGCCATAGGTGTAACAAATATTACAATAAAATATTTATAATGAATAAATACAAATTAACAGTAATTGAATAAAGATATTATGGTATAATGGTTCAATTAAAATATTAAAATACAAATTTAAAAATTAGACTTATCTAGGTACTTGTCCGCGGATGGCGGTGAGTATCGCGCACATAGCGTTCAAAATAATCACCTCCACATTCTATGCATAGGTGACACCTAAAACTTAACTGTTCACCGACACGAGATAATACTTGATGATTCATTTTGATTTGATCGAATACCCAAATTATTTTGTCTTTCAACATGTCGCGGGTTTCGAATGCTCGACCAGTAAACGCTAATGTCTTTACATGCCCCCACAAATAAAAATCCATTGGTGTGATATCTGGCGATATGGGAGGCTATGCACAAGGCCCGTCTCGACCGACCCAGCGACCAGGGTATTCTCTGTTTAAATAATCCTTAACTTGGCGAGCATAGTGTGCCGGCGCCCCGTCAAGTTGGTAATACATATTGCGTAGAGATGCAAGTGGTATGTCCTCTAAAAACTCTGGCAGCGTGTCGGTGAGAAAACTATGATAGCTTTCACCGTTTAATCTTTCTATGAAGACCGGGCCCAGTAACGTTGTATTAATGACGCCTGCCCACACATTGACACTAAACCGGTTTTGAAAGCTATGCGGTCTTGGTTCATGTGGATTTTCATAGCACCACAAGTGTTCATTGTGTGAATTAAATAGTCCTATTCTGCCAAATGTTGCTTCATCAATTCATAAAATGTTGGCTCGTTCAGCAGCTAGTAACCAGTTACAAAATGTAACTCGCGCTGGTTTGTCAGCTTCGCTGAGTTCATGAACACGATGCAAGTGGAAAGGGTACTTCCCTTCATTGTGTATGACACTCCATGCGTAGTACTGTGACACATTGACCTGTCGGGCTGCCTCATAAGTGCTCGCTGCTGGATTTTGTTCAAAAAACTGCAGTATGTCTTCCTGCTCACGTACTGTGCGCCGCGGTGGACGACCACGATCGATTGATACAGGCTTGAATTGCCCGTAATCTCGCAATCGCTGTGTAGTACCTAGCATCGTAGCGTAGCTCGGTGCACGTGAGTTGGGAAATCGCCTTGAATATTCACGGCAGGCTTCACTAACGTTATCATTGCAAACTGCTAAAATTCGCACCATTTCGGTATACTCAATATTTGAGTATCGGTATGCCATTGTAACAACGCGTAACGTTCGCGATATTAATCTCACTACGGAAGGAGAAAAGTCGCGGGCGCACAAAAGGCGACTGACCGACTGACGACACAGATAATTAGGTCAAGTTCAAATGAGCAAATGAGCAAGCACCGCCTTCTACACCCCTCCACCCCTACCCCGCCACGCGCTTTATTTTTTTATTTAGGACTATTGCCGTTTAGAAGGTCCAATTAAAATATTTTTATATTTGTATGAAAATAAAAATTGAAGAAATATAATTTCTTTTCTTACAGATGTTGTTGTTATGATGTAAATAATATATTCCCAAAACGTCTTCAGTAAAATATATATATATATATATATATATCTATATATATATATATATATATATATATATATATATATATATATATACAGGGTAATTTTTATGCTTTAAAACAACGAACTAAGCTCCATCAAAACTTCAGGTTATATTATGTCAAACAATAAATTACGTGTGAAATTTGATACTTGTACATGAAGAATCGACACTTTAGAACGTCTTAAAACTTTAATAATTTTGAGTGCTGAACCTACTCGAAAGATGAATCAAATGATTATTCTTAAGGCATCTCTAATGACGTCCCGTCAGATGAGAATATAAATATAATAGTGGGACTAAGTGACAAGCTCAAAGAATTCCTTAAAGGAAAGGAAGACCTTTGTCTGCAGTTTAGGAGGTAAAATAGAAACATAAATCTTTATAATGCAATGACCTTAACATTGACCATCAGAAGATCCAAGCGGAGGACTTCTCCTCTCATGCAATGTTACAACTACCTAAATTTGGCCATGTTAATCCGTCAAGCCGTTTATCTATAACAGGGAAGTTATTACATAAATAAAGCCAATAAAATATTAATAATATGATATTATATAGATTGTCCTTGTAATAAATAGTATGGCCTAAGATACGGCCAGTATGGCTAGTACGGAACAATAAAATGAAAAAAAAAATACATTTACAATACTAATAAATTAAAATTAAAAATTTTGTACAGCCGACTTCAATATAAGTTATTAAAAATAACTCAAAAACTAGTCGTCCTAGATGAATGGGACCACACGAGATGTACCAGCTTTCAAATAAAAAAGAATCATCGAAATCGGTTCAATCGGTACAAAGTTATGAGGTAACACCGTGAGTACCGTCTCCTTTTTGGAAGTCGGAAGACAAAAGACAAACTCAAAGACATTTAAGTACTATTACTATATATTTAAATCTCTTTAGACAAACTATAACAGAAAGAAGGGCACTGCAGACTAGTAATAGTAGAATAAAAAAACTTAACCTAACCTAATCAGATATTTAAGTAGCCTAAAAGTCCAGTATTTAATATGGTAATTATTCATAATAAATGTAATGAAGGACCACGAGTCTGTAGAGTAAAATAAAAAGAAAAAAAAAAACTCTGTCAATGAAACACTAAGAAATTTGTAGTAAAGATTTTTATATTTTTTTAAATCTTTCTTTTGATTCGGTATTTTGTCATGGATATATGGCGCAAAACAGCCTTATTAAACAAAATCGTATATGCTTTTGTTTTTTAATAAGGCTGTTTTGCTTGCTACATCACAGATTCCTTCCATGTGTCACTTATGTGTACACATTTCCCTTAATACGGAGTTGCCCAAAAATACGGGTAAGATACCTATATTTAAATATAAGTGATGTAGTGTCTTTGTGGTTTTATTTCCTTGGATAACATTTACTTTTAAGATAAGATAAAAATATAGGGTATCACCCTCTCAAATTGAGCAAAACGACAAGGTCATATTTCATGATTTATCGGTAGTTTCTTTTGAAAAGAGGTTTAACAACGGTTGTTTTTAATTTATCAGAAAAACGCTGCTGCTAACACACATGCTGTCGCTTATAGGTGGAGATAGTGTGTGTGACTCATATCTCTTGTCATTATCGTTATAAAGCCCTCAATAGCTTTACCTTTAATATTTTTAACGTAATGAGAAATTTTACCGATGTCATGAAGAATTTTAAGATTCATGAATATAGAATTAGATTTTTTAAATGTCAATCTAAGTGTTATGAATAAGTTAGATTATTTTCTGGAGATACCCTACTACCCTACTACTACTAGAATGAAGTGATTGTTAAAAACGTCAGCTATCAAAAGGTGTCAAAGGCTGTTCCTCCGGGCCTAAGTGTTGGCCAATTACTGTTTTACCTTTAACATTCTTAAAAATACGTAGTACCGTTCTGCTGAAACCACATGTCGTCTAAGTTCATATGGTTCAATTGGTTATCATCGTTCTGTAGCGCCATTTAGTGCCGTTTACAAAGAAGCACGGTCTAATGACACCGATATCCCAAACCCCACATCAAACGGTAATTTTTTGAGGATGCATTATCACCTGGTGATCCTCGTGTGGGTTAGAAATTGAATGGCACGATTGGTGTGTTAAATTAAGTAGAGTTGCTCAGTGAAGACGAGCCATTTGAAGAGTTAGAGTGCAGGAAAAGTTTTGTAGTTATGTTCCTGATCAGCGTTGTTTTATATTTATCACCGCAATTAATGCACAAAGCTTAGTTGTGCCCTCAGAAGACACAAAGCTTAGTTGTGCCCTCAGCCCTCAGGAGACACCTCTACCGATTCCATCATCAACCGATCTGATTACTTAGCAATGAACGAGACGTGGATGGAAGATTTTAAGTCGGTGCTGGCATTGACCTGAGATCATATTGTTACACCGCTAAGCGCAGATAAATTGCAACTACATCATCAGCGGCGGTATCATCATCATTAAAATTGCCCATTACATTTATAAGTATACTTATGTATTCACGTAAAAAACACAGCTGTGTCTAAGACACAGCCTCACCCTGATTGTAGCTAGTTCTTCACAGGGAAGAGGTATTTTCCAAACCAGTGGAAAATAAAAAATATTTTCAATAAGTACTATGTAAATAATATATATTGAACTAAATACTATACGATAAAAGCCTACCAGGACTTTTGTCCACCTGTGAACATAAAAAAGTTTGATAGTATATGTTTGCCATGTAGCTTGTCTATAATATTCAACTTTAATTAATTAACCTTGACCTCTAACGTACCACAGTGTGAATTTTAACGCAAAGTTAATTATACAGAGGTCAAATAGTTTGCAAGGAATTTAGTAGATTTCCAAATTTCTACGATTTGCTCGCTGTGGGTTTGAATTAATGAAAATGTTCAAAATTTGCAATTAAGTTTGCCGGCGGAAATTAAAGACTTGAATGATGGCTTATTTTAATTCTATGAAAGCATTTTAACTTTTAACTTAACGTTAGCCAAAAAACAAAGAAATTTTTTGAAGTAATTGATCACTTTATTATCATATATTATGTGTATTTGCTTGTTAAAGATCTATGTATAATGATTATTTGGCATATATTTTAATGGGTTTTACAGTAATTTGATGTTATAATGTTATTCTATAAAAAAACTATATTTTAATATTAGCCTAATGGTACAAAGGCCAAGCTTAAGAAGTCTTTGCTTTGAATCCATCACTGTACGTATTGAAGATAGTGTAGGAAGTGTTTTTTTATAAGAATTATCGTTTTTTATATTTATAAGATTTATTGTTTAGTTATATATTTTACTCAATAAATGATTTCTAGTATTTACGCACTTAACCTACATAGAATGTAACTAAATTTTTTATTTTTATCGACTTTACCTTATTTCATAAAACCTAAGGTATAGGGTTTTTATAGCACTCATGAGGGCTTTTAAATATGTTTTAAAAATAAACGTTTTAAATCCGTAAAATCAATTTTATTTAAAACTAAAAAGGACAATAAAAACACACTACCTACTGATTATTGATCGACCCGCCCAGTCAAAGCTTACACTAACATGTACTGTAATCTTATTTTATACGCTGAGCTAATACATCCGTATTAGCTTAGGGGATAAAGGTTAAACGTAAATTGCAAATTACGTGAGTAAACGTATTCGATTCCTTGCCAATGATATTAGACATTAACCACGTGCTTTGCGATAAAAAGTCGCGAAACTGATGTCTTAGAAGGACATTTTGAGCACATTTGAAGTTCGTCAACACACATTAGAGTACTGCGGCGGACCAAAACCTGAGGCCGGAGGTGAGAAGGAGGAGGTTTCAGATTTTACGTCGCAACCTACTTACTAAATTGCTATTTCAAAACATGGGGTAAGGCAGAACAATAATTTTGTTGGCTGAACCAAATCAAAGCGCCCTGCTTGAAGTAAAGTTTTACACGTGGTAGAGCCATGCTGCAACTATATTATGGTTGTAGCACGAATTTTTCGGCTCGACCGGGGTAGGACCACGCTCTCACAGAATACCAGCGTAAAATAGCAGCGTAATGCTGCTGTGTTTCGTATGGTGGCTGTAGAGAACCGGAGACCCCTTTTTACTGGAAACGAGGCATTCCATCTTAGTCCTCACGGGTGACAACGCGTGAGGACTAAGATGGAAAGAGAGCGTGGTCCTACGCTCTCACAGAATACCAGCGTAAAATAGCAGCGTAATCCTGCTGTGTTTCGTATGGTGGGAGTAGAGAACCGGAGACCCTTTTTACTGGAAACGAGGCATTCCATCTCAGTCCTCAGGGATGACAACGCCTCTGTATTTTGATTCTTAATTGAGGTTAAATGTAGATGTCTATGGGCCACAGCATACACTTACCATCAGGTGGCCTGTGTGCTCGTTTGTGAGCCTTATTCTATATAAAAAAAATGCTATAAAGCGTAACTTTGCAACCAAAGCTCTGTATTCTGTAGCAAATTTATTCACTTAATATTTTAAATTTTGCAGTGATTTCTTACATTTACGCGAATACCACATATTGTATAAACCCATTGTTTTTGATTTTATCGCGTTTAATTTACTTAATTTAAATTTCCGAAGTATCGGAAGCTTTCCAGCACTTATGATGGGGTCCATTGGAGCTGAAAAGCACCCGAAACGTAGCGAATTAAAATAAAGTAAATTAAACGCGATAAAATCCGTAAAAGTAGTTTTATTAAAAATTTTATATTGTATTAAAAATACAAGTCTATAGAAGAATAGTCTGCTTTCATTTTGGAACAATCTCCTTAATTTTAATATCTTCAGAACCACAAATTTTTGCTAGTGTTCCGTAATCGCATCCTCTTAGGTTTCAAAATAAAGTTTCCACACGTGTAAAAACTTTATTCTTAGATTTTTACTACTTTACATTGTTCATACGCAGGAGTTTCAATAATAGTAGTGTTCAACCGCAACTGTTTTAGATTTTTAACTTCTAGTCTGATAGTGGTTTATTTCTGTGTCGCCTCTGATAACAGTCCCGGGACGATATTGTGGTTGTGGACATTCTTTAACTACCACTACATGGCTGTCTTATCTTGTAGGGTATAATAAATGTGGTGGTTAAACACCTTAAAAATAAATGTAACAAACGAACAGCAAATTTCCTCGATCTTAGCGTGCACGAGAAAGACTGCTAAATAAACGCTTATTTTTATATATTAATATAATAAAGCGGAGGAGTTTTTAGTTTTTTGTTTGTTTAAACGTGCTAATCTCTGGAACTACCAGTCCGATTTGAAAAATTCTTTTTGTATTTTATAGCCAGATTCATGTGGAATAGTATAGCCTTTCTAGCATTAAGCTATATTACTCAGCTAGCCTTAAATATGGATATTTGTTAAGCAAGTTAGAAGAAAAAGCACTCCCGAAATGATTTATCCGCGTACGCTGATGATATCGTTAGGGATACGTAAATACAATGTTCTAGAAAAATATATATCTTTACTTCGTCTAAAAAAAAGTCCGCGATACCATATGTCTATTTCTTATACATAAGCCATAATTTGGTATTTTGTGACAAAAAATATTGAAAATTTAAAAGTGATTTATAAGCGTTATTATCAGGCATGGCCTATTTATCCTTACGAACGAAAGTTACCTCATCATCAAGACAATTTTATGAAGATAAACTTTGTTCTTTATACCATGTTATTTGGACGGATAGTTTAAGAGATAATGTAAAATTAAAATAATTCAATACTTGGTTGGGCGCGCGAACGACGCTTGCTTGAATTAGGTCATGTCGCGCACCTCGGACATGTGATAACGCGGGTGAAACCGCGGGGCACAGCTAGTATATATATAAATGTGTAAGTCATCGGATATTGCGATTGCCAATCTAGCGGTCAGGTATGACGATCACGGTTCTGTCCTAAAATGGGACATGTACGACATAATTGTTTATGCTCTGATAAGAACGACAAAATTTGAGCTAGAAATGGAATAATTTTTTTTATAGGATAGGGTGACAAACGAGCACACAATCCACCTGATGGCAAGTGGTTGCTGCGGCCCACAGACATCTACATCTATCCTCGTTTGCAAATCAAAATGCAGATGCGTTGTCACCCTTGACGATTAAGATGGAATGCCTCTTTTCCAGTAAAATGGTCTCCGGTTCTCTACACTCCTCATACGAAACACAGCAGCGTTAAGCTGCTATTTTACGCTGGTATTCTGTGAGAGCGTGGTCCTTCCCCGGTCGAGCCGACCCATTCGTGCTACATTTATACTACTAATATAGCTGCAGCATGGCTCTACCATGTAAGATCTACCATAATTTTTCAATGGACCCATTTTGAAACAAAAATGCACATACTAGAACTACACACAACTCGTATTTTAAGAAACGACATCTCACATATAAATATTCAAGCATCTAAGAAACATAATTACCAACTTAACACAAATTACTTTTTGCAAATATTTGAGCGTCAATTTATTCATCTCTTCAACTATGCAAATTAAAGAGATTTGGCGAATGTGTTTGTTTGACACGCGTAATATTTTAGCGAAATTGCTTTGCTAAAATATTACCACGATAATTCTCTCTAAGCATGGCAGTTATGTAACATTCACATATTGCGGCTACAGCTCGACATAATTTTTTTGAATAATTTGCTACAACTTCTTTTCCTTAATTATTTTTCTTTTTCGATGCCTCGTTTAGAAAAACGAGTCGTATTATCGAAGCTGGTATGAGATTTTTCAACCAACTTCAAAAAAGGAGGGCGTTCTCTTTTTTGTGTGTTACCTCAGAACTTTTTTCTAGGTTAGCCGATTTTGATGATTCTTTTTGTATTTAAAAGCTGATGCTTTTCACGTGGTCCTATATAAATTATACCAAGATTTGACCAGTAGTTTTTGAGTAATCCTCAATAATGTGTATTTATATATCTATCTACGTGGTAGAGCCATGCAGCAGCTATATTATGGTTGTAGCACGAATGGGTCGGCTCGACCGGGGAAGGACCACGCTCTCACAGAAAACCAGCGTAAAAGAGCAGCTTAACGCTGCTGTCTTTCGTATGGTGACTGTAGAGAAGCGGAGACCCTTTTTACTGGCAGAGACATTCCATTTTAGTCCTCACGGGTGACAACGAATCTGCATCTTGAGTTTTTAATGAGATAGATATAGATGTCTATGGGTCACAGTAACCACTTACCATCAGGTGGACTGTGCGCTCGTTTGTCACCCGATCCTATAAAAAAATTAATTGACTTCGACTACATTGATGATGTTCTCATTTTATTTATATTGTAGTCTGTTGTTTAAAATTTTACTAATTTTCTAGTATTGTGGTATTGAATATAATGAAATTGGGTTTAGTGCTTGTAGTGATAGTAAACGCAATTGTAGGAGGGAAGCAGGAGGGAAATTGCCATGGGCTACAGTAGGCAACTTCAAACAAAAATGCTACAGATGCGTTGTCACCTCTAACGACTAAGATGGAATATCTCGCTGCCTGTAGTTATACTGGCTATCTATACCCTGCAGTTCAGAATACAGCTGTACAACATTTGGCCGCAAAAATTGGTAAGTAGTAAGTAGTACAGTAGTAGTCAGAAAATAGTTCCACCAGTTAGAAATTTCACTGCCTGCCATATTGATTTCAAAGGCTGAACCTGAACCTGAACCTGAAGGCTGACTGCCTGATAAAACAAGCAGGAAGTCGATGGATGGGAGGCCTATGTTCAGCAGTGGACTTGTGAATGGCTGTAATGATAGAAGTTTCACTGCCTGCGATATAGATTTTGAAAGCTGAATCTGAACCTGAACCGTACTTCATTAAGCCTAACGGGCATCAACACGATAGTTCTGTAAAAGTTCAATACTCATCCCTGTGACCAAAGGTGCTGCAAAACATTTGAAACATTGATTAAGAATAAAAATAACTCAATTTATTAATTTTAATATTTTGTTTTAGAAGCAAACTTAAGAATATTTGGAGTTATTACTGTAAAAAGATTATGTCAATATCTGTCTAAAGCTGGTTTCTGAGCAGTGGAAAGCATCGAGGGGAGGGGGAGGGGGAGGGGGAGGGAGGAGATTAATTTGGTCCATAAAAATTATAATAAATTAACTTAAATACATTTTATGTGCAAATTGTGTGTGGTTTTATTAGTTCTGCATAAGCCGGGGAGTAAGAGCATTGTCAAAGATACCGATGCGCGTGTCAATTAGAGATAATAAAACCATATACAATTTGCAAATAAAATTGTATTTAAATATATTTTTATGGTCAAGTTTTCTGAAGTTTCTATACGCTTGAATACTGATTCTAATAACGCATTTAACGGGCACCACAGGGATTTTGTTACGTGTAGTATAGTCTAATTAAATATCGAAAAAATTGTATTGTATAAATGCCTCCAGTCGCAATCCCAGCACCGGTTTGGTAATGGCGGCTGAGAAGACTTACATCACAACGTCTACTGCATTTCTTGTCGGAGCGAAATATTTGTATAAGAAATGAATATTCAAATTATTTTCTATAACCTTCATTAGACGAAGATTCTTTTTACTTTCCTTGTCTTTTTTAAAAGCGTTAGCCCCACAAAAGTATTTTCTAATGTATCGTAGAAGTAACTTACAAACATAAATCACACAAGAACTAATGATCATTAATAGGCCATACAAATACTTGTTCCGTGCGGATCCAGAACCCGCGGCCAAGATCGCGGTCGAAGATGTAGAGTTATAATATTGTCTACACACGTATAATCTCCCAAGGGGTATCTGGTCTTCGATGAAAATAAAAACTTTCAACAATAGTATCGGAATAATATAATTATATAACGTATACCTTCCGCTTAGAAATAATTTTGCAACAAAAATTTATCTTTAGAAACATCAATCTCTGAAAAGTTCAAATTAATTTCACTTTGAATATTGATGGGACTTTACAATAAATTTAATAATATGGATATTAGGTCCATAGGCCAATTTTCCGCATAAGCAGCGTACAGCTGACAGTATTCTCTAATGAAATCCGTCAGCGGTCATAACTCAGAGCGGTTGCTGCAAAGCCGAGGGAATTACACTTAATGAAATTAGTATGCATAATGTTGAGACGTACTCTCAGGAAAAATGGTGGATTTACTGTTTCTTTTATTTCAATACTACGAGAAAACTTCGTAAAAAAAGGAGCAAAATGTTTTGATTTAGTCAAAGTATTCATTTATTTCAGAAAATAATACATCGTAACTTCCGAATACAAAGACAGCCTCGAAAAAGACCTGACGTACTGTTTATATTACTGTATTAATAAATTTACTCCAACCCAAGAACAACGTGTTGTGTTTCTGCACAAACACTGATTCCGGCAGGGAATTAAACCTGGGATCCCGTGGCGAAGTAGAACTTATATATTAAAGTTGAACCTTATTTACGTCTCAGTGCTAGGTAAAGGCCTCCTCACGTTTCTGAGAGGGTTTTTGGGCAAGGAAATGTCCGCCGCGCTGCCCCAATGTGTGTTGGCGAACTTCACATGTCTTCGAAATATTTTTTTTCTTATTTCTCAGACATGCAGGTTTCCTCACGATGTTTTCCTTCACCGCCAAGCACGTGGTAAATCAGCACTTAAAATTGCAAATAACAATTTCATTGGTGCCGGCGAGGATCGAACTCGGGTTGCTCGAGTACTGTGAAGCTTACAGCGAGCGCTAACCATGTGAGCTACCGATATTGTACAGGGTAAAATATTTTGGCCAGAAACAATTAATTGCAGGCCGTACTAATTATTGTCATGTGCAAAAATGGAACTTTAGCTTCGCAGCCAAACGTTTACCATATGTACTGTAGGCCGCGGATTTGAATCCCGCACGGAAATCTTGTTTATATGTCCTACCATCAATCTGGGTCTAGATGTTGGTCCATGTGCAATTTATGTAAATAAAATGCCTTCACAATAGAGTGCAATGTTGGTAGCGATTTAATAAAGAACATTCTTTCAATATTATCTTGTTACAATTTTACTGATAATTCCTATATTGACTCTATCCCCAACAGCCCTAACAACTTCATCTTCCAAAATTTCTAAATGCAGAAATTCTACTCCCCAGTGTGTAAGTATATAAGTATAAATAAATCGGTTATATTTTATCATTATTTCATCTCGTATATTTATGTAAGAAACGAACAAACGATAATTCTAAATTCTTTTGTACAGCTTCTGTTTTTTAAAGAATAAGTGTAACAAACTAGTACACAGTCCACCTGATATTAATTGAATGCTGTGGCCCACTCTAACAGTGGTAGAGCCACGCGGCAGTTTTTGCTGTCGCACGGGTGGGCCGGCTCGAACCGGGGTGGTACCACGACCTCACAGAAAACCGGCGTGAAGTAGAGGTTTACCTCTGCGTTTCGCTTGGTAAGTGCAGGTGGCCGGAGGCCCTTTTTACTGGAAATGAGGCACTCCATCTTAGTCCTCACGGGTGACATCGCATCTACATTTTGATTTGTAATAGAGGATAGATGTAGATGTCTATGGGCCGCAGCAACCACTTACCATCAGGTGGACTGTGTGCTCGTTTGTCACCCTTATCCTATAAAAAAAATGGAAACCATGCAAGACTAGTACATAGGTGTTTATGCAGTCATATTACTTACTTACTTATCTTCACGCACAATCCCTGACGGCGTAGCCAGAGAGAACAGATCGCCAAGTGTCACGATCCTTACATACCTCTTTCGCTTCTTTCAGATTCATTATCTTCTTCATACATGCACGTCTAGGTATCCGAGTACTCTTGACCCTACCCTCTTCGAGCAATTTGCTCACATGGTCTTCGAAAGTTAGTCTCGGTCTACCTCGACACCTTTTAATACTAACTTTCGTGCTATATATTTTCTTCACCATTCGGTCTTCACTCATTCGTTCAACGTGCCCAAACCACCGAAGCACGCCCTTATCAATTTTCGTGATAAGGTCATCTTTCAAACCTGCCATATTGCGAATCTCTTCGTTTCGCTTTCGGTCGGCCACGGTAACGCCACACATTTTACGAAGAGATCGCATCTCCACTGCATTCAACTTGCTTTTATGCTTCTTCTGGCATACCCAGGTTTCGCTGCCATATAACAAAGTCGGTACCAACACTGCGTTATGTATTGCAAGGCGTGCACTCTTCACTACGCCTTGCCTTTTGACTAACGCAGTCAGGGCACCATTGACTTTGTTCCCGGCAGCGACACGCCTGTCCACATCTAAATCACATCTTCCATCCCGGCTAAAAGCACTCCCCAAGTATACAATTTCATTTACTTGTTCTAGACATTCCTGATTTACCCATATTTCACACTTCGTTCTCTCTTCGTCCCTTTCAAATACCAGAACTTTAGTTTTATTAGCGTTCAAACGGAGACCTTTAATTTCACATTCCTCTTTCATACACGTGACTAATGCCTGTAGTTCTGCCTCTGATGGTGCAATAAGCACTGCATTATCAGCATACAGCAGACAATTTACTTTAATGTCACCCAATTTCACACCCAAACAGCTATCTTTCAGCTTTTGTAAACAGCTGTCGAGATACAGTATGAACAGCCAGGAAGACATGACACAACCCTGTTTTACGCCCGTTTGGACGCTAAACATGGGTGACAGGTCATGCCCTACCCGCACACAGGCTTTACAGTCACAGTAAAGAGACTGCACAGCCCTTAGCAATCGACCATCCACACCATACCCCGGCAACAGTTCCCACATTTTCTTCCTTACAACCTTATCAAATGCTTTCTGAAGATCCACAAAAGCACAGAACATCCTCTGGTTAGCAGCCAGAAGCTTTTCCGTGATCATGCGGAGAGAAAACATTTGATCCGTGCATCCTCTTCCAGGTCTAAATCCGCATTGTGCCTCCCATAGAAATCTTTTCGATTTCTCTTGCATCCTACGTGTCAAAACCTTCGAGTAAACTTTACTTGCTAAACTGGTCAAACTGATCGCCCGATAGCACCCGCAGTCAAAATGTGAACCTTTACCTTTATAAAGGCACAATGACTGCGGATCGCCAATCATCCGGGACATCCCCCGTCCGCCAGCACAAATTGCACAGCAGATGAAAGCTGTCCCAGACGCGAGGCTCACCATACTTGACCATTTCAGCAGTAACTCTGTCTAGTCCCGCAGCCTTACCACATTTCAAACTTCGAATCGCACGTTCAATCTCTTTCATACTGATGACCTCAGTGTCATCGAGGTCCAGGTCGGGCGTACCAGTCACGGCGTCACCCCCCGATCCCTCACTAAGATCATCACATGCATACATTTCTCTATATAAATTCGCTTCATCGCTGCATGACGTCAGATTTTTCTGAGAGGACGTCATTGGTTCTCGAAAGCACTTTGTTCATTCTTAAGGCCGTCGCACCTCTTCGGGTCCTTCCAACCTCTTGCCAGAAAAGTTTTGAGTTCTCCTTAAAGTTGTGCGACAACCTTTCGTCCGCTTCCATTCTACACCTTCCACGCACTTCCTCAATCAATGCTTTCGTGTGAACTTTCTGCAGCCTATATCTTTCTTTCATCTTATCTCTCATATCCTTATCATTACTAGAGGCCAAGTAGTCTAACCATGCTTTCTTCTTCTTCTTTACAGCTTCTTTCACTTCATCACTCCACCATGCATCTCTTCTTTTACTACTGCCTCTTTTTATTGTTCCACACACTTCTTCCGCTGCACTTACCATTCCATTCCTAAGGTTCTGCCATGTTACTTAATATCTTTAAGTCATATTACTTAATCTCTTTAAATACTTTATTCCAAAGCTTAAATCTCTGGAAATATTTTTCTGCAGATAATATGCATTAAAAATGTTCTTTTTATATAGAATAAGTCTAACAAACGAGTTCACAGTCCACCAGATGATTAGTGGATGCTGTGGCCCATAGACATCTTACCTCGTTTAAGAAATGAAAGGCAAATGCATTTTCACTCCTGAGGACTAAGATGGAATGGCTCGTTTCGAAAAAAGTCTCCAGCTCTTTCCGAACACTACACGAAATATGGCAGCATTAAGTTGCTATTTCTTACACTGATAACTGTAACTTATTAGATAAAGTAACGCGGCTATTGTAATAATGACTGAATTTCATAATCCTTACAATTTATGTAGAAGAAACCGGCAAAATAACTTCACTCAATTTTGAAATTAGATTTATAATATTATAAAAATAGAATTTATTATTTATAAAGTATAATTAAATAGCTGAATTTATAACGATTCGATGCGTATATTAAGTTTTATATATAGCTGGCATAAAAAATTAAAAATATATCATTGTTTACATTAGCGCCTACCGGTATCGCGCGACCTCCCGAATGGCCCTTGACACTTGAAGCGTAAAAACAAAAAATGTTCGGGTACTTGAGGGGTTATATGTAACATGATACCCGTATTACGTATACGTATACAGTTTCGGATTTATAAATTATTAAAATTATAAAGTAAAATGATCAAGTAAACGACTTAGTATCGAGTTGGCAAGCAGCTAATTACCTCGAACTTATCACGGTGGCACTAAACGATTCGACGAACGAGTTTCATTCATTCTCCAGAATTTACTTTGTATTAAGACACTGCAGCGTGGAGCGCTGAGGGCACAGCCGTGACTATGACGTAACAAACGGTTTAGTGAAGCGTGAGCGTGTGTGAACTCAATGTAGCAATTACGAGCATTGCTCGGAGAGGCGTCTAATTTTACCACTTAGTGTTAGAGAACGCGTAAAAGACATCTATCAAACGAAGGTATACATATTGTTACAGTTGAGCGTAAAGATTAACTTCTGATTTTTTTTTATTCAGGACAACAATAAACTACATAGTAATGCTTAAACCAAATAGTATTTTATAAATGAAATTAGTCATTATGTAACCAGCACCACATTATAAAGTAATGTTAAATTGGTAACAATAAATAATAAATGCACAGTAAACAGAGTTTAAGTGAAAAAGAGAAAACAAATAAAGTTGACAGTACTCAGTAACATAAAAATGAAAATGAGACAAAAATTGCTAACAATAACAAAGAATTATGTCCTGTCTTGACCTGAACATGTTCTAACGCGTCTAGTAGTGTAAAATATCCTATAATATTACATATTTTGCTTATTTCGTATCGCATATATAAATTTTCAAATAAAGCCTGGAAAAAAGTAATGTTACTATGTTTATCAATATCAATAGATATTTGGAGACGGAACGTGTTGCCTAATGGCACAAAGTCCCAGAAGCCATGCCAAAAATATATATAAAAATTAATAACATGATGAAAAAAATGAATGAATGACAGACTGTCATTTGTTTCACGTTTTGCAGTCGTTATTTGCTCTTGCTGCGTATTGTTATGGATTTTATGATACCCTTACAGCTGTTGCATATTTCACGGACTTCGATACCTTGCACTTACGATTATTTTGGCTTGTGTTATACGGATACTGATTTAGTGCTTTTTGATTGAGATCTAAGATGTTATCGCTCTTGTTGAAAAGCGTTATAATAATAATAATATTTTATTCAGACTCAGTCCATAGAGAAAACCAGCGTAGAATAGCAGCTTAACGCTGCTGTGTTTCGTATGGTGAGTGTAGAGAACCGGAGACCCTTTTTACTGGCAATGAGGCATTCCATCTTAGTCCTCACGGGTGACAACGCATCTGCATCTTGAGTCTTTATTGAGGATAGATGTAGATGTCTATGGGTCGCAGTGGCCACTTACCATTAGGTGGACTGTGTGCTCGTTTGTCACCCTATCCTATAAAAAAATAGATGTTAGTATAACAATAATAATAATTAAAACAAAACTTAAGACTAGTGTTAGTATTTAACTTATTTTTCTTTATATATTTAAATTAACAAATTAAACATCCCGCGTACATTACATATATCTTAAATATTTAATTTTGCATATAGACTTAACCAGTGCCTCATAATGGCCGAGTCTCACCTATCGGCAAGTGTGGTTGGGATGCTGTTGGAAGACTTACGCAAGCGAATAAGTAACGAAGCAGACCTTTTACGTATAACGGCATGAAAGCCATCCGTGTGTGTCTCAGCAAACATGGTAGAAGCACTATAATAACGCGGCAATCCCAAAAGCACCCTGAACGCCTTATTATATTGGATACGCAGGACGTTGTATGCCCGCTGCGTATATCTAACCCACAAGTTGCATGTGTAAAAACACTGACAATACGCTTTAAAAGGCGTTACTTTTACTTCTTTAGTACATCGTGCAAACCTGCGAGCCAGCATATTATAGCGAACAGCCAACGCCCTGCGTTCCCTTTCCATATCTTAGTCATCGTTTAAGTCCTCTGTTACCCAGTGGCCTAGGCACTTAAATTTGAATACTCCCTTCAAAGGACTATCACAGAGTTTATCAATAGGCATGGTGAGCTGCCTTTTGTTGCCTGAATTAAAAAACATAAGCTCTCTTTTTATTACATTACTAGCTGTGCCCGCGGCGTAGCTCGCGTATACAGGTTTTACATAAAGAATTTGTCGTTTAGGTAAGAGAATATTAAACGATTTATTTCATTACTGTATCAATAAGTGGTAACTAAATAAATCATTATCATCAAAGTTCTAAGTCGTTTATGATAGAGCTTCTGTGTAAACGACGTTAGAAGTAGGCTTAGCCGGGGTGTACACAAAAAGATTACGGGGGCTACTAACGCGGGAAAAAGCAACATAGAGTTGGCCATGTGCAAAACAGTCAGTACTGAGGTACACTCCTACAACGCGTAAAGTTTGACCTTGCGCTTTATTTACGGTCATCGCATAACACACGCTCACTGTAACTGGGAACTGAACGTGCTTAAAACTGAAAGGAAAGTTACTTCTTAATAGAGGGTTTTTGGGCATTGCTGCCAGATAAAAAAAACTCATTAAGCTCTAGGACAAAACAAAAAGCGCTAGATTTCATGAAAACAGCGCTTTAAAAAAGCCCTAGATTTCGTGCTAAATTAACTACAAACAAATTTGTGTTTTTTTTATATAATCATAATAAAGAAAACAACATTAAGTTTTTTTTCTGGCAATATTTTTTTGATGTATCAATACTTCGCAGGTCATCGACTTATAATTATGGCAATTGCTGTCAACAGTAGTTAGTACTGTACGAACAATAAAAATGTCATTAATTGTTTTAAAGTGCAATGTATTTCGCAACTTAGTTTCAGATGTCAGCATCTGATTGCGGTTGCTACACAGTTTCTTTGTGATATAACTTCTAAGTAACTTTTAACTTAGCTGTGCTCTAAGCAACTGACTGAAACTGAATAAAGCAAAATACCTAAATGCGTTGCCAAAACTTTAATAAAGGGGATTTCCCCGCTTATAGTCGTTGGTAAAAAAATCAAGTTGATCATCCTAAAGGGGAAGCCAGGAGATCCATAGCACAGGGTATCCTAGTTTGGACTCGTCTCCCATGCTCTTTGTTTTGTGGAAAAAATATGTTTGAAAAAGATAAACTGCAATGTACTATTTGTGGGAAAAAATAATAAAGGTCATTATTATTATTATCGGTAATGTGGACTAACAGTGCTGCTATAAAAGAGTTAATAACCCGCTAGTCGCTAAAATATTGAAATGTGTGCTAAATACACCAAAAAGCGCTGGATTAAGCTAGGTGCTAAAATTTCGAAATGCACGCTATACATTCCAAAAAAGCGCTAAATCTAGTTTCCAAGGCGCTAAAATGGCAGGATTTTGCGTATATTATATTATAAATACAATATCACGACATTTCGTTGCAGAATTTTATTTTTGGTCGGGTTCCGTTGTATAGCTTCGATGGATACAAATTTCTTCAGTAAGTCTCAATACGATTCATCGGCGAAAAATCTCAACACAGCAATTCAGAAAAGTTTGTAATTTGTACAACTCCATCTATTACGTCCTTTGTGTGAGAAAACATAATTTTTAAATCTCTTTTTGTGTTTTAAGTATAAATATATTAATTATTATGGAACGTTTTTTTTACACACAAATCTTTTTATTACTATTTCTGAGATTTTATAGCGCCATTGAACAAATTCGAACCTACATTTCAAAATAATACTCATTACTTTCGATAGAATTAACCAATTTTAATAAAACAAAGATTAAATGTAACTCGAAGATACGCTTTATGATTTTCTTAACGATTTCTTTGAAAATAAAAGATGTTTACTTTAGACGTGATGCGTTCATATAATAACAGACAAATAGACAGACAGACAATTCTAAAAATTATAAAATGTTCTTATTTAATTATTTTCAGTTCCCCATAATGATTTTAGCCACCAAAATATATATACAATGTACAGAAAGAGACACAACATGTTATCATCATTTTTATTATATGTATATATTTAAAGAGAGATGGCGCTGCTAACATCAATTCTAAAAATAAAAGAGATTAATTGACGCGATTGATACATTATATAAAACGCAAGAAAACTTATAAATCAGTGCCTGCACAGTAAGCAAAAAATAAAGTTTGACTCTCGCCAAAACCAACGCAATTGTTAATAGCTCTTTTAAAATTTGATTTACCACATAGAGTACTCGGCGGTAAAGAATAAATTGAGTTTGTCAACACGCAGTAGGGCAGCGAGTAATATAATAAAGATTAGCAGTAAATATGAAAAATCATCTACAGGAAAAAACCACATTGCAATTGCATAACATTTTCACAACACCACCATCTATCGAAGAAATGGGTTAACTATTGTGCTCCAGATTTAGTTAATAAGGTTAATATATTTTTGTATAATATATTTAATACGTTCTTTAATACTTTTGTTTACTGCGTTTTAGATATACGTAATTATATCATTATTTTACATAATTTAACTATGATTTATGATATGATATTAGTTTAAAATGCACTTGATGACTCAAACAAAGCCACCGTTGAGCAAATTCGTACCTATACTTCCCTACCCATACTTCAGAATATTTATCATAACTTTTGATGGAATGAACTGATTTTAATGAAATAAAGACTAAATGTAACCCGAAGATACACTTTATAATTTTCTTAACAATTCTTATGATATAAATTAGTACTTTATACGTGATATGTTAACAAACAAACAGACAGACAGACAGACAGACAGATAGACAGAAAATTCTAAAAATGGTAGAAATGTATTTAATTACTTACTTTTAGTACCCCTCAATCACTTTTATTACAAAAATATAAAATGTACAGACATCTGCTATTTACAGTTTTATTATATGTATAGATATTTGACAACGCATGTGCAGTTTGATCCTTAATTGAGAATAAATGTAGATGTCTAAGTGTCACTTCATCCACTTATCATCAGGTAGACTGTGTGCACTCTTGTCACCTTATTCTATAAAAATATAAACTAAGTCTATCAAGTTTATACACGTATACAAGTACTAGCTATGGAATAAGTTCTTTGTCCTCATAATGATTGCAAAAAGAGAATTTCATAGTGTTTATGTCACGACTTGTTATAGTACAAAGTAGTAGAGCAATTAATGTCCCCGGCTTTACCGCAAGGGAAATTAACCTCATTAGCGACGTTGAGTAGAAAATCACTTAGTCGTACGTCGCACAATGCATTATGTGGAAATGCCTCACGGCCTTACGACAGTTCAGTTTTTGTACGCTTGATATATTTCATTGCATTCAAATCTATTGAAAGTAGTACATATAGATAATATTTGCAACGTATTTCAATAATATATGCTCCTTCTTCAGTCGAAATATCCCATTGCTGGACATAAAGAAACATATATTATCTATACATATAATAAAAATGTAAATAGCCGATGTCTGTACATTTTAGATTTATATAATAAAAGTGATTGAGTGGTACTAAAATAAGTAATTAAATACATTTCTACCATTTTTAGAATTTTCTGTCTGTCTGTCTGTCTGTCTGTCTGTCTGTCTGTTTGTTTGTTAACGTATCACGTATAAAGTACCAATTTATATCAGAAGAATCGTTAAAGAATTTATAAAGTGTATCTTCAGGTTACATTTAGTCTTTATTTCATTAAAATTAGTTCATTCCATCAAAAGTTATGATAAATATTCTGAAGTATGGCTGCAAAGTATAGGTACGAATTTGTTCAATGGTGGCGTTTGTTGAGTCATCAAGTACATTTTAAACTAATATCATATTATAAATCATAACATAATTAAATGATGTAAAATAATGTTCTATAATGATGTAATTATATCTAAAACGCAGTAAACAAAAGTATTGCATAAAGAACGTAATAAATATATTAAAAAATAATACCTTATTATCTAAATCTTAAGTACAATAGTTAAACCATTTCATCGATAGATGGTGGTGTTGCACAAATGTCATGCAAGAAGGCAGGTTGTGGTTTTTTTCTGTAAATGACTTTTCATATTTGCTGTTAATCTTTAAATTACTCGCTGCCCTACTGTGTATTGACAATGTCATTTATTCTTTACCGCCGAGTACTCTACATGGTAAATCAAATTTTAAAAGAGCTATTAACAATTTCGTTGGTTTCGGCGAGAATCAAACTTTCTTTCTTGCTTACGATGTAGGCCTGATTTATAAGTTCTTTTAAGTTTTTTTTATTGTATCAATCGCGTCGATTAATCTCTTTTATTTTTAGAATTGATTTTAACAGCGCCATCTATCCTTATATCTCTATACATGCGGTAATCACATGCTGTGTCTGATTCTGTACATTGTATAGTATATTAATTTGTAACTAAAATCATTATGGGGACTGAAACTCATTAAATAAGTACATTTTTATAATTTTTAGAATTGTCTGTCTATCTGTTTGTATATAAACTTATTACTTACTTACTTTGTCTATGTCTTAAGTAAACATCTTTTTTTCAAAGAAATTGTTTAGAAAATCATAAAGCGTATCTTCCAGTTCATTTAATCTTTGTTTTATTAAAATTGGTTAATTCTATCGAAAGTTTTGATTATTATTTTGAAATGTAGGTTCGATTTGTTTAAAGGCGCCATAAAACCTCAGAAATAGTAATAAAATGATTCCTTTTTATAAAAAAACGTTTTATTATAATATATTTATACTTTAAACACAGTAAACAAAAAATATGTTTTCCTTAAATTAAAAAAGGATGTCTTCCACGAAGAACGTAATAGATGGCGTTGTACGTTAACGAGTCCATTCAAGCTGAAAGAGCCGTGTAGGGTGTAGCTAACAGCACAAACATCATCAAAAACAAATATCAGAAAAAAGATACGTACGCCCAAGCTAAATGTAGCAAAATTGCATCAAAAACAATATGTCATGATGTTGTTTTATACCAAGAATCCACCTTATATCAAATAACTTTCCTTTCAGTTCTAAGCGTGTTCTGTTCCCACTTCCCATTCCAAGTCAGCGTGTGTTATGCGATGACCGATGACCGTAAATAAAGCGCAAGGTCAAACTTTACGCGTTGCAGGAGTGGACCTCAGCCTCAGTAGGGACTGTCAGTAGGGACTGTTTTGCACATGGCCAACTCTATGTTGCTTTTTCCCGCGTTAGTAGCTCCCGTAACATTTTTCTGTACGCCCCGGCTGTCTACTTCTAACGTCGTTTACACAGAAGTTCTATCACAAACGACTCAGAACTTTGAGCATAACGATTTATTTTGGTGCCACTTATTCATATAGTAATGATATAAATCTTTTAATAGGTATTCTCTTACCTAAACGTCAAATTCTTTATGTAAAACCTATATACGCGAGCTACGCCGCGGGCACAGCTAGTATTACATAAACACACAACATTAGAAAACAGACTTTCGTAGTACAAATTAAAAATTTGTAATAATTCTGTTGTGTGATATCAAAATGATCCCACCTTAATGATAATCTGACACAGCCACACAGCCGCCACATCGCTGGTTTTCATTTGTGACCTTAGTTGACCTTTAAACCTTAAACAACTGGACATTGATGTAAAAGGACATACACTAATTGATTAAAATAACATGGATCCGTTGTAGATGGTTTTGACACAATCGCCATTGTTGGTAAATTGATGGGAAATCGTATTACATGACGTCGCACGCCATTGAAATTTTTATACTAAATAGAATAAATTTAATTCAATATAAAATACAGGAATACTTACTGAAAGCAATAAACATTTTACCACTGGTTTAGAAAAAAATCTATCCTGAGAAGAACCGGCAATAAACAAAGCGGTACTTTATTAAACAGTAATTTACAATATTTCATACAATTAAGTAAGAAACAGAATGTTTTTTTTTTTAATTTAATTTATTTCGAAACCAACAGCGTTCTAATTAGTTAACATTAAACAATATTATTCTTATAATAAAGGCCAATAACAGGTTTCCTTTAATTACTAAGGCATAACATACTACGGTCGTAATGATTAGTATCAGTTGGTATACATTCAATTTTACACTTATAACATTAAATGTTTGCATCTGTTCCCTTAGGCAATATGCACATTTGACAAGTCTCATACACAAATTCATAAACATATGTACATGCACACTAATAAAATCAGTAACAGCACACACTGCTCAACGGTACCAAACAAATAAACACGAATACACACATGTTACTTTTTATACACAAGATTAACAGTATATTATTATGATTTTTACTCTACTATAAATTATGTTATGTTATGTTATGTTATTTTATTTAGGTTCTAGCTTTAGTTTTAAGATTTTCAATAGCTAAGCGCCTAAAAGCGTTCTTACTGTAGTGAAAGATATCAATTTCTCTAAAGAATTCATTGTAAACACTGGGTAGACGCGAGAGGGGTGCATTACGCGCGTAATTAGTACCAGCGCGCGGTACACTTAACAGGGACGGCCGGCGGCGCGTGGCGCGGCGGGCACGTTGTAAAGGCACGTTAAGCCCCACGCTCGTAACTAGCTCGGGGCAATCAATGCGTCCGTGCACTATATCGTACAGCAGGCATACATCCACTAGTTTACGTCTATCTTCAAGGGTAAGTAAGTTAAATCGGTCACAGTTCTCTTGGTAGGTTGGTAAGGCTGGTTTATATACGCGATAATTAAGATGCTTAATAAATATTTTCTGTACGCGCTCTAGACGATTTATGTAAATAGCGTATTGGGGGGACCAGACCGGGCAGGCATATTCAACGACACTGCGGACATAAGCATTATATAAGGCATTCAAGGTACTTAGATTTTTAAAAGGTTTGCATGACCTAATGACAAATCCTAGATTTTTGAAAGCTTTGGCCGCTATTTTGTTAACATAGTCAGACAAAAGCATTTTACTATCGAAGTATACGCCAAGATCTCTCACAATCGATGTTCTACGAATTGGTATTCCATTAAAGTTGTAGCAGTACAATATTGGGTTAGGTTTTCTCGTGAAAGTAATGCACTCACATTTATTAATGTTAACTGTTATATTGTTCTCTAAGTAATAATTTAATAAAGTGTCTAAGTCAAGTTGCATTTTAAAACAGTCCTCTACACTTTGAATCTTGATGAATATTTTTTTATCATCGGCGTACATTAAATGTTGTGTAAATGTAAAACAATTGATGATATCGTAGACATAAGCATCATAAAATAAAGGTCCTAAATGGGAACCCTGGGGTATACCCGTAGGTATGTCGATGAAGTCCGATCTGTATCCCCCCAGCACCACAGCTTGCGACCTGTTATGTAAGTACGACTCGATCCACCTGAGCAGATCCCCGTGAATACCCAACATCTGAAGTTTTCTCAAAAGAATGACGTGGTCCACACGATCGAAAGCTTTTTCAAAATCGGTGTAGACCACGTCAATTTGCCCTCCGCCATCCATATTTGATAGTACATAGTTGGAAAAGCACGCGAGATTTGTGACAGTGGAGCGTTGTCTGAGAAATCCGTGCTGGGCATCTGGTAGGCCTTTACTTATAACAGGATATATGGTATCAAAAACTATTTTTTCGAAGACTTTACAAATTGTATTTAATATTGAGATCCCCCTGTAGTTTTCAATTTTACTTTTGCTACCTTTCTTATGTATAGGCACCACGTGCGCTTTTTTCCAAATTCTAGGAAAGACTCCCTCGCGGAGTGAAATATTAAATATAAGGGCTATAGGTGTGCAGACAGTCTTTGCACAGTTACGCCAGAATAATGGTGGAATATTATCACACCCAGCTCCCTTTGAGATGTCTAGGAGATTTAATTTTTTCCCGACCAGAGACTCCTCAACATGGATTTTGGAAATGGCGTCACCAACTATGCTATCACGCTCAATTTCTGTAGACCCAATGGATGGGACTCCGAAAACGTTTTTGAAGAAATCGTTAAATGCATCACATATGTCTCTCCCATTGGATACTGTATTTTCACGGTATGACATTTGTTTGGGATAGTTAGATCCTCCGCGCATAGATTTTATATAAGTCCAAAATGCCTTTGGTGTATATTTAATAGATTTTTCTGCCTGTTTTGTAAAATTTTTGAAGCATTGGTCAGTCACGCGTTGTTGTCGTTTACGTAGAAATGAAAATTCATCATAATCTAAATAATTGCCGTATTTTTTCCATCTTTTATTATATTTTTCTTTTATTATTTTTATTAGAGCTTGGTTGTACCAGAATGGATAAGTATAATTGCCATGTGTTGTTTTATAAGGAATATGTTTTGTGATTATGTTATTAATTGTGTCATAAAAAATATTACAAGCATCTTCAGCTCCGCACGAGCCCAACAAAGATAGCCAATCGATGTTATCAAGCGCTTGATTTATTTTATCATAATTGCCTCTATGGAAGTTATGCTTTGAGAGTGATGCTTCAACTAGAGGAGTTAATGTGATATCTAAGACCTCTATTACAAGAGGTGGGTGGGCCCGGTCAATGTTAACTAGGGGTGAAGTGCAGTTAGTGATTTCCAATGGAAGATCGGAAAATGCTAGGTCTAATGTATTGCCAGCGTGGTTTATTATGGTGTTATATTGTTTTAACCCTAGAAAACTCAATTCTTCTGTCAGTCTGATTCCAGCATCCCGCACGTCCACGTTACAACCACTTGTATGCACAGGGCCATCCCTGTGCCACGATATACATGGCAAATTGAAGTCGCCCATCACTAAAAATGTCCCTGTGTACCATTTGTGCCCATTATACTTGTAAGAGTTTGCAGTAGGCATTCTATATCACCCGGAATACGCTCCGAGTCAGGTGGAATATAAATCACGCTAATACATAGGTCAGCAGCGGCCGCAAGCGCACGCGCCGGCACCGACACCGTCACAATCTCCGTGCGTGGCTCGAAGCCCGCAACGACCGCATCGGCGATTACGCAGCGCGTCGCGCCCAGTCCGCAGCGTATCAGTATCATAACACCTCCTCCAATTTTTTTACAACTTAAGTCAGGATCACGGTCATGGCGAAACACGTCATATCTGTTATCGCAAAATTCCCTATCGAAAATCCCATCATGCAACCAGGTTTCTGTTATTACAATAATGTCATACTCATTGCACAAAATTTGATGCCGCAGTTGTAAACATTTGGTTCTCAGTCCGCGGGCATTTTGATAGTAAATAGATAAATCTTTCCCTGATTTGTTATATTGGACCGCCATTTTAAACATATATTAATTTAATAAATTGTAACTGTCTTATAAGTATACCGGAAACAAATATGAAAATTAATAACAACCACGGATATGTATTGGTAATACATAATACATTTTTGGTATTATGTTTACGAGTTTTAAGTATGTTTCTATTACTTGTTGCATAATGAGATTTACGTTCGCACACGCTAAACATACCACTTCTGCAGAATAACAGTAACGAATAAAGATTGTCTTTTATATTATAAGACTTTACGTGTGCTTGTGATAGAATATTGAAGTGTTTACTTACTGAGCGTAATGTACTACTAATATGCGGTAAGCGCACCATTTCGCGAGCAAGTTGGCGGTATTGTAAAATAAAAATGTTACTGGTGCAGAACGCCGAGCACCCAATGCCAATACTTGTAATTAGTTGTGATTGCGTAGTACTTTGCTCATTAGAAACAATGATGAGAGACGTTATTTGATATGCCATTATGTGCTCATGGATATTACAGGTCCTCATAAGTTCAAAAAAGACATGTGCATAAAAAAAAACTAGTCTTAGACTTTACTAGTTTGTTACAGTGAGCCAAAAAGTTCATACTTTGTGTGTTACGGTACCTGCCATTTAATCGACAAATCACTATAAAGTTGCAGTGCACTATGCGAAAGGGAGAAGGCACAAATGCAAAAGTACAATATATAACAGTAATTAGTTCGATCACAGAGTAGACTATCTTCAGAGAAAATATGGACAAAAACGTTTCTTCAATTAACACAGTATTTTCGAAAGCAATTAAATTATATATTCTTATATTATTACGGTTAAGATAAAGATTAGTAATCATTAACAAACCATAGACACCAAAACCAATAAGGAAAAATAGTAACATTATAAAAACGTCATCAGCTATTGTTTGGTGATAATTTTCTTGAGATCCTCCTCGTCGAAAATTTGCAGGCCAGGAGATGTATCGTTTCTTCGTACGAAAATTCTTCCGTTTTTTGTCCAGACGAACTGGTACTGATTCAATTTAGCAAAATCTTTGCACTTTTTTAGGAGCTGCTTATTGTGAGAGGTTAAGTGCTCGTTAATAAAAATTGGTCTGCTTTCACCTGCTAGCCCAATGTCCTCAGTGCTTAGACGATTTTTACGCGATAAAGATATTAGATTATCTTTCAGGAGTCTTGATTTCATTTTGGCAATAATCACCCTCGATCGACCTGGCAATTTTACTTTTGGAGATACTCTGTTAACCTGCAGAATGTCATTTATATTGACTGCAACTCCGATGTGTTTACATATTTTGAAGATGGTATCATTTAGGTCCTCGTTGATTGATTCTGGTATGCCGACAAGTTCCACATTTAGCAGTCGGTCACGTTGTTCATTAATGTTCATTTGTCGATTTAATTGTTGATTTTGTAGTTTGAGATTATTAATTTCCGATTTGAGGTTGTCGGTTTTCTTTGTGTGCTCAGATAGGACTTCAATCTTTTTGGTGGTTTCATCATGCCAGTCAGAGTTAAACTGCACTGATTTTTGAAGTGTGATTATATCTTTTTGCATTTCGGATTGTTGTGCACTGAGTACTGCGACACATGCTTTTACTTCTGTATATTCCTTCCGAGCATTTTTTATCTCTGTCTTCAATTCCATAGAATCTTCTTTTAATTTTGTTAGATCTTTTTTAATTATATCATTTAATGTGTGGTTTATTTGTGAAAGATTTTTATCAAACTCTGTTTTCCAGCTATCCATTTTTTTAAATATAGTATCCGTAAATGATTGGAACGATTCTGTGATATCATGATCGTTCTTTCGCTTTCTTATGCTTATATTCGATAAATCTGGATCAGAATCGTGACGTTTATTAGGAGGTGAGCGTTGCATTTTGCGGAAGGATTTCTCTGAACTCCAGCTACTCTGTGTTATGCGAGTGAGATGCAATAATAACCGGAGGGCAACTTCACTGCGAAGGACACACAACACGGCACGTAACCACTGACACTAGCAATGATAAATAAACTCTATTGTAATTGCAATAATTATGATTTTAGAATGAAACTACTTATTTAAAATGATTTAATTTTAACTAAACGGTACGACACGTCCGTATGCGCCGCGACTCGTAACGCTAAATGTAAGTTAGCGATCACCTCATTCCCCGGGGAAGGAATACGTGCTGGTCTGGATATTATAGGTCCAGCGTATACGGGAAGATAAAAACCTAGGGAGATACCTATGTCTACTTGTGAACAGTCGCAAGTTGATGATAATTTTAAAAGACGCCATGTATCATTTAATACGTGGAAGAGCCACGCTATTGCTATATTATGGTTTTTTTTTCCCAAATTCAAATCGTTTATTGCAAATATAAGTTGATACAGTTGATACGTAGTTTATCACTTATAGAACAAACATTTAGTACAGCTATATTCCGCCATTTGGCATGCAATGTTTATCACATTTTATTACTTTTATATTAAATTACTTAAACATACTCTAGTTAAAATTGGAATTCACATGATACAAAATCAAAAATAATAGCGATAAGTAAATTTAGATAATATTGTATAAGTCAAGTCGATTTAGTTATTCTCAGTCATGGTTGTACGAATGGGTCGATTCAATCAGAGAAGAACCACACTCTCACAGAATACCAGCGTTAAATACCAGCATAACACTGTTGTTTTGTACAAAGAAAACCGTAGTCCCGTTTTGCTGGAAATGAGGCATTCCATCTTAGTTATTGCATTTTGATTCTTAACCGAGGATAGATGTAGATGTTTATTGGCCACAGCATCCACTTACCATCAGGAGGACTGTGTTCGTTTGTTACACTTATTCTTCTAAAAATATAGATTGAAATATTGTAACTTTCATTTCGAATGGGAACAAACATTTTCCATCGCATAATACATCATGATAGATTTCCCTAAAGAACCTTTCCTTTCTATATCTACATCCGTTTGCGACGGGGAGCATGCGACTGCAGAGCGAGCCAGTGTAACGAGATTCGGGTTTTGTGCCGCGCAATCAGCGCCCGTATTTACTCAGAACCGGAGCGAATCACCAACGAACTTGAGTGAGTTAGACAAATGAAAAAGTACATGCATGTGTGGGCAAAGCGAAAATCGACATCAAATGCGAGGATGTTTGTTTTGCTTAAAATAGTTTATGCATATTCAATATTGAATAAATAGTTCAGTTGGAGGTATTATAGGCTTCTGTTTTTTTTTTAATACTTTTACTGATTTAACATTTTCTTGGTTCAGGTGGGGTTCGAACTCAAGTAGTGTGCCATCTAAGCGAGCTACCCCCGACTTTCCTTCTGTGTTTAATGTAAACATTTTATATTTTAGGTATATTCATTCTATCCTCGATTAAGAGTTAAAAATGCGTTGTCACTCTTGAGAACTAAGATGCAATGCAGATTTTCCTGTAAAAAGGGTCGCCGCTTCTCTACTACTATACGAAAGGCAGCAGTATTAAGCTACTTTTCACGCTGGTGTTCTGTGAGAGCGTGGTCCTTTCCCGGTTGAGTCGACCTATTCGTGCTACAATCATAGTTGCAGCATGGCTGTACATCCTAAACATTTCTACCTTCATGCATCGTCCACTACTAAACTTATGATTGGGAATTAGTGTAATGAATAATAATATAACTTTAGACAGCATGTCGTAGCTTCGCGTACCTTTAATTTGTGCCGTTGGTTTAATTACGCCTAATTCAAGCCATAAAAATGTCCCTTATAAACGCAAATCCAATCTAAATCCGTTAGGAGCTTCTCGAGTCTTAATGAACGGACACGAGCGGGATCACGGGTCTGATTTATTATTGCACGTGTAACTTACGCTCACGGCTTTGTGAGTAGTAAGCAACTTACCTGCTTATTGCAATGTAAATATAGATTTTAGTCCTTTGAAAGGTCAGTGCAATATTTTTCGCCGACTTTGAAAGGGAAATGTTTTCGATTCAAGTGCATTTCGTTTGAATGTATATTTAATTTAAATCTTCTTTCTTAATAGGTTAAATTTCTCTAAATTTGAAGAATAATTTCACCCACACAAACCCTTTTGATGGCAAATTATTATTATTACTATATAACTGCCTTTTGGCTATACTTTTTTTATAGGATAAGGGTGACAAACGAGCACACAGTCCATCAGGATGGTAAGTGGTTGCTGTGTCCCATAGACATCTACATCTATCTTCGATTACGAATCAAAATGCAGATGCATGGTCACTCGTGTGGACAAAGATGGATTGCCTCATTTCCAGTAAAAAGAGTCTCCGGTTTTCTACACTCACCATATGAAACACAGCAGCGTTAAGCTGCTATTTTACGCTGGTATTCTGTGAGAGCGTTGTCTTTCCCCGGTCGAGCCGACCTATTTGTGCTACAACCATAATATAGCTGCAGCATGGCTCTACCACGTTTAAACTCTCTCTGCCGTTATATTGATTGGTGGAGCATATGTGTCGACCTCATGCGGGTGGTAGTTGGAGGAAGAATCTGAGGAAGCTCTCAAGGCTGCGGCCGAAAGCCGTGTAACGTTCGAACCCGTTCCCTTGGGTTGAGCGGTATACTCATGACACGCTCTGCGGCCAATTGGCCGTGCTGACCATGCAATTGGTGGTGATGCCTTACACTCACATCACGTCTGCAGAAACGGCTGTCTGACAGGTGGTGGCTCTCTCTAAGGGCTTTTAATAGCCAGTGTGCATATTATTCAACGTGTTGCCTAAACCGTGTGACGTATATACACTGCGGCTGGATTTGATCGTACTATGTATGGCGTTTACACACATTAGCATGCGCGACTTCGGTTAATGTTTGTGCTTACGCATTACTAAGGAGCCAAGTCCTCTTTTACTTGTTCGCCAGTTATTTTACTGTAGACTACGGGCCAGTTCCCAACATACTTCCCCTTCGAATGTGTGCGTTGGTTGGTTGGCGCTAACCGCACACGGTGTGTTTGGAGCCGTGTTCCTCGCCCACATTTTTTTAAATGTGGTAAAGCGAAGCTCTTGTCTCTGGTATTTTATATTAATGTTACGCGCCATTATTAATGTCTTGTACATGGCAACACTAGTAACACTAGCGCCCTCTAGTGTCGAGTAAAAGAAAGTGTTGCGCGCCACTATTAATGTCTTGTACATGGCAACACTAGTTACACTAGCGCCCTCTAGTGTCGACTAGCAGAACTAGGAGAGTCGAGATCTTTCCAGAAATTTCGGGACCGATATGTACTCGAACATTCTAGATGTCGCTACAGTGGAAGGTTCTGGAAACTGTCTGAGGCCCTATATAAGGCCGGTATGGACCACGACCAAGGCAGTATTGAATTGGTGATACAAAAGAATACTTCGAAGCGAAATAACGGCGAACTGTGTTTTATTATTAGTGTGATTTTAAGTTATAATTAGTGTTGTGTAATTAAATAGTCAATTTTGGTAATTCACTCGGCAGTTTTTAATTATCTCGAACCCCAAGCTCGTAACAATTGGTGTCAGAAGTGGGATCAAATCATGCCGATTTTACCAAAGGACGACATGGAGGGTATCCGTACCCGAAGTCAACGCCAGCTGGAGACGGACCAGAGACGATTTAGTAATGCATCGCCGCAAACGTCGGAGGGCCAGCTGCGGACCGAGAAGGCCGGGCCGTCAGCAGCTCCTGTATCTGCAGCACCTGACTTAGGTGTTCTGATGATGATGCTGCAGGAGCAAGCCCGCTGACAAGAGGAACAGGCCCCCGTCGGTTGGAAGAGCAGTTGCAGCGTGGACAGGAGGAACAGGGCCGCCGGTTGGAAGAGCAGCTCAAACGTGATAAGGAAGAGCAGATACTTCTCATGAAGGACCTTCACGCTACCTTTGGGAAAGAGATAAGGGAGGTGAGGGATAAGGTTGCACGATATGACAACCGCCTGTCCGAAGTTGAAACTCGAATCGACCAAGTGTACAATCGGGTTGACAACGTGATGGCTGACGTTAAGAAAACGCTGAACAACCTCAAACTTGGGGAAGGAGTTACAGTTCCCGTGGTAGCTACAACACCTTCGCTACGTGGATTCAAAGTGCCGCCGTTCGACGGGAGTTCTTCCTGGTCGGCCTACAAAATCCAGTTCGAGGCTGTCATGAAAGCGAGCGGCTGGAATAAATGTCAGGCCATTACTGCTCTCACCCTAGGCCTACGCGACCAGGCCTTAACTGTTCTGGAAGCTCTCGGTAAGGAAGTGACTTACGAGCAGCTCCTTGAGGCATTGGAGGCGAGATATGGCGATGCTCACCTGGAACACGTCTTTCGTGCGCAGCTCAAAGATTGCGTGCAACGCAGTAACGAAAACCTGCAGCAGTGGGCCCTTGAGGTGGAGAAGCTGGTTCGAAAAGCGTACCAGTCTGTACCTGCGCTCATTGTAGGGAACCTGGTGCAGACATTAATCGACGGCATCCGCGACCTTGAAGTCAGAGCTGCTGTGAGGCTCGGGCACCACGAGACGCTTAAGGACGCCTTGACCCATGCACTGGAGGTGGAAGCCGTGCGGCAGGATCATCGTTCCCACCGCGTCAGGAAGGTTGCAGCAGCTACAGTTCAGGATCGCAATAAGGGCTACAGCCCTAGGTGCTACGGCTGTGGGGAAAGGGGCCATCTCCGATCCAGCTGCCCTAAACGAACTGTAGAAAGGGAAGGTGATCGATATCGAGAGGGTAGTGTGGCTGACAGCACCGCCCAGCAGCAGCAGGGAAACTGGCGGGTGCTGGCTGATGTTAAAAGAGCCCCAAGGATTTCGATCTCACAAACCCATGATGGGAACAGCCTAATCATCAAGGGCGAAGTCAACGGAACGCCGTGTAAACTTACCATAGACACTGGAGCCTCTCGCACGGTTGTCAGTTCCCAACTTATAAGTCGGTTCTTTGGGGACTCCGCATACAACCGAGAACGCATTAATTTGGTGACGGCCACCGGTCAGCGCATACCCGTCCGTGGAGAGAAGGAGATGGAGTTGAAGCTAGGAAACATGATCTACCTGCATAATGTCATCGTGGCTGATATAATGGACGACTGCATCCTGGGCCTAGACTTTATGAGGAAGAATTGTTGTGAGATCGACGTTAAGCAAGGTGTTTTGAAATGTGGACAAGAGGAACTTTTCGTGGAAGGGGCGTTACCAGGGAATGTGTACAGCCTTAAGAAGATTGTTCTTCCGCCGAGATCGGAAACGATTGTGCCGGTTAGACTTCCACGGATACCTGGGCAAACTCTTCGTTGTGTACTCGTGGAAAGGGTAGACAATGACCTTCCATGGAAAAAGCCTCGAACCTTGGTCAGAACCGCCGACATCTCAGGAGTACGTGTGCTGAACCTTTGTAATCAGGAACAGATTATAGAAAAAGGCACATTGGTTGGTACTAGTGAGGAAGTGGATTGGTTGCGTCGGTGCGAATATCTATCGACTGGGACCCCCAGCAAGGATGGACAAACTAGAGTGACCACACTTTTAGAAGACTGTCGCAGCGTTCTCTCCCCGAATGAAACGGTCAAAGCGAAGAAGTTGTTACTCAAGTACGCCAATGTTTTCTCGTCAAACGAAGCTGACATAGGAAAGACTGGCTTAGTTCAACACAAAATAAACACAGGACAAGAATTGCCTATTCGTCAGCGGCCAAGAAGATTGCCTGTAGCACGTGAAAAGGAAGTGGAAACCATGATTGAGAGAATGGTGAAGGATGGTGTTATTGAACCTTCATCTAGTCCATGGTGTTCACCTGTGGTGCTGGTAAAGAAGAAGGACGGCAGCATGCGGTTTTGTGTTGACTACGGCCGCCTGGACGACGTTACAAAGAAGGACAGCTATCCCTTGCCAAGAATTGATGACACGCTGGACATGCTTACAGGCGTAAGGTGGTTTAGTACGCTGGATCTGAAAAGTGGCTACTGGCAGGTTGAAATTGACCCTAAGGACAAGGAGAAAACTGCATTCTCCACAGGAAAGGGCCTGTGGCAATTTAAAGTCATGCCGTTTGGATTGTGCAATGCTCCAGCAACGTTTGAAAGGTTGATGGAGCTTGTACTTACCGGGCTAATTGGAGATGCCTGTCTCGTCTATTTGGATGACATCATCATCGTAGGCCGTACGTTTGAGGAACACCTTCAAAACCTGGAACGCGTGCTCATGAAGATCCAGAGTGCCAACCTCAAGTTGAGTCCAAAGAAGTGCTCACTATTCAAACGGCAAGTTAGTTTTTTGGGGTATGTAGTGTCGGAAGAAGGTATCCGCACGGATCCAGAGAAAATTGCTGCTGTTTAGGAGTGGCCGGTCCCAAAAGACAAGACACAGGTTAGAGCATTTTTGGGTTTGTGCTCTTATTATCGGCGATTTGTGAAGAACTTTGCAGATATAGCCAAACCTCTGCACAAGCTAACCGAGGAGAAGCGACAATTCTGCTGGGATGAAAGTTGCGATATTGCATTCCAGGAGCTCAAGAACCGTCTGTGCAAAACACCTATTTTGGGGTACCCTGATGCGGGCAAGGAATTCATAGTTGACACAGACGCAAGTGATATAGGACTTGGCGGTGTGTTGTCTCAACGGAATGGTGATCAAGAGATTGTGATAGCGTACTTCAGCAAATCGTTGTCAAAGCCGGAAAGGAACTATTGTGTCACAAGACGGGAATTGCTTGCTGTGGTAAAGTCCTTGCAGCATTTTAGCAAATATCTTCTAGGGCGGAAATTCCACTTACGAACTGACCATGCTGCACTGAAATGGCTATTGCTGTTCAAAAATCCGGAAGGACAAGTTGCGACATGGATTGAACTACTGCAGGAATACGACTTTGTGATCGAACATCGCAGCGGGAAATCTCATGGCAATGCAGATGCATTGTCAAGAAGACCTTGCCCTGAAGATTGCAAGCATTGTACTAGGCAAGAGGGTAAGGAAGTGGTATCTGTGAGAATGCTCAGGACAGACCAGCTCAGCAATGAGTGGAAGTACAGCCTACAACATCCACAGCAGGAAGATTCGGACATTAAGCCGATTCTGGAATGGATGAAGGCCAGTGCTCTTAAGCCCAAGTGGAGCGACGTCTCAGCAATGAGTTCGACCACGAAAAGCTTTTGGGCCCAATGGGACAGCTTGCTGATTCAGGATGGAGTCCTGTGCCGTAAATGGGAAAATGGTCGGGGAGACAGGTGTCATTTGCAAATGGTTGTCCCTAAGGCTAAAGTGCCGGATATTCTACAGCTGTACCATAGTGGTTGTTCATGAGGCCACCTAGGAGTTAAACGAACTCTCCTGAAGATCCGAGAACGGTTTTACTGGGTCCACTGTCGTGACGATGTCAAGGACTGGTGCCGCAAATGTACAAGTTGTGCGGCTGTAAAGGGACCTCAAATTCGTAGTAGAGGCGCATTGAAATTGTACAATGTTGGTGCACCATGGTAGAGGATAGACGTTGCGGGTCGTTTCCAGAAACTGAAAGTGGTAACAAGTATTTCATGGTTGTGATGGATTACTTCACTAAGTGGCCAGAAGTCTTCGCCATTCCAAATCAAGAAGCTTCAACCGTTGCAGATAAACTAGTTCATGAAGTCTTCTGTCGTTTTGGAGTACCTTTAGAGATTTACAGCGATCAAGGAAGGAATTTTGAGTCTCAAATATTCCAGGAAACTTGCCGAGTTATGGGTACTCAGAAAACACGAACAACTTCTTACCACCCACAATCTGATGGAATGGTAGAAAGATTTAATCAGACATTGGAGAGGTACCTAGCAAAAGTTGTGGAAAAACGGCAACGAGACTGGGACAGGCACATACAACCGTTTTTGTTGTCATATCGAAGCGCTGTTCACGAAAGTACATCAGTGACACCAGCTTTCGTAAACTTTGGGAGAGAATTGCGGCTGCCTGCAGACCTGATCACCGGAATACCACCTGATGCCCCACGCAGTATAAACGATTATGCAAATGACTTGCGGAACAAAATGAATGACATTTATGAGCACGTCAGATAGACGGGCCAGCAAACGTCTGAGAAGATGAAAACACGGTATGACCGCAAAATGAACAACAAGGGGTTTGATGAAGGTTCACTAGTGTGGTTACACAATCCAGTTCGCAGCAAAGGGAAATCTCCTAAGCTTCAAGCTAAATGGGACGGACCGTACCGGATTGTGACAAGGATCAATGACGTAACCTACCGGATACAGAAAGGTGTCAGAGGTACTCCTAAGATTGTCCATGTGGATCGAGTGGCGCGTTATTATGGGGCCAATAATGCTCGGGACGAGTATGTCTTAGGAGGGGGCAGTGTTACGCGCCACTATTAATGTCTTGTACATTGCAACACTAGTTACACTAGCGCCCTCTAATGTCGAGTAGCAGAACTAGGAGAGTCGAGATCCTTCCAGAAATTTCGGAACCGATATGTACTCGAACATTCTAGATGTCGCTACAGTGGAAGGTTCTGGAAACTATCTGAGGCCCTATATAAGGCCGGTATGGACCACGACCAAGGCAGTATTGAATTGGCGATACAAGAGAATACTTCGAAGCGAAATAACGGCGAACTGTGTTTTATTATTAGTGTGATTTTAAGTTATAATTAGTGTTGTGTAATTAAATAGTCAATTTTGGTAATTCACTCGGCAGTTTTTAATTATCTCGAACCCCAAGCTCGTAACATTAATATTGTGTCTTTTCTAAGCGGGATGGGATTTATTAATAAGGAATTGAATGATGTGAACCTGATACAAGTGAAATGGGGACGATTTAATATTCTTAACTTTTTGAGCCCTGACTTCGTGAACGGGGTTCTCTAGATTAAAAGCGTTATCAGGCACTACCAATGGCTTTCGACTGCTCTGGTAAGTAAATATTCATTCCTCCAAGAATCACCTAAAAGAACTAAGCTACTATTGAAAAACAACGTAAATAAGAGTTCTAATTAAAACGATCACGACATAAATATATTAAACGGCCTATAACTAAACCTTTAGAAAGATCCTTGAGACAGATCAATATAGTTATCATAACGGTCACGTAAGTTTTACATATTTTATAGATAAGGTAGAGGGGGAGGGGGGGGGACTGAGCGTTACATTAATATTAGCTAATTAAGCTGTATGCTCGTTTACTTCGTTTTTTTATCGAAATAAATAATAAAAAGCATGATGTGTCAAATACCAAATGTTATGAATTCTAATATTTTAACTATAGCGGCCCCAATACAAATCACTCGTACTAACAGCCTCCTATAAATTGCAGTAACCTGGCACTTTAGGAGAGTAATTGTCTGGAACCTCCGGCCGTGTACACAGTTGAGACATTATTAATCTTCTTATCGACATGCTTCTAGTTGTTGTTGCTCGTGCGGGCGAGCAAATGTACGCTGTATCTGCATTTGTATTAATCGCTCAATACAGACCTTACCTGTAATATTGACAAGCCTTTGCTACATGAATGTGTTTCGTGTGGTGAGTGTTCTTCTTTTTACTAAAAGTGAGACATTCCATTTTAGTCCTCATGCGTGACAAATCACCTGCATTGTAATCCTTAATCGAGGACAGATGTAGGTGTCTTTGGTCCGCAGTATCGAGTTACCATCAGGCAGACTGTGAACTCGTTTGTACGTCTTATACTATATAAAAACAACATTTTATTAATGTATTAAATACAATTATAGACAAATATTTCCAAAGCTTTGAGCTTTGCAATTAAATATTTAAAGAGATTAAGTAATATGACTGCATAAATAACCTATGTCCCGTTCTTCTAACCAAATTCTTTAATTTATAGAACAAAATCTACTAACGTAATTGGCTGGCGAGCCATTTTTCGTACCAGAGACTATACCATAAATAATAATTTTGGCAGAGCGGACTCGTAAATTTCCACAATAAGTTCAGCTTACTATACAACTCCCGGGAGATATTACGAGGAAGTATTACTTGCAGATTACCGCGTAATACCATACGACTCCATTAAATTAAAAACAGAGCGAGGCAATAATATTATGAACATCAAATTTTCATTTTATTTAAGTCCTCACGTTTATCACATTTTCAATTAAAATTATGCATTCATACCATATTCAATCTTTTTCATATAACAATTAATGAAAATGAAATAATATTTACTAATTTAGATTTTTAAATAAGAAATCTATAATTAATCACTATTTAAATGAAACAAATTTTTACGGATTCTATCGCGTTTAATTTAACTATTTCATTTCAGATGTTTCGGCTGGGACTGTGGTGTTTGACGACCCGATATCATAGTTAGCCCGGATACCTTCAGTTTTTGAATATTAATTTTTGGTCCGATCCACGCAGAATGAGCTTACAGCATCTTGAAGTCTTGCAGTGGTTTGCTTGGGTTTGGATTTAATTTTATTAATTGTAGGATCCCAAGCAGATGGCCGCACCATCTATCTTCTCTATTGAAATTAGGGTGTTCTTTTAATTTCAATAGCCTCGCAAAATATCCTTGGTAGGAAGCGGTGTTCTTTTGCGAGGTTTTTGTGGTCTATCAAATTTAATTTAATGGCGGGAACGATCTTGAACATGTTCACAGACTGCAGACTTCCCGGAACGTCGGTGCTTCAAGTCAGCTACAGCTGAGCTGCTGATGAGCTGGTCCACTGCCTCATTGCCAAAGAGAGCTTCGCTGACAAAGAGCACCAGATCTGGTTCGTTGACAGTGATCAGTTTGGTTGTAGTTTGGTTGGTACCAAGGCCCTCATTAGAGGCTCGTTATCTTGCAATCAGCCAGCTGTGTCCACTAGCACGACATCGATCTTGGAGTCTGCAGCGTAGCGGATTGCTTCCATCGCTATTCCCGCTGCTGAGTGTTTATGCACGCAAAATCCTCGTCAAAGAACACCGATTTCTACCAAGGATGATTCGAGATAGGAGGTCAGTGGTCAGAGACATCGCCATCATATTAAATTTAATAGCTATTTTAGCGTCTGAGGTGTTATGAAACTGTATTTAATTATTTCGGCGAAGTTAAACTTTAGACAGTTTGTATCAAGGGATTAAACCAAGTTATGCAGAGGCTCTTAAGTTACTAAGGTCGTGTTATTACCTGCGTAATACACGCTGTTGACAATAAGTTATTTGGAATAAAGATGCTACACTGAACTTAGTGTATAAACAACACAAGGTAATCTCTTGTCGGTGGGTCTGGTTTAAGCTCGCGAACAAATTTCTGAAACCAAAATCTGAGTCACATTTTTATTTTCGTCGTCGACTGGGCTAAGGCCCATCAATAACCCAACTCGATGGGCAACCAGAGGGTTCGGGCCCAATTGGCCTATGGATAATAATTATATAATGGCTGATAAGCAAACACAAACTTACCCGAGTTCCGGAGGTAGGTTCGAACACAAGGCAAAGTCAGGTGGTAAGTAAGTGGATGTAAAGTGGTGAGTGAAAGTGTGTAAAATGTAACCTGACGTCACCGATGTAATCGGACAGCAGACCCACAGGCGCTGCTTTTCTCCACAATGTGCGATCCCTCCAGTTGGCGTTCACCAATTGAGACTTTCTGCTTTTATTTCACTATATTAGTTTATCAACTTTATTGTTTGATTGGGGGCCGACTAAATCTAGTCCTGTTCAATCCCCAGAAAACACAAGTTTGCGCGTTTACCGCTAGAAAGAACCCCTTTGTCGTATCTCCTCAGTTTCAAGGCACTCCCCTTACTGCCTCAGCCAGTATCGGAATCCTTGGCGTCGACATAGCGAATAGCGTGCAGTTTTGTGGTCACTTGGAAGGGAAGGCCAAATTGGCCTCTAAAAAGCTTGGCGTGCTCAACAGAGCAAAACAGTATTTCAGCCGGCACATCGCTTGCAATTTTTTTTTCTCATATTAATTATTACGTATATTTTCTTTTAATAATATATATTTAGTTGGGTTAGATTATGATAGTTGTTAAATTAAGTTGTAATTTTGATTGAAAGACTAATTATTAGTTTGATTAAATCTCTTTTGTTGTTTAAATTGATAAGGTTTTACAGGCTTTTACCAAAATTACTATTGTGTTTTTTTTTTGTTTGTTTCTGGTTTTGTTTTTTTTTCTGTTATTAACTTACTTTTAAATTTATTCACTAACACTAGCAAAAATAGCATGTAGTGTTTACCTTTAAATGATTTTACATACTCTGTGCATGTAATATAGTAATTATACTTTAAGAAATGTATGTAACGTATGTATTGTAAAATCGCTGGTAGACCCAATAACTAAATAAATAAATAAATAAATTTACAAAGCGCAAGTTCGGCCCCACATGGAATAATGTTCTCATCTCTGGGCCGGGGCACCCCAGTGCTAGCTCCTTCCACTTGACCGCATCCAGCGCAGAGCGATTCGAATCTTCGAAGAATTCTTTCGAAGATTCTAGTTCTTTCTCATCGGCTCGATACACTGGCACTGCGTAGAGATGTTGCATCTCTTTGCGTATTTTATCGCATCTATCACGGGGAGTGCCCTGAGGAATTGTTCGGACTAATTCCAGCCGCTCCATTTCACCATCGCACATCGCGATAAAACTCGCGTTACCATCCATACCATCTGGATGATTGGCGGTCCACCACTGTACGATTTAGAAGAAGTTTTCTCCCTCGCACAACTTCTTTGTTGAATCAATTACTACCAGCGAATTTTCCGGACCGATACGACTTAGGAACCTTCAAGAAAAGAGCTTACACCTTTCTAAAAGGCTGGCAACGCATCTGCAATTCCCCTTGTGTTGCGGTTGTTCATGGGTGGCGGTAGTCACTTACCATCAGGTGAGCCGCATGCTCTTCCGGATCGATGGTACAAATGGGCGTGCCTCAAGGCTCAATTCTCGGCCCCTTTCTGTTTCTTGTATACATTAATGACTTACCTTACATAGTAGGGGATAACCATGATATAGTATTATTTGCAGATGACACTTCTTTAATTTTCAAATTAAGTCGACAATTACTAAAATATGACGAAGTAAATAATGCTATATCTAAATTAGTAAATTGGTTCGATGTTAATAATTTGCATTTAAATTGCACTAAAACAAAATGTATGAAATTCGTGACTCCAAATGTCAAACAATTAAATACTAATGTTATTTTAAATGGGGAGAAACTGAGTCTTGTAGATACCACCATTTTTCTTGGAATCACACTAGACGCGAAGCTTCAACGGAGCCCCCATATATCAAAACTAGCAAGCAGACTTAGTTCTGCAGCATATGCTGTAAAAAAGATAAGAAGTCTAACCAGTGTTGAAACAGCTAGACTAGTTTACTTCAGCTACTTCCATAGCATAATGTCGTATGGTATTTTGCTATGGGGACACGCAGCTGACACTGAAATTATATTTGTTTTGCAAAAGAGGGCCATAAGAGCAATTTATGATTTAAAGCCTAAAGAGTCGCTGTGACAAAAATTTAAGGAAATTAATATATTAACTTTGGCCTCTCAATACATTTATGAAAATGTAATGTACGTACACAAAAATAAAAGTAGTTTTACAAAAATAAGTGATATTCATTCTGTAAATACTAGGAACAGACACAAGCTAGTAGTACCAGTTACTCGACTCCATCGAGTCAGTAATTCATTCTTGGGGCGATGTATACGCTTTTACAACAAAATTCCAGAAAATATACAAAGTTTGACCTGTTCAAAGTTCAAAAACTTTATTAAACTAAGTTTGTATAAAAAGGGTTATTATTATATTAAGGAATTTATGGATGATAATAACCCCTGGAAATGAGGTGATCGCTACCAAGCTATTTCTAATTTGTTGTGTTGTTAATTTGTGTAACATCATGATTGTAAGCTGTTATTTTAAAAAAAAAAGTCCCGCTGGGTTTCTTGCTGGTTCTTCCCAGGACAGAGGTTTTTTCCGAACCAGTGGTAATCAAACAAAAGAGTGACTTCCAATAAGTATTATTTATAATCTATATTGAATAAAAAAGTTTCTGTTTCTGTTTCTGTTTCTCATTTGCCCCCTATACTATAAATAAAAAACTGTACATTTAATTAGCTTCAAATTTAACTAAATCAGCGTTAATAGAACTTAAAACAAGTGACACACTGCACAAATTAAGAACTGTCAGTCAAAGTTCAATATCCTATGTCCTATTTTCACTTAGCACAAAATTATAATAGAATACGAACGCGACCTAACTCTTGGGTCACAAAGTTTTAGCGTTCCACCCGACAAAACAAAAATGTCTTATTACGATATTAAAATGCCACACAAATAACTCGTCGACGCAAATTAATGGCAATACAAGTTAAATTAATCACACAAAATTCAAGGTAGCCTCGTTGTCACGCAAAACGCACGAAATAAGACAACGCAAGGGGGCGGTCGCGACAATGAATTTATTCCAGCCAGTTAACCGACACGCCTGTTGCGAACCAACTGAATGTTCCAGACGTCTCGCGACCGAGCGGTCAGCGGAGAGACGCGCGCGGGAGAAGGGGGCCGGTGGTGGCCTTAAAATTCCATCGGATGAACACGCTGAGCCGCGCGTATTGAATGCAAGTTCGAAATGTCTTAGATTAGGCCTAAACAAACCCCCGTCCCGGACATAAGGACTTATGTCCGCGAGTAAGACCGAATCTCCAACCAAAACCTCGGCCACCCTAGGCACCCCATCCGATCCATACGACAACTTAACAATGCGCCCACGGAGCCAATACAAAGGCAAAGCGTTGGGTTCTTTAACTAACACGAGGTCTCCAACCCGAGGAGGATCCATCTTGTCAGACCACTTAACGCACTGCTGCAAAAGATGTAGGTACTCCAGAGACCATCGGTGCCAAAAACTCTGAGTCATTTGTTGCAGCAGGTTAAATCTGCTCAACCGCGAAGAGTTTATTTCCCTGAAGGGATACTCGGGCAGGGCGTTAAGCGGCTGGCCTATCAGGAAGTGGCCAAGGGTTAGAACCTCCAAATTATTCGGATAGAGGGGACAGAGGGGCCGAGAGTTGAGTACCGCCTCAACTTTACAGAATACAGTGGCAAGCTCCCCAAACGTCAAAATAGTTTCGCCAATAACGCGACTGAGATGCGTTTTTGCAACCTTAACTACCACCTCAAAAATACCGGCCCACTGTGGGCAAGCCGGAGGTTCGAATTTCCACTGGATGCCCTTCTTGGACATCGCATTACCTAAATAAGTCCTGTTGCTGGACAGAAATTTGACAACCTCTTTCAAATATCTATCCGTGCCTTTATAATTCGTTCCGCAATCAGACAGGATCAGGTCCGGCAAACCGCGACGCGATACGAAGCGGCCCAGCGTGGACACAAAGGCTTCAGTGCTGAGGGCACTTAAAAGTTCTAAGTGAACGGTCTTAGTGGAGAGGCACACAAAAACGCACAGATAGGCCATATGTGAACGCGCGTTACGAAGGTTGGAGGACTTGACGAGGAAGGGGCCATCAAAGTCTGTTTCGACTCCAGCAAATGGTCGAATGGCACTGATTCGGTTGGGCGGCAAGTCACCCATCATAGGCTGCGATATGGTGGCCTTCAGTTTATAACAAGGTATGCACTTAAAGAGGACGCTCAGAATGGTGCGTCGGCGAGCCAAAATGCAAAACTCCCGCTGCAAAATAGCCGAAAGAGCATTATAACCAACGTGGGCATTCTTAACATGATGGTGTGTTACCAGCAACCGAACAAAGGCGCCGTCCTTAGGGAGTAGTAACGGGTGTCGAGCCCCGTACGGCAGTTCAGAATTTTTCAAACGTCCACCAACGCGCAGCATCCCAGCGTCGTCCAGGAAGAGGTTCAGACGGGCCAGAGCGCCCTTGACAACGGAGCCCCGCTTCGAGGTTTCAATCACGGGCTCAAAATGCTCCCCTTGGACCATACGGGTTCAATGCATCAAAGCTTCGCGGCGCTCGCTAGGGGAATTAAAACAAAACGGAATCAGAGATTCGGTTGGACGGGTCTTTCGAATTGCGGACAAATCGACGCAACCAAGCAGTCACTCCTAAGAGCTTATCGAGAGAGCTGTACCGTTCTAGCAGGAAGAAATCCCGAGTGGGTTTATCCTTGCCCACCCCTATTCGGGCTCGTAGGCCAGGCAATTCAATCGGTTCGGAGTATTTATTCTGGGGCCAGAATGACTGAGACTTAGTCAACCAACTGGGACCCCACCACAGCGGGTGGTCAACCAAAGAGGGGGCTTCACAGCCGCCTGAAGCGCAGTCTGCGGGATTCAAGTCCCCTGGGACATGTCTTCAGTTTAAAGACGTCCCAGAATTCTGGATTTGAGACACGTGGTTTGCCACAAAGACCTCAACATTGTGAGGTGCAGCTCTGAGCCAAAAAAGTACTATCTCACTGTCCGACCAAGCGTAGACGTCCGTAATGTCGATTACAGACTTCAAAGACGAGTGAAAAAGGTTGAGGAGTCGCGTGAGAAGAGCGGCTCCGGATAGATCCAATTTAGGGATAGTTAAGCGGGACCTAATGGGAGCAACCTTGCTTTTAGCAAGTACGAGATGGACGGAAGTATGGCCAGAAGAGCTCACAGTCCGCAAATATACGACAGCAGCATAGCCTGTTCCCTGGAAGAAGGAAGCACCTTGGCATGGAGACTCGGTTGATGTCCGGAAGGGAGGACACAATGGAGTGCCACTCACGCAAGGGAGCGCCGCTAATAGGCTCGTCCCAACCCAACCCGGATATCCAGAGCTTTTGAAGAAAGCACTTAGCCAAAAAAATGACCGGAGTGATCCATCCATTAGCATCGAAGGTGCGGGCTACTGTGGACAGCACGGAGCGCTTGGTCCATGCTTTAGGAGGGGGATCGAGTTTGACTCGATACGTTAAAGTATCCTGAACAGGCTGATATTAAATTCCCAGCACAGTCAACAAATTACGATTTTCAGGGTGCTCGAATAGATGAGATCCTGGGCCGTCCCTCAGAATATGAGGGGAGTTCGACAACCATTTGCGCAACTAATAACCTCCGGACTTCAGGATGGCAATCAATTTGTCTCGCAATACAAGAGCCTTCTCGACGGCGGAGGCGCCCGTGCAAATGTCGTCCATGTAGACCGAAGTCTCCAAAATAGAAGCTCCCCGAGCGTATCTTAGACGCTCTCTCTCAGCGAGTTCAAGGAGGGTTCGTATGGCGATATACGGGCTGGACCGGAGTCCATAGGTGGTGGTGTTCAACTCAAACACCTTTATAGGATCGCTGGGCTTCTCGCGCCACAATATCAGCTGATATCGACGGTCATCACGATGGACTACTGATTGTCGAAACATCATCCTAATGTCGGTTAAAAAACCACTTGGTGCCGACGGAAGTGGGTCAAAATATCGGATATGTCCTTGATCAATTTAGGACCAGAGTGGAGACACTGGTTCAAGGACACACCAATTGAAGTGGGGGCGGAGCCGTCAAAAACTACCCGAATCTTACTCCCAGGGGTCCTCAAGACCGCATGGTGAGGGAGGAAGTAGTGCTCCTGTGACGCAAGTTGGACGGTGACATGTGACCCAGCTCTTGATACTCGCGCATGAACTCGACATATTTGTCGCGAAATGCTGGGTTGCGCCTCATACGGCGCTCCATGGAAAGCAACCTCTTTTCGGCCAGGTTACGAGATTGGCCCAAAGGGGGCCGTGAGTCTAGAAAGGGTAAGCGAGTGACAAAACGATAGTCGACACGACGGCCGGTATTGTTCTTGTAGAATAACTCGCACTCACGGTCCAAAGGGTTGAATCGAGCCGCGTGTGGTGGCTCCTCAATTTCCCAGAACCGCTGGACGACGTCTGAGGAGGTGGAGACCACGGAACCGGTCCAAAGAAACTGTGCCCAAATACAGTGGACATGGCTGACAAGCCATCGGGCTGTAGGGCTCGTATCTCACCTAACAAGATGAACCCCAGCGCGTCGGCCCTCAGCAACAAATCTATGGGCCCAGGTTGGGACCTCTTGCGTTGACTTCTGATCTCGAGTAGAGGGAGGCGTCATCTTCTTCCTCTTCAGAGTCTTCCCTTTCCAAGGCAGCAAGGCGTGCTGCGGCTAATTCCACTTGAAGGCGTAGCAAATCTTCTTTCGCCTTTGCAAGCTTGAGCTGCTTCGTTCTACTGCGTGTAGATCTCCCTCCTCCTCCCTTTTTGCTGGGCGGGGGGGGTTCCTGTAGTCCGGTTTGCTTCGATGGACCGGTGATGCTTCTTATGGCTCGCTTCACTGTAGCAGTTTCTGTTTCTCGGCGAGTTGCTCTGGTGACAGTAGGGGGGGTGGCTTCATCAGCTGTTTGGCCTTTGCACCCGCAGTTAGCGTCGTCGCCGCGGATGGTGTTCCGGAAGGAGCGACGGCGCTGACGGGGTGCGCGTCAGGGGCGGCGGTTGCGGCTAAGGCTAAGGCTAAGGCTGAGGTGGCGGTGGACAAAGTGGTTGCTGCAGTGGCGGAAGTCACGGTGGATGGATCAGTTGCCGCGGAGGTGTCTGTATACTCCGAAGTCTCCGTGGCGGTCGTCCCTGTAGCTGTGGATTCCGTACTGGCTTCCGCACTGGTGGTACTGGTCGCCGAGGTGGTAGCCTTGGTCGACGATGGCTTGCTGCCCTTTCCCTCAGAGCGCGTAACGACCATGCTGTCAGCTGACTTTTTCTTCGAAAAACTTGAGTCTTCAAAACGATTTCCGAGAGGTCTTCTTAACTCGTTGTAGCAGTATTTGAAGTCTTCAGGTAATTATTCCCCACAATATTCGGCTGGCGAAGGACCAATAAATGTGCCCTACAGGCACAATTGTGTGCTGGGTTGGTGGAGAATAAAACCGCTGAGATATTTTCTTTCTTCTATATTCGATGTTTTTCTTGAGGTAGCTGGCCGCCGACTGTGTCGAACGACTAAAATCGCCCCTCTTTTATACCACCTCGGCTGGGTCAATAGATACGGTATACGTATCGTACAAACGGCGTCGACCAATCAGCGCGAGGCGTGACAGAGCAAGTGACGATGTTAAGTGACCACCTTGCTTAGTCACGTTACATTGTTTACCTTAAGCTAGTTCTACTATACAAAGTGACCACCTTACTGAGTCATTGTTTATATTAAAACTAATTCTATTATACAGATATAAACACTAATTTATTATTTCCTTATCATAACATAAATGATTATATCCTATTTTATGTATAACTCTATAATCTTTATTCAGTTTAATGGGGGTCATTGTAGAACCGTGCTCGTCGCGACCCCTGCCAGCCCTTTTCAGGGCTGCAATTCTACTCAGCTGCGCACCCATGCCAACGAGGGTTAGGGCGTCCCCCCAAGGCGACGCACACCAGCTCGTCCCCGTTGGTGTGAAATGCAGCGCGCAAAGCGGCGATGGGGACCGCCACCCGTCACGCACAGCCCGACACGGCGGAAGGTGGAGGACAGAGTGCAGAGTTGGCACGTGGAATGTTAGAGGACGCATGAGTTGATCGAAATAATGAAAGAAAGAGAATTAGATGTCGTGTGTATGTCGGAGACCAAACGGAAAGGCAGTGGTACTGAAGAGCTCCCTGGCGGGACGTTAGCTCTATAGTCCGGAGTCCCGGAGAGCGAGAACGCCTGCCAGGGTGTGGGGGTGCTGCTGTCTTCTCGGTTGGTCGATGTTATGACTGAATATAAGGTTGTGAACTCAAGACTTCTCTGGGTTCGCTTTAAATTGGCACTGACGAAGTTATTCCTTTTGGCTGTTTATGCACCGGTAGCTTTGTCGTCCAGGGCTGAGCTGGAGGAGTTTTGGGAGAATGTAAGAGAAGTTCTAGATTTGGCTAGGGGAAACGAAAGAATTGTTGTATGTGGGGATTTGAATGGATGGGTTGGTACCGCTCGACCAGGGTACGAGTCGGTACTTGGAAAGTTTGGCGATAAAAGGGTTAATGATGCTGGCAAGCTTATACTGGCGGTGTGCAAGGAAAAGGGTCTTCTTGTGACAAACACTATGTTTAATCACAAGAAAATCCATATGTATACTAGAGAACGAAAGAATGAGAGAAGTATGATCGATTTGTTCCTGGTGGATGACCGACTGCGAAAACAGGTGATGGATACGCGAGTGTTCAGGGGTGCTGACCTGGGAACGGATCACTATCTAGTGATTACTAGATTTAGGGGTCTGTTCGCGGGTTGGCGCTACCGGACGGCAGTAACAGAACCACAGTCGGTCTGTCGCATCCGAAGCTGGAAGCTTCAGGAAGCGGATACTAGGGACAAATATCATGCGAGGATAGCCGAAAATCTTGACACCATCGATGGCAGAAAAGAATGTGTAGAAAGAACATGGCAGAACCTTAGGGATGGAATGGTAAGTGCAGCGGAAGAAGTGTGTGGAACAATAAAAAAAGGCAGTAGTAAAAGAAGAGATGCATGGTGGAATGATGAAGTGAAAGAAGCTGTAAAGAAGAAGAAGAAAGCATGGTTAGACTACTTGGCCTCTAGTAATGATAAGGATATGAGAGAGAAGATGAAAGAAAGATATAGGCTGCAGAAAGTTCACACGATAGCACTGATTGAGGAAGTGCGTGAAAGGTGTAGAATGGAAGCGGATGAAAGGTTGTCGCACAACTTTAAGGAGAACTCCAAACTCTTCTGGAAAGAGGTTGGAATGACCCGAAGTGGTGCGACGGCCTTAAGAATGAACAAAGTGCTTTCGAGAACTAATGACGTTCTCTCAGAAAAATCGGACGTCATGCAGCGATGGAGCGAATTTTATAGAGAAATGTATGCGTGTGATGATCTTAGTGAGGGATCCGGGGATGACGCCGTGACTGGTACGCCAGACCCGGACCTCGATGACACTGAGGTCATCAGTATGAAAGAGATTGAACGTGCGATTCGAAGTTTGAAATGTGGTAAGGCTGCGGGACTAGATAGAGTTACTGCTGAAATGGTCAAGTATGGTGGGCCTCGCGTCTGGGACGGCTTTCATCTGCTGTGCAATTTGTGCTGGCGGACGGGGGATGTCCCGGATGATTGGCGATCCGCAGTCATTGTGCCTTTATATAAAGGTAAAGGTTCACATTTTGACTGCGGGTGCTATCGGGCGATCAGCTTGACCAGTTTAGCAAGTAAAGTTTACTCGAAGGTTTTGACACGTAGGATGCAAGAGAAATCGGAAAGATTTCTATGGGAGGCACAATGCGGATTTAGACCTGGAAGAGGATGCACGGATCAAATGTTTTCTCTCCGCATGATCACGGAAAAGCTTCTGGCTGCTAACCAGAAGATTTTCTGTGCTTTTGTGGATCTTGAGAAAGCATTTGATAAGGTTGTAAGGAAGAAAATGTGGGAACTGTTGCCGGGGTATGGTGTGGATGGTCGATAGCTAAGGGCTGTGCAGTCTCTTTACTGTGACTGTAAAGCCTGTGTGGGGGTAGGGCATGACCTGTCACCCATGTTTAACGTCCAAACGGGCGTAAAGCAGGGTTGTGTCATGTCCTCCTGGCTGTTCATACTGTATCTCGACAGCTGTTTACAGAAGCTGAAAGATAGCTGTTTGGGTCAATCAATGTCTTTATTCATTAACAATAAATTGTGTACGAATATTACAGGAATGTCCAATTTATATTGCTAAAACTTAACTTAGTTAAACAAAATAAATTAATTAGATAATCAAACAATAAAATAAAATAAAAAAAATTAAATTAACTAATAAATGTCATCACAATCATTATTCTACCTACTTAACGTATAATATTCATCACAAATGTTGAATAATATATTGTTTACATAATATAATAAAAAACTAAACTTCCAAAAAATAAAAAGAAATGAGAAATAATCAAACTATTAAATTTATTATCATTTAAATAAATATTATGACTACTCTATAGTTAAAATTCATCAACACTGTAAATACATTTCTCTATAAGTAGTGCCTTCAACTCTGTTTTAAAAACACTTAACTTTTTTATTTCTTTTAGTTTTTTTGGCATCTTGTTAAAAAGTAAAACTGCCTGATAACGAGGACAGTGTTTTACAATTTCCATTTTAGGTATAATAGGCAAAGTCAAGTCCATCCTTCTGGTGCTTTCTCTCTCTTTCATTTCTTCATCACTTTCATAAAAATGCCTGTTTTTTATAACATCAGTCAGAAGTATCAAAACATACACGCTGGGTGCTGTAAGAACTTTTAGCTTTTTGAAGTATTCTTTACATGATTCCCAAGGCGGAACGCATACCATTGCTCTTATAGCTCTTTTCTGGGCAGTAAATGCTTTTTTCATATTATATTTATAGCTATTGCCCCAGAATTTGATGCTATATCTTAGCTTGGATTCAACAAGCGCATAGTATACGTTTAAAAGTTGATCTATTGTCAATTCTTCCCGCAAGGTGCGTAAGGCATAGCTTGCTGAACTTATTGTGTCTGTTATGGCTGCCAGCTCAACTTTCCAATTTAGGAGATCGTCCAGATGAATTCCCAAAAACTTCACAGAACTTACAGTTTTTATTATTTCCCCATTTATATTCACTTCTGTTATGTCATTATTTCTTGTGGTGGCTTTGAACATGACGATATTAGTTTTAGTTGCATTTTGCAATAAGCCATTTGCTGTGAACCATTCTCGGAATGTTGTCATAGCTACAATAATCCTGTCCTTTAACTCTCCTGCAGTTTTTGATGATAGTACTGCACTCGTATCATCTGCAAAAGTAATTACTTGTATATCAGGAACCAGATTGCAGATGTAATCTATTAAATCGTTAAAAAATATTATGAAAAATATCGGTCCCAGTACAGAACCTTGAGGTACACCTCTTGTTACTATAGTTACTACAGATCTATGTTTGCTCTGCACTCCTGTTTCATTTGTATCTACAATTTCTACAAATTGTCTCCTATTACTCAAATAAGATTTAATAAGTTTTAGTGATTGATCCCTAATTCCATAGTATTCTAGTTTTTTTATTAATATGCTGTGATCTACGGTATCAAAAGCAGAGCTTAAGTCTAAGAATAGGCCTGCAACTTTAACTTTTTTATTTAATTCTGTTAATATATCGTTCACTATAGTATCAACTGCGTCAAGGGTTCCTATACCCTTTTGGTAGCCAAACTGTCTTTCATTCAAAACCTTATTAAGATTTAAGTGCGTCATTAAGCGCACTTTCATCAACTTTTCCATAATCTTCGATAAAACAGGTAGTATAGCAATAGGTCTATAATTGTTCGGGTCTATTTTTGTATTCTTTTTATGAATAGGTACTATTTTTGCTATCTTAAATTTGTCAGGAAATATTCCTTGGCTTATGCATATATTATAGAAATATGCTAAAGGTTCACTTAACAAATCAATATTATCCTTTAATATTTTTATTGGAATATCGTCATAACCACTAGATTTTTTATTTTCCATGCGTTTTACTATAGTCACAATTTCCTGTGAATTCGTTGGGCTTAGAACCAAAGTCTCCTTAACATTTTGGGTATTTTGGGTGAGCATTGCCATTGCACTGTTAATATTGCTGACGTTGTAATTTTTACCGTTATCAAATTTTTTTGAGAATATTTCGGCTATTTCTGTTGCATTGTTGGTAGTTTTTTCGTCATGACTTATGGTCATTGATTCATGTCTTTTAGAAGCTTTTTTATTTTTATATTTGTTCACTGTTTTCCATATTCCCTTAATAGAATAAGCACACTGACTTATCTCAGACTGAACAGCAAGTGTTTTTGCTTTTTGTATTACTTTCCTATATATTTGTATATATTTTTTACGGTATTGGAAGATAGAGTCATTGTTATGATTTTTATCTAGTATACATAGCACACGTTTCATTTTACTTGATATTTTTATATCGTTTGTAACCCAATTTAGCTTTCCGGTTTTTCTTAAATTTACCTTAATTATTTTTTTTCTAAAACAGTTTTTGAAAATACTTATAAATTTTGCCAAAAAACTATTAATACATAAAACAAACCAATTTACTTTAATAATTACATTTCTAAAAATGTCATTATTTTTATTATTAAACACCCGTTTCTCAATCTTTATTGCTCTTTCTTTACAATTCTCTATCTTTGTCGATTCCACTAATAAGTGTACTATAATACCAGCATGGCCATCTGATAGACCATTGTGATCAATATTGACTGTAAGTATGTAATCCTCCGATACGTTTGTCAACATGTTGTCTATGCATGAGTGAAAACCATTTCTTACAAATGTAAAGTCATTAACAAGATGCCTAAAATTGTAAGATTTCATTAAATTTACAAACCTAGTGGATTTATTATCAACAATGGTCACGTCAATATTAAAGTCACCACATATTATACAATGTTTACCAACACATTGTTGTAAAAAAAGTTCCAAGAGTTCTATAAATTTATCAAAGTTTTTGCCATTTTGATAGCAGCAGAATACAGAAATGTTCGTATCGAGTTCTCGAACTCCACAAATTTCGAAATTTACGTCTTCACTTAACTTATTGCAAGCTAAAATATTCTTTACTTTTCGGTCTCTATCTACTAGTATTAACGTACCACCTCTTTTTTTACTTGTTCTTATATGACTTGTTGCTAATGTGTATTTATTAAAGTTAATAAGAGAAGCAGATTTACAATTCAAAAAATGCTCAGTTACACACATACATAATGTGGTGGGTTTTCTAATGTATCCAGGTGCAATTCTAGCTGATCTTTTTTGGTGTTTAGGCCACATACATTTTGGTAAAATATATTTATAAGAACACAGAATCTCCCTACCGATTTTATATCATCTCTACATTTCTGTAGCCTTAAATTATCTCCAATGTTTATATCTGTACTCTCTGCAAATTGTAGGTTTGTGTTATACGAAAAAACTGTTCATTTGTGTCTTTATAGTAATTGTCCAACTCTGTTAATAATAATTTTAAATTTTCGAAAACAGTTTTGAGACCGTATTTATTTATTGCACCTGAATTCATATAATATATGTCTTGAGTGTAAGTGAGGTTTTTATTTGAGTCTATCAAATATGCGTATTCATAACAAAGATTGTCCATGTATAATTGATGATTAAATGCCTCAACTCTACTATTATACATGGTGTGAAATTGGGTGACATAAAAGTAAATTGTCTGCTGTATGCTGATGATGCAGTGCTTATTGCACCATCAGAGGCAGAACTGCAGGCATTAGTCACGTGTATGAAAGAGGAATGTGAAATTAAAGGTCTCCGTTTGAATGCTAATAAAACTAAGGTTCTGGTATTTGAAAGGGACGAAGAGAGAACGAAGTGTGAAATATGGGTAAATCAGGAATGTCTAGAACAGGTAAATGAAATTGTATACTTGGGGAGTGCTTTTAGCCGGGATGGAAGATGTGATTTAGATGTGGACAGGCGTGTCGCTGCTGGGAACAAAGTCAATGGTGCCCTGACTGCGTTAGTCAAAAGGCAAGGCGTAGCGAAGAGTGCACGCCTTGCAATACATAACGCAGTGTTGGTACCGACTTTGTTATATGGCAGCGAAACCTGGGTATGCCAGAGGAAGCATAAAAGTAAGTTGAATGCAGTGGAGATGCGATCTCTTCGTAAAATGTGCGGCGTTACTATGGCCGACCGAAAGCGAAACGAAGAGATTCACAATATGGCAGGTTTGAAAGATGACCTTATCACAAAAATTGATAAGGGCGTGCTTCGGTGGTTTGGGCACGTTGAGCGAATGAGTGAAGACCGAATGGTGAAGAAAATATATAGCGCGAAAGTTAATATTAAAAGGTGTCGAGGTAGACCGAGACTAACTTTCGAAGACCATGTGAGCAAATTGCTCGAAGAGGGTAGGGTCAGGAGTACTCGGATACCTAGACGTGCATGCATGAAGAAAATAATGAATCTGAAAGAAGCGAAAGAGGTTTGTAAGGATCGTGACACTTGGCGATCTGTTCTCTCTGGCTACCCCGTTAGGGATTGTGCGTGAAGATAAGTAATATCAAAAAAGCACATTACATTTTAGGCACTTATGGCATTTGTATTAAGGCACAAGACAATTTTATATTAAATTTTATTTAGTTATTGTTTCATATTATTTTTATAACTATGCAGGATACAATACAAAAACGAATGAAATAATATAGTAGTAGATTACATTTTAAAATCTACCATGGTTAATCATAAATTAATTTTTCGTTTAGTTAAAATAACACCGATGATATTTTTTCGTTGTGATTTTTTTTTCTATAGTAAATTTTATTTAAATGTAAGTATTCAATTTGAAAAGGGTTAAAACAATTTGGTATTATTAATAAGTGTTAGGTTTTCTTTTCTTTTATAAAGGCAGTGACTTTAAAGTTATATAATAACCCACTTAAAAAAATAAAATTGTTCCTTTGAATGTGAAAGTTAAGTAAGTAATTAATGTTTTGTTGTGTAAAGTTGATAGGTGTTATAGTGATTATTCAATTATTTTCTGTAAATGATATAGTAAATATACTTCTAACAATCTCTTTTGATCCAGGTAAAACTAATGTAACTATCTAAAATTTGTATAATAAATAAGAAATTTAAAACGATCATTTTACTTGTATCCATATACGTATGTAATAATAACATTGTATATGTTATATTAGAATTAGGTGATCATATGTTATCGCAGACGTTTCCATATACGTACTTTGGTAATTAAAACAAAGGTGTCTCAAATCGCTTGCGCTGCTAATAGTGGAATTACAATTTGTATTTTGATCTATCTGTCGTTATGTGATTATGTTATTGTTATTGAAAATGATTACCTTGCTTTGACTTCTTTGTTCTGTATCTTAATATGAAATGCAATAATTTATTTTTGATTTAATATTGATTAAACTTTAACTATTATAATTCATTATTTTTTGGGATAACTGTTAGAATATTTAGCTTATTTGTGTGGATTATGGAAATAATTACTTTATTTAATTCAATTTTGAAACTCTTTATATTATCTATACAATTAATTAATTTAAATTTTATTGTACCCATATTGTGAGCCTCAATCCCTGACCGACAACGCTGTAACTAAATATTATACGAGACTATTTTATGATATAAATTTGTAAAAGATGTGAGTAAATGTTTGGCTAATTTACAGAATACGTAATTGTAAATGAAAAATATTAAGAGTGTGTAAGTGTGAGAGTAAGGTAAAGAAAAATTATCGGAGGTTAGCATATCCACATACAATCAGCTTGATCAGCTGAGAGTTTGGAAAACCTAATAACCGATTAATTTTTAAGGTCGTTCTGACACTATTAAATACGGAACAAGTTTTAATGTATTGTTAATGAGGAAATTAGAATTTATTATGAATTGTATAGGAATATTATCCATAATATTAATCATGTATGTACGCGAGCCGTGTACGTAAAAATTATGGTTCAATTAAAAAATGGTTAATAAATACTATAAATGTAAAGAAATAAAGAGAAAGAAAACAAAAGTTGACCTTGACAAATAAATAATGGAGAGATACGGGAACGTCCATCACTGGTAAAGCATATAGTCCTCGAGCAGGGTATGTTTCCATGATTGGATGATATTATGATATGATATGATGATTTATGCAGGGTTTGGTTACTTTTTACATTTTGATAGGTTAGATATTACGTGTGGATTGGTATCGATTATGTTTAAAATTCCATTTTCTATAATACAAAAGAGATGACTTGAATATAAACTGTTAGTGTTGACAATTGAATTTAAATGTTTAGTCTACTGGTGAAGATGTACAAAGTGTTTAGCAATTTTATTAAAGCACGCTTTTTTCTGAGACTTTTCATTCACTACGATTATAATGAGTATCAGGAAAAGTCAGTTTATCAAAAAATTAAGAAGTTTTACACGTAACGTGAACATAATATGTCGTGTAGTGACGGTGTAAGAATACCCCATATCGGCCCGAGGGTGCCGTAAGAGGCGACAGAGGGAAACAAACCAGGAGATGGGCAGCAGCGTCTTTCTGATAACAACTAGAAAATAAAAAAAAACTGCGGTTGCCAACCCCCCAAGCGTGGCAACTATGGCAAGTATTACGAGGGAGGCCTATGTGCAACAGTGGACTTTAATGTGGCTGTAATGATGATGATAATGTTATTATGGCTCGTGTAATATGTCTTTAGTGTCATTCTGTTGTCTTAATTAAACAGTCTAAGGTTTGGCGGTGATTGTACTCGGTCACGCAGTAAAGTGGCATTTTTTGTCTTTTTATTTTATTTATTATAAATATTTCAATTACTTATGATTAATAAAGATATAATTTTCTTTAAAAGGGAAAAACAATAATCGCAGGTTTTCTTTCCGGCCCTTTTCTGTAGAAATCTCACTTACCGAACCGGTAGTAGGTAGGAAGGTAGGTAGGAAAATTGGTGAAATCATTCCGTACTTCAATATCACCTCCGAAAACCGACTTTTTTTTCCAATACCAAAATAAGATAATGTCGTTTAGATTGTTTAATGGATGTCTGGCGTTATATCTGATCAGTGTAAGTAACTTTAGAAGGTTGTAACTTTATTTATTATACTCGTATAATAATAATTGATCTATACATATAAATAAAATAGAAGTGTCTGTCTGTAATTTTGAAATAACTGCCTTATGAAGTAAATGGTCTTTGATAATCTTAAATATAAATATATAAACTATAGGTATATGGTAGTGGAAAGTAATTGGTATTTAAAAATAATTTGTTCATGAAAAATTGTTTTCATATTTGCGGTGCATCAATTCTACACAATTATTCGCCTACTGCGGATTTTCAATAGCGCGCAGAAAGAAATGAATTGTATCGCCAGGAGATGGTATTTCCGTTCTCATTACGCGTAGCTTGAGACAATGGACGATCTCAATCTTATCACAATTCAAAAGACACAACAAAGCGGACTCTGAAGAGAAACGGCGGCTGATAATTATGTCCGGTCGAAGCTGGCGACTGCTTTGTTTGTACAATACCAGCTATTAAAAGTTTATAACTTATTTGAAATGTATATTTATTTAAAAAAAGTACACAATGTTATTATTGCATGCAATAAGTGCAAAGCACGTAGGTATGTTCTACTAGTGCCTAAAAATCAAGATTCCAACGTTTTATCGCATAAAATCGTATCTAACAATCAAATTGAACATATAAATTATATAAAAAGCACACTGTCAGAAAGATAAATGATTTTTAAACTTATTAATATTTTTTTTTAGAGATTAATTGTTATTTTTACATAAAAAATGGTTGTATTTGCTCACGGTGTAGATTGATCAAGTCCGCATGTAGTGGTAAACACATTAACTTTTGAAAATATCAATTGTTTAACTCAATCTATTTTTTATTCTCTTCATGTGGAAAGCCATAAAATGTAAATGTCAGTTTGATTTTCTTTTGTTTAGTTATAATTAATTTTTTTCCGGAAATTTTCGGTGTTTTATCAGCCTTGTAATAATTTATTTTTCTAAATAGACTGCCTCACTCTCTTCGGCGTCAACCGCCGTCATGTGTGAATACTGTATCGGCTGTTTTCAGTGGCTCCAAAAAATCATTGTACAAATACAAAATATTCGAAAAACCAAATTTCATACATACTTGAAAATTATATTAATCAGAGATTTTATTACATTTTAAAAGTACAGAATAAATAATAGTACTACGTACTAAAAGTATGTAGGATGTATATATTTAAGTAGCTCAGACGATTAGCGCTCCCTGTAAGCTTCACAGTACTCGTGCAATCCGGGTTCGATCCCCGCCGGCACCAATGAAATTGTTAATTACAATTTACCACATGCTCAGCGGTTAAGGAAAACATAGTGAGGAAACCTGCATGTCTGAGAAATAAGAAAAAAATATTTCGAAGACATGTGAAGTTCGCCAACACGCATTGGGGCAGCGCGGCGGACATTTCCTTGCCCTAAAACCCTCTCAGAAATGAGAGGAGGCCTGTGTCCAGCAGTGGGACGTAAATAGCCTGCACTTTACTATACTCAAATAAGTCTTGGACTTTATGGAGTGACCTGAATTATCGTATTATGATGACCATATGAGCATTAAGAGTCGTGCACTTTTGGATTTACCAAACTATTTTTTAAATTAAAGTTTGACATAAAATTATTGCAAAATTGGAAGTATAATAATAAGGTTATTAGTGAAAAGTTGTGTGTATTTACACTACTTAAATAAATTACGTATAATCATGTTATACGTAATTTTTTAATGCGCTTAGGGCATGTAGAATTTGATTTACCAATAGCTTTATTTATGTTTAATTCTTTTACCCCTATAGTCAAAACATTTAGTATACATGTATACAGCATGTGCTATTTATAATGTTTAGTTCATTATTATCCTTTGTAGGACGAGGACGATGTGAAAGAGAGAGCAGCTTCGATCGGCAAACGCAGTCTAAGGAGATACAATATAATGTCTTGGGTTAGGACCGTCTTTTGTGGGAATCTATAGAGATATGACGTTAATGATGATGATGATGGTTTTGATGATAATCATTCAGAAATTAAAGCAAAATGGATTTAATACTAAAAGCATTTTCCACTACCACTCCATTTCTAAGTATACAATAAAACATTCTTTTTTATAAGATAGGGTGACAAACGAGCACACAGTCCACCTGATGATAAGTGGTTGTTGTGGCCCATAGACATCTCCATCTATCCTCGTTTGCGAATCAAAATGCAGATGCGTTGTCACCCATACCCGGACTAAGATGGAATGCCTCTTTTCCAGTAAAAATGGTCTCTGGTTCTCTACACTCACCATACGAAACACAGCAGTGTTAAGCTGCTATATAACGCTGGTATTCTGTGAGAGCGTGGTCCTTCCCCAGTCGAGTCGACCGATTCGTGATGCAACTATACTACTAATATAGCTGCAGCATGGCTCTACTAAGTATAAAATGTAATATACATGTTTAGTAAAAACACGCAAAATTGTTACTTTTGTTGAATATCACTACTAGGATAGTTCTTTAATTGATCGTAAAGTTTCATTACAATCGGTACAGCGATTATGAAGATTATCCCAGACAGACAGACATACATACAGATACACAGACAGACAAATGGACAACATTTTTAAAAATGGGTATTCATGCCTTAGTGACATGAAATAACACCCTTAGATCAATATAAGGTAGTTATTTCGATATTACAGACAGACACCTCAGTTTTATTTACATCTATGATGATTAATGAAAAGATCAGCTTGCAAAATGTTACATTATATTGCGAGCGCATGTCACGATAGCTAAAATCGTAAAACAGATTTGTAATCGACGTATAACAGTGAAATGTTGACGATAATGCTGTTTGAAATAAATACTCTCACGTAAATGCCCATAAAACATCTAGCAGTGGGTGAAATATGCGTCGATGAACATGGAAATGTTTCAAAGTCTTAACGGCTTTCGGAACAGCCAAATTAATTGAACAATAAATTACGCTAAGTCGATTTTATTACTTTCTCGTTATTCAGCGAAGACTGATAGGAATCGTAATTAAATAAAACTGTTCGAATTACTATGTTTTTAAAAGGTTTAATAAAAAACCAATTGGATAATTTTATTGTAAAATAATAAATGGACTAACTCTTTAGGGTCGGTATGTTGTAAATCAGCGATCTTTCTTTCAATATCTAACTCTAAAAAATGTTTTTTGGAACGAACTTAATACCTCGGTAGCTAACAAAAGCTTGTTAAAGCTGAGTTGACATTGTTTTTACCGCCAGCACTACCAAAGATAGAAAAAAGATACGACAACTGTGAATCGATGTTAATCAATCTATTTCTGACGGGACTTTAATCTTAGTGTGAACTAGCAGTACAAAACGTAGTAGAATATATCAAACAGATTATGTGGATGCATAAGTTAACGTTACCCTCAAACTATCCCTCATCCGTCGTGGAGGCAACAAACATAAATTACACACCAGAACATTTAGACCAGAAACGAACACTTATGGTCAATAGAGATAAAACCCACAGCCTACTTGTGTTTTTTGTTTGTTATAGGTAGCGTCTGTCCACTGCTATTAAACATAGTCCAGATATACTAATATAATGCCGAAAAAGAATGTGTAAGAATATCCACTAAACCATCATCATCTCCTGGGTGATAAGAGGCGACAGAGGGTAGTTTGCTGCAGCTGTATTAGTAATATAGTTGTAGCACGAATGGGTCGGCTCGACCGTGGAAGGACCACGTTCTCACAGAATACCAGCGTAAAATAGCAGCCTAACATTGCTGTTTCGTATGGTGAGTGTTGTAGAGAACTGGAGACCCTTTTTTACTGGAAAAGAGGCATTCCATCTAAGTCCTAACAGGTAGCAACGCATCTGCATTTTGATTCATAGTTGAGGATATATGTAGATGTCTATTATGGGTCACAGCAACCACTTACCATCAGGTGGACTGTGTGCTCGTTTGTCACCCTATCCTATAAAAAAAGAAACAAATCAGGAGATGGGCAGCAGCGTCTTCCAAATTACGAATAAAAAAACTGCGGTTGCCAACCCGCTTACCAAGCGTGGCAACTGTGGCAAATATCTTCCCTATGATTCATTTTATGGTTGAGGCCTGTTTATCAGTGGTATTTAATAGCTTGTAACGGTAACGGTTTCTTTTTTTAAGTTCAGCCCAGACTAGTAATTGTCACAGCACCACGTAGCACTACCGAGTGAGAGTAAAGATATTTTGATTTACTAGCTGTCCCTCCTATTGAAACCAGAGGTGACTAAATAAATAAAAAATAACCGCTAAATTAAATTTTTTGTTGTCTTTTTATAAAGTTAAATAGTTTGTTTTAGTTTTGTTATTTAAAATATGCGGTCGAGTTCTCCGCCTTGTATATAACTAGACTGTCATCGATGTCTATCGTGAAAATATTAGAAACAAACCAAAGTTCCAGAAAAAATGCAAGATCTACCAATGCATTAAACAAGGATCAAGTTAAAATTTAACATCATATGCGATATAAAAAAGCATTATCATAAGAATATTTGGTTGAAAAAGGACCACTTAGAATGTTTACTTAGAACGTTTATGTGAAAAAAATTCTAATTTTATTAATAATACTCGTAATTTGTAATACACAAAATTTTATTTAGAAAAGAAAACATAATCAGAACATAAAGAATGGTGTTTATTAAGTTAATTAAGTAAATTATAGTAAATTATATATATATATATATATAATTTAATTAAGGCTTACCTTTTTGTCGTTGAAGTAAAAGGGGCATATTTATTTGTTTTCATACAAATGAACTTTTAAGGCCCCGGAAAATAACGAACGCAATTGTAGAATAATGAAAGAAGTTCCAAATTAGTGTTTTCATAACCTGTTACTTTAGGCACGAATATAAGCCGTTCATTGTGTACAATCACAAAGGGACACCATTCAACAGAATTAAACGCGACAAGTTTGTTTGAAAACATTAACAGCCCAGTGGAAACTCTTCGCAATTAGCAGTGTTTTTAACTTTAATTAAATTTATACGAGTGTCGCCCGAAGCTACAAACGCTCTACGGGTTTTAATAAAGGATTGTTGGTGATATAATTGAAGGGTAGGGTTGTGATGATATTTTATTTTATTTAAATGCGATTTTCGAGTTAGACTGCAAGAAAAAAAAACTCAATTTCAAAAGCGTAAATGAATTCCCACGAAATAATTGCCAAAATGTGAAGAATAACAGAATATGATACAACAACACTTCATGTTCTTTTTGTTCATTTTATATATATCATCATCATCATTCCTCTCCCAAAGAATGCCACAAAGCACGGTCCTGAGCAACCTGCATCCATCGACTTCCTTCATATCTTACCAGGTCGTCACTCCATCTAGTGGGGGGACGCCCTACACTTCGCCTGCCGGTACGAGGCTGCCACTCGAGAACCTTTCTTCCCCATCGGTTGTCGGTTCTTCGAGCTATATGGCCGGCCCATTGCCACTTCAGCTTACTAATCCGTTGGGCTATGTCGGTCACTCTAGTTCTACTGCGGATATCCTCATTTCTGAGTTTATCACGCAGAGAAACTCCGAGCATAGCCCCTCTCCATAGCTCGCTGAGCAACCTTGAGCTTCCTCATCCAGCCAGCAGTGAAGGACCACGTCTCAGTTCCGTATGTCATCACTGGCAACACGCACTGGGTGTACAGTCTCGTTTTCAAGTTTTACCGGGCCAGACTATGTCCGGACCTGTTGAATCCAGTCTTGGTGGCCTGTAATACGTTGAGGCGGCTGGATTTACCAGTGGGTGAATGGGCCTTTTTGCTGCTCCGCATCGTGCTGTCCCATCTACCTCTCGACCTTCGAATACATTTTGAGAAGAGGTACGGCGGGGACGAGGCCTCCTATGTTCCACCCTTCAATGACCTGCTGCGGTTTTTGGAGGAGCAGTGCCGGCAAATTTAGAACGCGGCGGGCACCGTTGACGAACTACGAGCCGTGCCCAGTGAGAGGCGGAATCCGCCGGGCAAGTCGTCGTCAACCCCCCCCCCCCAGGCCTATCGGAGCTCCCGCGGGAGGGCGTCGCTTCCTACCATCTTACAGTGGCCTAGCGGCCAGAAAGGCGTTCCTCTGCTCCTATTGTCGAGCACCTGATCACCGGGTAACATCGTGCCCGAAATTATTAAGTAAGCCGGTTCCGGCGAGGCGAATTATCGCCAAGGAGCGCCGCTGGTGCTACTCATGTTTGGAAGGGCACCTCCAGCGAGACTGTCCGCACCGGCGGCCCTGTCTGCATTGCCAGGGCAACCACCATGCAATTTTGTGCCTGGGTGCGAACGGCGTCTCCTCTCGGGGCTCTGCCAGGCCCTAGACCCCCACGGGCGGGGGCGCCCAGCCACGCCCGCCGGCCAGCCACCAGGCCCCTAGGTTTGAAAGGGGTCATCACCCCCCCTCAGCGTGTCGAGAGGAACTTCACGGCCACTCATCAGTCTCCTAGACCCTTCTCACTCCCGTTAGCTAAGTGGCCGCGACTGGTGTACCACCGTTCCCCATTTGATGGAGGCGGCCCTAGCTAGCTGCCGCATTAGCTCCCACCACGACCGCCTCCACTGAGCCTTGAGCCGTCAACAGTCCACTTGTCAAACTGTTCTGTTGCCGACGGCTTCATTGAAGGCGTACAACCCGAGTGGCGACTGTTAGCGGTTTGCGCTCTATTGGTCTCGGGTTCACGCGGTGTGGCCTCCACTTGCTGGTGGGAAGATTAGGGCCCCCCTGGAGCGTTGAATCACGCTGTCAAGGGGTATTAGATTTGGTTTTGGTCGAGTACTTAATTAACGACGCTTTAAATTAAAAATAAAAATGCTTTTGGGTTTACCGCGAAAATTTTCATATTTGTAGCGGTTGTGATTAAAAGGTTGAATTTAATATGCTCCTTTAAATGCTGCTGCATATGTTTTGTAAATATATTTGATCACTGTGTTTGTTGTTGCACGGAAAATTGAAATTGAATGCTTGTGCGTATGTTTTGTAATTGTATTTGCTCATTGCGTCTGTTTTGCTGAAAGTAAAATTTGAATTCATTTGAGGTTGAATGACGCGCGGTTTGGATATTGGTGTATATTTTGTGATTGTGTTTAATCATTTTGCTTGTGAAAGGGAAGGCTGAAATTGGATAACCCTATTTTTGCCGAAAGGAGTAAGAGTCACTTCTCTTTTGGTTTACATTTTGTTGGCACTGTCTAAGATTGAGAAGTAGGGCTGTCCCTTACGTTTATTGTTTTGTTTAATTTGCAAGTTGACCTATGTGCATCGGTGATTAATTTGTTTGAATTAATTCTATAGTTGGACATTGACGCTTTTGAAAAATTAGTTGAAATATGAGCATAGGACTACCTGTCTAAAGGGCATCTAGTTCAACCCTTCGGATTGCCCGCGTAGGGGCTGTAATTTTGAGGCGTGGGTTAGGATTGCAAGATCTGATGGAGTGCCTAAGGTGGCCTAGTTTGGTTGTAGATTCGGTCTTGTTCACGCCCGAACGCTGGTTTCGGAATTTGACGCCAGAGGGCGCTCGGCTCGTCGCCATACCGGTTTTGACGTTCGGTCGAGCGGTGTGGCGAGGGCGCGCGAGCGCAGGAGTCGGTTGCCAGCTGTGCTTGGGACAGCACGCTGTCATTTTTTTTTGTGCGGGAACGCGGAATAGTTTAGGCGCGTCTAGTAAATATACTGTCTAGCATTCGTATCGCGCATTCCTTGTTTGAGAGCTTTCCCGGGACTTCTTGTGTCTAACTCAGAATTTGTATAAGGGTATTCGACAATATTAGCTACTACTGCGGCATTTGATATTCTAGAAATAATTGTTGCCACGCGAAACGGCAGTGAACTTTGATCTGGACATTCGTGTTCGTGCGGTGTGTTACGTTTTTGCTTATAATAACGGGATTTCGTATAGACCGACATTCTGTATTTGTGTTGGGTGTTACGCTTTATAACAAATTAGAGTTAGTGGCTTCTGGAAGTCAGTTAATTGTGCGATAAAGTTAAGGACTGTCCTCGTGACGAACGAAGAAAGTGACTGTGGACGACTCCGCGGAATATTACTACAATTTGGAGCGGTGCTGAAGTCCGAGCTGCTGCCGACGGCAACGGTCTCATAAGGTCTACCACACTCAGTCACACACAGATACACATCACTGACCATTACTTCCCTTGCACCATACAACCACATGTGACCTGACCGAACCCTGAGGGACCAGTCGCCTTGGATATAGGTAAGTAAGCTCGGTTTTAATATTCTTTCTGTTGAATGGAAGTATGATAGAACGCTCCCCCTTATTGTTTATTGTAATTAGGAAATTCCACGCGGCCATATTGAGGCCCGACCTACGTCTGTTCGTTGAAACTCCGCTGATGGGCCCGGAGGGTTGAACCTTTGTGGGAGCAGCCGTAGGCCGTAACAGTAACAATAATTTAAATTTGACATATAATTATAATAATAATTATAATTATAATTATAATGATAATAATGACAAATTTCGTTTAGTTGATATAAATAATTTAATAAAAAATTTCGGACAAAAGATAGGTATTACTATCCAAATATAATCTTATTATTTACTTTTTAACTCAGCCAAGTTTTTGGCTACCAAGACTGCTTTTATTGAGCATAATCATTTGACATTTAATTTGGAATCAGTTCCAACTAATTTAAATTAGTAAATGCGACAATAGAGGCAATCTCTAGCAATAATAAAAGTTTAGTTAACTTTGTATGCAGCCCACAAATAAGTAATAAAAACTGTTTACACCTGGTGCATCAAAATATACAAGGCATGATGGGCAAAGAATTAGAAGATGAATTATTTTTAAATAGTAACAACATACATATCCTTTGTATTACTGAACATTGGCTAAAAGATGATAACTTCATGTTTAATTTCAGAAATCACCAGGTGGTCAGTTCCTTCAATAGAGAAAAAAGTTTACGTGGTGGCTCCTTAATACTAGCAGATAAATTATTATTATATAAAGAACGTAAGGATATAGTGAGCCACTCCGTTGAGCGAACTGTAGAAATAGCTTGTGTCGAGCTCGAGCATATCATTGTTGTAAGTGTTTACAGACCCCCATGTGCTACTTATAACTATTTTCAAATGATTGTGGAAGAAGTTTTGCTTGAACTTAGTAAACAAAACAATTCTGTTGTTATATGTGGAGACTTGAACATCAATCTCCCTGAAACTTCTGCCATTAGTATTAAGTTTAGCTCATTGTTTAAATCGTATAATTTTGTTAATTTATTTTTAGAACCAAAACATATTGCTGGGCCTAGTACGACCTGTATAGATAACATTTTTACAGATGTTAAGCCCTTGCATAAATCAATTATACAAAATTTAAGTTCAGATCACTGTGGACAGTTGGTATCACAACCTTACATACAAAAAAAAACCAGAAAAATAAGAAAGTTGTGTTTGTTCCAATAAATGAATATCGCTTGGAGAGGTTTAGAAGTAATATAATAAAAAGACTTCCATCACTTTCATTTAAAAATAGTGCTAATTATTTGTATGGTAAATTATTTGAAATTATAAGTTGTGAATTTAGTAGGATATTTACTTCTAAAACTTTCTCTTTTAACAGTCGCAAATCGTTTAATGAATGGGCGACAGTAGGAATTTATAAACGTAAGCGAAGTTTATACGAGCTATATGATGAAAGATCATATAATAGTAGTGTTATATTTCGAGATTATGTAAAAACATATTCTGAAATATTTCAAAAAGTGTGCTCCACTGCTAAGGCTTTATATTTAAGCAACAAAATTAAAACTGCATCCGACAAAATTAAAATGACCTGGAGAATAATAAATAATGAAACGGGCAAGGTCAAACCGCGCAGCTCGGATTTTCAATTGAATATTAACAATAATTTAACTCGATCTGATCAAAAAGTTGCTATGGCTTTTGAGAAACATTTTACTGATGTTCCTTTTTTGACAACAAAATCATTAAATTCTTCTCCTACTGTCGCCGAATCATTGCTCAAACAAAATGTAAAGGCTTGTTCAAATACTTTTAAATTCCATAGAGTACTGCCAAAATATATCGTTAAATATTTTAAAACTATTGATGTTAAGAAAACTGCAGACTTATGGGGTATTTCCGTTAAAGTTATTTTATCTATAATAGATATAATAACACCGTATCTAGCCACTATATTTAATACAAGCGTCGAATCTGGTGTGTTTCCTGATTTAATGAAACAAAGTAAAGTCATACCTTTATTTAAATCTGGTAGTACATTAGACTCCACCAATTTTAGGCCAATTTCTTTACTACCGAAGTTTAGTAAAATTTTTGAAAATATAATTTTGGATCAGATGTTAAGTTTCTTTAATATTAATAAATTGCTACATAGAAATAAATTCGGTTTTACAAGGGGTCGCTCGACAACTGACGCTGGAGTTGAGCTTATTAAACATATTTTTTGTGCATGGTAGAATTTAGAGGATGCTTTGGGTATATTTTGTGACCTCTCCAAGGCCTTCGACTGCGTTCACCATGAGATATTAATTAGGAAGCTACAGTACTATGGTGTCAAGAATACAGCGCTTCAAGTCATTATTTCATATTTAAGTAATAGAATTTAGAAAGTTATTATCAATGGTAAAAGTTCTTCCGGGTCACCTATACTAATGGTTGTCCTTCAGGACTCCATTCTCGGCCCATTCCTATTTCTATTGTATGTTAATGACTTACCTTCTCTTTTAGGGGATAATCATGATATAGTATTATTTGCTGATGATAATTACATGATTTTTAAATTTAAACGTCAATCATTTAAATGTGACGAAGTGAATAATGCTATATCAAAATTAGTGCATTAATTTAACGTTAATAACCGATATTTAAACGACAATAAAACTAAATGTATTAAATTTACAACAACGAATGTTTAAAATCTGAATACCAATGTATTTTTAATGGGAAAGAACTGAGCCCTGTTGAATCTTCTGCTTTTTTTGGCATCACTCTCGACGCTTAGCTTCAGTGGGACCATCATATGTCCAAACTAGCAAGCAGACTAAGTTCTACAGCTTATGTTGTAAAAACGATTAGATATCTCACTAGTGTTGAGGCAGCTAGATTAGTTTATTACAGTTATTCCTTTAGCATAATGTCTCTTGGGATTTTGCTATGGGGAAATGCGGCTGATTCAGAAACTATTTTTGTTTTACAGAAGAGGGCCATTAGAGCTATTTACAACCTAAAACCGAGAGATTTAGAGATAAATTTAAAGAAATAAATATATTAACTTTCTCTCCTCTCAGTATATTTACGAAAATTTAATGTATGTTCACAAAAACGAAGGTAGTTTTAGTAAAAAAAGTGATGCACATTCTGTAAACACTAGGAACAAACACAAGCTAGTGATACCAGTCTCTCGACTCCACAGAGTCAGTAATTCATTCATGGGGCAATATATACGCTATTACGACAAAATCCCGGAAAGTTTACAGGCTCGCTCTATTATCAAGTTTAAATGTTTTGTTAAGTTGAAACTATATAAAAAGGGTTATGATAGTATAAATGAATACATGGTTGATAATAACCCCTGAGAATAAGGTGGTCGCTTCCAAGCTTATTTTTCTAAAATAAATTTTGTATCTACCAATCAATAATGTAAAATATGCTTTTTAAAAAAAGTCCCGCTGGATTTTTTGCTGGTTCTTCCCAGGACAGAGGTTCTTTTTCGAACCAGTGGTAAAGTAAAAAATTACTTTCAATAAGAATTACACATGTGAACTATATTGAATAAAAAATTATTCTATTGTATTCTATTCTATTCTAACCCGTTCATAGAGGCTACGGCAGGAATAATTTCGGTCGACAGACTTATAATAATAGTACTTATAATAATACAGTTTCCGATCCACGATACCGTATTTCAATGCGAGTTCCTGGTACATAATCCTGGTAACTAGGTTGTGCCTATGCAAGTACTTAGAGTAAGAAAGCGCCATACAACCGGAGATAGCATGCCTAAGTGACTCACTCCCATCTTATGGAATTGCTAAACATCACTTGTGATTTTAGCAATTCTATTAGAATTGAGCTGGGGGCAGATAAGTGTGCAATCCTCCATGTCGAAAGGGGTAGGGTTGCTAACTCTGAGGGCATAGACTTATCTATGCCCATCAGCATAAGAACCCTTTCCGAGGCTGAAATATACCTATATCTGGGTATGTCACAGAACATCGGTGTCGATCAGGCGGGTATGAAGCAGTCAGTTTGCGATGTGTTTTATGTATGCTTGACCAAAGTGCTTAACAGTCTTTTGTCGGGCGTTAATAAGACACACGCATATAACGGCTAGATCATGCCTGTTCTCATGTATACATTTGGCATAGGTGGACTCAAACCGAACTGAACGCTCTGGATAGAAAAGTCCGTTCTATTATGACGTCCCACAGGATGTATCATACGAGATCGTCAGAAATGAGGCTATACTTGCCGCAGAAACATGGTGGGCGCGGCGTTTTAACCGCGCTTACCATGCATAGTCGCGAAGTTTGCAGCCTCCGTAATTACTTTCTGACGAAAGCGGATGATCCTTTCTATAGCAACGTTATTTTTTGTGATAAAGGACTTACACCTCTATCCTTAGCCAACGAGCAATGGCAATACCCGGCAATATAGAACATTTCCGACCGGAAGACCGTATGGAAGGAGATGGAAGGAGAAGAAGCTCCACGGGAGGTTCTACAAGGCTATACATGGGCCTTAAGTAGACAGTTGCCTCCCTCCACTGGCTACGTTTTGGTGACCTCTTCGGGGAAACTGAAGGTTTTGTCTGTGCAATACAGGATCAGGTTATTAAGACCAACAACTATCGAAGATACAACCTAAGGGATGGCACCGTCGATATTTGTCGAGCTTGTTGCTATCCCGGTGAATCACTTAGGCATGTCATTTACAGTTTTTCGGCGTTTTCTAGCTTTGAGTACTTGCAAAGGCACAACATATTAGCCAGGATTTTATACCAGGAGCTCGCTCTAAAATACGGTCTCGTGGATCGGAAACTGCCTTATTATATGTACATGCCGGAAACCATGCTCGAAAATGACCGTGCCAGGCTCTACTGGGACCGGGCCATCATCACAGACAGGACCATTCTTGCGAATAAGCCTGATATCGTGCTGATGGACCGGGCATAGTCAAGGATATTTTTGGTCGACATTACCGTTTCGTGTAACGAGAACCTCGTGAAAGCCGATACAGATAAGCGTACAAAATATCTGGACCTGGCTCACGATGTAACCGACATGTGGGGCGGACTGCCGGCCAAAATTATACCTGTAGTCGTTTCTACGAACGGGTTAATCCCAGTCAGCTTCTCGGGTCAACTGAGCTGACTGGGACTCCGTGTCAGACCGCTTCAAGCTCAAATGCAGAAGGCGGTGCTCGTCCGCCGGTTTCTTTCCCTTTCCCCCTAACCCTCAGCCGTTTTGGTCTCCCTTGTCGAGGGCTTCCATCTTACTTACTTACTTATCTTCACGCACAATCCCTGACGGGGTAGCCAGAGAGAACAGATCGGCAAGTGTCACGATCCTTACATACCTCTTTCGCTTCTTTCAGATTCATTATCTTCTTCATACATGCACGTCTAGGTATCCGAGTACTCTTGACCCTACCCTCTTCGAGCAAATTGCTCACATGGTCTTCGAAAGTTAGTCTCGGTCTACCTCGACACCTTTTAATATTAACTTTCGCGCTATATATTTTCTTCACCATTCGGTCTTCACTCATTCGCTCAACGTGCCCAAACCACCGAAGCACGCCCTTATCAATTTTTGTGATAAGGTCATCTTTCAAACCTGCCATATTGCGAATCTCTTCGTTTCGCTTTCGGTCGGCCATGGTAACGCCGCACATTTTACGAAGAGATCGCATCTCCACTGCATTCAACTTGCTTTTATGCTTCTTCTGGCATACCCAGGTTTCGCTGCCATATAACAAAGTCGGTACCAACACTGCGTTATGTATTGCAAGGCTTGCACTCTTCACTACGCCTTGCCTTTTGACTAACGCAGTCAGGGCACCATTGACTTTGTTCCCGGCAGCGACACGCCTGTCCACATCTAAATCACATCTTCCATCCCGGCTAAAAGCACTCCCCAAGTATACAATTTCATCTACTTGTTCTAGACATTCCTGATTTACCCATATTTCACATTTCGTTCTCTCTTTGGCCCTTTCAAATACCAGAACCTTAGTCTTATTAGCGTTCAAACGGAGACCTTTAATTTCACATTCCTCTTTCATACACGTGACTAATGCCTGCAGTTCTGCCTCTGATGGTGCAATAAGCACTGTATCATCAGCATACAGCAGACAATTTACTTTTATGTCATCCAATTTCACACCCAAACAGCTATCTTTCAGCTTTTTAGAATAGAATAGAATAGAATAGAATAGAATGATTTTTATTCAATATGGATTATTACATAATACTTATTGAAAGTCATTATTTTATTTACCACTGGTTCGGAAAATACCTCTGTCCTGGGAAGAACCAGCAAGAAACCCAGCGGGACTTTTTTTTTTAAACATAATTTCACTTAACAATAATTTTGATTATACAATTTTAAATGAATTTTCATAGAACCAGCATGGTGGCGATCACCTTATTCCCAGGGGTTATTTTCATTCATGTATTCCTTGATATTATAATAACCCTTTTTGTACAGTTTTTCTTTAATAAAACTTTTAAACTTGTTTATTGACAAACTTTGAACATGTTCTGGGATTCTGTTGTAAAAGCGTATACATTGCCCCATAAATGAATTACTAATTCTGTGGAGTCTTGTAAGTGGCATTACAAGCTTATGTTTGTTCCTAGTGTTTAAGGTATGAACATCCTTATTCTTATTAAAGCTATTTATGTTTTTATGTACATACATTACATTTTCATAAATATATTGCGATGCCAAAGTTAATATGTTTATTTCTTTAAATTTTTCTCTAAGGGACTCTTTACAATTTAGATTATAAATCGCCCGTACGGCTCTCTTTTGCAAAACAAATATAGCTTCAATATCAGTCGCATTACCCCATAGCAAAATTCCATAAGACATTACGCTATGAAAGTAACTAAAATACACTAACCTAGCTGTCTCAACATCTGTGAGACTTCTAATCTTTCTTACAGCATATGCTGCAGAACTAAGTCTGCTTGCTAATTTAGATATATGGGGGCCCCATTGAAGTTTCGCGTCAATAGTAATACCGAGAAAAACAGTGGTATCCACAAGACTCATCTCCTCCCCATTTAAGAGCACATTGGTTTTCGAATGTTTTACATTAGGTATTGTAAATTTAATACATTTTGTCTTATTGCCGTTTAAGAGCAAATTGTTGGCGTTAAACCAATGTACTAGTTTCGATAGAGCATTATTTACATCGTCATATTTAATTGACTGCCGTTTCAGTTTGAAAATTAAAGAGGTATCGTCAGCAAATAATGCTATATCGTGATTGTCCCCTACAAGATAAGGTAAGTCATTAATATAGATTAAGAACAGGAATGGGCCAAGAATCGAGCCCTGAGGAACGCCCATTGATACTACCGATCCGGAGGAACATTTACCATTAATGACGACTTTTTGAGTTCTGTTACTTAAATATGAAGTAATAAGTTTAAGCGCCAAATTTTTTACACCGTAATGTTGTAGTTTCCTGATTAATGTATCATGATGAACACAATCGAAAGCCTTGGAAAGGTCACAGAAAATACCTAAGGCATCTTGTGAATTCTCCCAGGCATTAAAAATATATTTCATAAGCTCAACACCGGCGTCAGACGTCGAGCGACCCCTTGTAAAACCAAATTGATTTTTATGAAGTAATTTATTTGTACTAAAAAAAATTAACAATTGATCCAAAATTATTTTTTCAAAAATTTTACTGAGAGTTGGTAGTACAGAAATAGGTCTATAATTAGCGGGGTCCAATGTACTACCAGATTTAAATAAAGGTATTACTTTACTATACTTCATTAAATCAGGAAACACACCAGAATCGATACAAGTATTAAAAATAATAGCAAGATGAGGTGCAATTAAATCTATTATGGACGTAATCACTGTAACGGAAATCCCCCACAAATCTGCGGTTTTCTTTACATCAATGGTTTTGAAGTATTTTACAATATTATGCGGTAATACTTTTTCAAATCTAAATTCTTTTAAACAGGTATTAACATTCTGTTTAAGTAATGATTCGGCGACAGTTGGAGAAGCATTCAATGACTCTGTTGTCAAGATAGGAACATCAGTGAAATATTTCTCAAACACCGCTGCAACTTCTTGATTTGATTTAGTCAATTCATTATTAATTTTTAATTGATAGTTTGAATTACGAGGTTTCTCATTACCGGTTTCGCTGTTAATTATACTCCACGTCATTTTAATTTTATTCTTAGCTGTCTTAATTTTGTTACTAATATGTAATGATTTGGCTGTGGAGCAAACTCTTTTAAACATTTTAGAATAATTTTTTACATATTCTTTAAAAGCATCGGAAAGATTATACGATCTTTCATGGTAAAGGTCATATAACCTTCGTCTGCTTTTATGAATTCCTACTGTCGCCCACTCATTAAATGCCTTGCGACTGTTTCTGGAGAATGTTTTAGAAGTGAATGTTTTATTAAATTCATTGTTTATAAAGGTAAATAATTCTCTATATAAATAGTCTGCATTGTTCTTATAAGAAAGGGATGGAAGGATTTTTAACATATTACTTCTAAATCTCTCCAGGCGTTTTGCATTAATAGGAACAAACACAATTTTCTCATTTACCTGTTTTTTGTGCATATAAGGTAACGAAACCAGTTGTCCACAGTGATCTGAACTAAGTTTTTGAATTAATGATTTGTTGATTGGTACAACACCTGTAAAAATATTATCAATACAAGTTGCACTACACCCTGCAATACGTGTAGCTTCAAAGAATAAATTATTAAGATTATAGGATTTGAACAAAGAACAGAATTTAATACTGATGGAAGAAGTTTCCAGGAGATTGATATTAAAGTCTCCACACACTACAAGAGATTTATTCTGTTTATTAAGCTTAACTAAAACTTCTTCCATAATTTTTTCAAAAGTATCATAACTTGAACATGGGGGTCTGTAAACACTGACAACAATAAGGTGCTCAAGCTCAACACATGCCATTTCTACAGTACGCTCAACAGAGAGGCTCACAATGTCTTTACGTTCTTTACATGATAAGGACTTATTAGCTAATATTAAGGAGCCACCACGTAATTTAGTATCTCTATTGAACGAACTGACCACCTGGTGATTACTGAAATTAAATATGGAGTTGTATTCTTTCAACCAATGTTCTGTAATACATAAAATATTTATACTGTTACTATTTAAAAATAATTCAATTTCTAATTCTTTGCCTAACATACCTTGTATATTTTGATGCACCAGGTTGATACAGTTTTTATTATTGTTATTTTGTAAAATTGCATAATTATGTATTGGTAAGTTGCATTCTAAGCTATTTAAATTATCTTTGCTAGAGATTACCTCTATTGTATTATTATCTAATTTAAATTACTTGGAACTGGTTCCAAATCAAATGTAAAATTATTTTGTTGCTCAAAAGAAGCAGGTGTCAAGGTAGCCAAATCATTGGCTGAGTTAAAATATAAATAATAAGATAGCGTATCTGCTACCAGTCTTAAACTATACTTTGATAGGTAATACCTATCTCTTGTCAAAAACTTCTTAGTTAAATTATTAATATCAATTAAATGAAATTTATCATTATTATTCTTACAATTAAATGTCAAATTTAAGTTATTGTTACATGTCAAGTTATGCATCATTAAATTTAAATTATGTCTTAGTTTATTTTCCTGTGGCCACCCCTCTATATAAGGCAATGTAAACAAGATAACTTTAACCACATTTATGTTATTGAGATATTCAATATATTTTAATAATTGATTCTTGTTCATATTGCCTCTTCTCCCGACAAAAATTATTAATATACTATTAGGGTTAAATTTACTAGTTAAAATTTTATTCATAATATCACTGAATGATGCTCCAGGCATGCAGTAATTACTTATCTGTTGCCTTTTTAAACAGTTAAAAAATTTTGTAAACAGCTGTCGAGATACAGTATGAACAGCCAGGAAGACATGACACAACCCTGTTTTACGCCCATTTGGACGCTAAACATGGGTGACAGGTCATGCCCTACCCGTACACAGGCTTTACAGTCACAGTAAAGAGACTGCACAGCCCTTAGCAATCGACCATCCACACCATACCCCGGCAACAGTTCCCACATTTTCTTCCTTACAACCTTATCAAATGCTTTCTCAAGATCCACAAAAGCACAGAAAATCTTCTGGTTAGCAGCCAGAAGCTTCTCCGTGATCATGCGGAGAGAAAACATTTGATCCGTGCATCCTCTTCCAGGTCTAAGTCCGCATTGTGCCTCCCATAGAAATCTTTCCGATTTCTCTTGCATCCTACGTGTCAAAACCTTCGAGTAAAGTTTACTTGCTAAACTGGTTAAGCTGATCGCCCGATAGCACCCGCAGTCAAAATGTGAACCTTTACCTTTATATAAAGGCACAATGACTGCGGCTCGCCAATCATTCGGTACATCCCCCGTCCGCCAGCACAAATTGCACAGCAGATGAAAGCTGTCCCAGACGCGAGGCCCACCATACTTGACCATTTCAGCAGTAACTCTGTCTAGTCCCGCAGCCTTACCACATTTCAAACTTCGAATCGCACGTTCAATCTCTTTCATACTGATGACCTCAGTGTCATCGAGGTCCGGGTCTGGCGTACCAGTCACGGCGTCATCCCCGGATCCCTCACTAAGATCATCACACGCATACATTTCTCTATAAAATTCGCTCCATCGCTGCATGACGTCCGATTTTTCTGAGAGGACGTCATTAGTTCTCGAAAGCACTTTGTTCATTCTTAAGGCCGTCGCACCACTTCGGGTCCTTCCAACCTCTTTCCAGAAGAGTTTGGAGTTCTCCTTAAAGTTGTGCGACAACCTTTCGTCCGCTTCCATTCTACACCTTCCACGCACTTCCTCAATCAATGCTTTCGTGTGAACTTTCTGCAGCCTTTATCTTTCTTTCATCTTCTCTCTCATATCCTTATCATTACTAGAGGCCAAGTAGTCTAACCATGCTTTCTTCTTCTTCTTTACAGCTTCTTTCACTTTATCATTCCACCATGCATCTCTTCTTTTACTACTGCCTCTTTTTATTGTTCCACACACTTCTTCCGCTGCACTTACCATTCCATCCCTAAAGTTCTGCCATGTTCTTTCTACACATTTGTTTCTACCATCGATGGTGTCAAGCTTTTCGGCTACCCTCGCATGATATTTGTCCCTAGTATCCGCTTCCTGAAGCTTCCAGCTTCGGATGCGACAGACCGACTGTGGTTCTGTCACTGCCGTCCGGTAGCGCCAACCCGCGAACAGACCCTTAAATCTAGTAATCATTAGATAGTGATCCGTTCCCAGGTCAGCACCCCTGAACACTCGCGTATCCATCACCTGTTTTCGCAGTCGGTCATCCACCAGGAACAAATCGATCATACTTCTCTCATTCTTTCTTTCTCTAGTATACATATGGATTTTCTTGTGATTAAACATAGTGTTTGTCACAAGAAGAACCTTTTCCTTGCATACCGCCAGTATAAGCTTGCCAGCATCATTAACCCTTTTATCGCCAAACTTTCCAAGTACCGACTCGTACCCTGGTCGAGCGGTACCAACCCATCCATTCAAATCACCACATACAACAATTCTTTCATTTCCCCTAGCCAAATCTAGAACTTCTCTTCCATACTCCCAAAACTCCTCCAGCTCAGCCCTGGACGACGAAGCTACCGGCGCATAAACAGCCAAAAGGAATAACTTCGTCAGTCCCAATTTAAAGCGAACCCAGAGAAGTCTTGAGTTCACAAACTTATATTCAGTCATAACATCGACCAACCGAGAAGACAGCAGCACCCCCACTCCCTGGCAGGCGTTCTCGCTCTCCGGGACTCCGGACCATAGAGCTAACACCCCGCCAGGGAGCTCTTCAGTATCGATCTTCTTCGATCAACTCATTCGTCTTATCTCTCATGCCTCCTCTAACATTCCACGTGCCAACTCTGCACTCTGTCCTCCACCATCTGGTTGGGCTTTTATTAATTTTTGTATTTTTATGTATATTTATTTTATTTTGTTGATATTTATGTATGTTTATCATTTTCATTTACAATTATATATTTATATAGCCCAAACAGATGAGAAAACTATAATATAGAAGCTTAAGTATAATAAATATTTACTTAAAGACATTACCCACATCAATAAAAAATGTTGTTTTAAGTTTTTACCTTATTTTTTAATTCAGGATGACAAACGAGGTCCATGTCAGAGAAGTTAGAAAAATCACAAAATATTAATACTAATACACGATGAAGGAGGTAAAACAACACGCACGCACACACGCCCACACGCCCACACACACACACACACACACACACACACACACACACACACACACACACACGCACACACACACACACACTCACTCACACACACACACACACACACACACAAGAATGCCTTAAAAAGAGTAATACTACACTATTGCATCATGCATACCTACGGGCCAAATCATCACGCAAATCCTCGGTCACGTAGTTTCCTAAGTATGTGAATTGTGATACCCTCGATAAAGCAGTGTTGTAGAGTCTGATAGGTAATTTGTACTTGGGACTCTTGTTATTAGCTTTAAACAACACAAACTCACTTTTCGTAATGTTATAAAAAAACCGTGTTCATTTGCATAAGCCACACAGATTTCCAGAAGCTTTCTGAACACACTTACTGAGGGACTCAGTAACATGATGTCGTTGGCGTAGCTTAGGTTGTTGCTATACTTTCCATCCACATGGCAACTGACCTTAGTGCTGCTGAGTCTCTCCAGCAGCTCATTTATATACAAGTTAAAAGTTGAGGTGAACTAATTCCACATTATCTTACGCCATATTTTAATTCTTAAGGTTCAGAAAGCTTATCTCGATCTTACCATCTTACCATCAGCGGAACATACCCAGGAGATCATTAGAAAAATTACTGAAGAACTTTTTATAACTCATTGCTTAGTAGCCTGTCGAGGACCTTTGTCGTCATTGTTGCTAAAGAGATATTCTTGTAATGGCTCTTATCTGAAATGTCTCCAATCTTATTCTTTAGTATTGGTACAACGATCGTTTTCATCAAACCTCTAGGCAGATACGCATGACTTATGCACAGTGAATAAAACACGGAGAGGATGCGAGGAAGGTGACAACCAGCATGCTGCAGATGTTCTATGCTAAGACCGTCATGTCCCGAAGACTTACACTTAAACGTATTTCCGATTATCTCTCTGACCTGTTTGGGGAAAACTAATTGGTGTTCCTATCAGATTCCGCTCAGCATAGACCATGTGTTGTAGAACTGAGAGGAGACTATATATATACTGCTTACGTGGGACAAATATTACGACTAGGTAATATCAACCTCGACCGAGAGGTAAATAGATTCAAATCGACTGGGCAGCGTTCGGAAAATATGACACATTTTCTCGTCAGGTATACCTCAAACCTTGAAAACGAGACCGTGCTTTTATTGGGGGAGGTTACGAAGCACTTTCATGATATGATCATGATGATTATTTTATTATCATATGAAACGTATATATATTATATCTATGCATCTTACGTTTTTAGTTATACATATATTTATATACGCTATATGTAAGGAGTTCATCACTCCACGGGTTGAATGGCAGAGAATGCCGATAGGCATTAAGTCTGCTCTTTGTTACCCTATTTATTGAAATGTTAACAATACAGATTGAATAAATAAATCAATAATATACAGGGAAAGAAACTTCCGCCAGAAAAAACTAACTGTAAGCCTTACAAATTACTTTTTCGTGCAAAAATCGAACTTGCGACCGTTAGCTTCGCAGCCAAACGTTTGGCCTACTCGTATGTAGTGTACACTGCGGATTCGAGTACCGCACGGAAAACTTGTTTATATGTCCTTCAAATAACCTGGGTCAAGATGTTAGTCCATGTGTAATTTATGTAGATATAAGCCTTCACGATAGAAACACTACATAACGATTAAATAAAAAAAAACTAATAATATATGTTATACGAAAACATGGTTGAATTACAATTTTGCCATAAATTGCCTCAACCTCTGACCATCTTCTTCGTGTACACGGTTGCAAGGGCGTGTAATTTTATATTTTGTTTAGATCCCACGGCTTACGGATTCATTCGCGTGAGTATTGTAGTAGCAGCTGGTAGCAGACAATCACTACCCCAGTCTTTTATGAGACTTGTTCAACCGATTGAAAAATAATGAGAAAGGAGAATAAGCTAAACAGGAAATAAATTTCATTGATATACAAATCTTGTAGTTTCACATGAAGCTAGCGAAAACAGACAAACTATTAATAATTCTAATAATTCTTATATTAGATCTGAATGCACAAATTCTACACCCCATTATGTAAGTATTTTATTTTTATTTTTTATTTTATTTATTTAGGTAATCATACAGCGTTTTCATCGTATTTACAATACATATTATCATACAGTAAGGCCAATAGAGATTACACTATTTTTATAAACTAATAATTAAGCGTGCGTGTGTGCTTGAGTAAGTGTGCATGCGTCTGTGTGTGTCTCTCTCACTCTTCCTCTCTGTTCGCGCGCGCGTGTGTGTTTGTGTGTGTGTGTGTGTGTGTGTGTGTGTGTGTGTGTGTGTGTGTGTGTATCTGTGTGTAATTATGCCCTATTTTTGTTTACAACATCACGTTTGATGCGAATCTTGGATAGGTTGAAAATATCCAAGTCAGCGTAACACTTATTATAGTTTTGAACAATACGACATAGAGTTGAATTTTTTGCGTAATTTGTGTTTGCTCATGGTACGTGAATTAATGGCGTATGTCTAGTTCGGTATTAAGGTACTAGTATCGATATTTTAGATAACAGGTCTGGACAATCTATAATACCAGACCATAAACCGTGTAGCAAGAACATATCATGTTGAAGTCTTCTGAGTTCCAAGGTATCTAAGCGGTAAAATTTGCAAGCATCTTCGTATGTAGCAAAACTATTGTGATCTTTTGATGATATAAACTTAATGAACAGTTTTTGAATTGATTCTATTCGATGCTTATGCTTAGCATATTTTGGAGACCAGATTGTATTAGCGTATTCGAGAATACTCCTTACGTATGCAAAATATAGAGCTTTAATGCAATTAATACTGCTAAAATCATTGCAGACGCGCTTTATGAATCCAATTTGCTTGTAGGCTTTGTCAACAATACTGTCTATATGTTCATTGAACGTTAATTTTGAGTCCAGCCTGATACCAAGATCTCTAACTGATGATACACTCTTTATAGTGTTATTGTTAATTGAATACTTGTAATCTATGAGCTGTTTCTTGCGACTGAAGGTTATTTTGACACATTTTTCACTATTAACTGTAATTCTATTTTTTCTATAATAAGTTTCTAGGTTTTTTAAATCGTTTTGAATCAGAACGCAGTCATCAATTGTTTTTATTTTTAGATAGATTTTTTTATCATATGCGAACATTAAATAGTTTGAATGATAGAAGCAGTCACCGATGTCAAATAAATAGGTGTTATAGAACAAAGGTCCGAGTATTGAGCCTTGTGGGACACCAGATGTTACCGAAATAAAATCACTACGAGCACTACCCAATAACACTGCTTGCCTTCTGTTACTTATGTATGAAGTTACCCATCTGTGCAAATCACCATGAATACCCAAACTGTAAAGTTTACGCAAAAGGATGGCATGATCAACACGGTCAAATGCTTTTTCAAAGTCCGTGTATATTACATCAACCTGCTGCCTGTCGTCCATGCTCTTATATATATAATTGGTAAAAATAGCCAAATTTGTTACGATTGATCTTTTATTTATAAAACCATGTTGTTCATTTGGTATTGATTTTAAAATTATAGGACTAATTTGTATAAAGATAAGTTTTTCAAAAACCTTTCCAAATGTGTTTAATATGGAGATTGGGCGGTAGTGCTCAATTCTGTTTTTTGGTCCACTCTTATGTATAGGTATTATTAGAGCTTCTTTCCACTTACTAGGAAATGCTCCATAGGTGTTAACAGACATATTAAAGATTATCGAGAGAGGCTTGGCCAAGTGTTTTGCACATTTATGAATAAATAGGGGAGGTATGCCATCACTACCAGGCCCTGTATTGGTTTTAAGTGTATGTAGAATACGAGAAACATTTTTGGTACTAAAGTATATATTAAGTAATATATCGTTTGATTCAACGTTTGGAATATGGGAATAATCGTAAGAAGAAGAAGGTTTTTGAAAAACACTTTCAACGATTCATTTCCTAATTGTAATGTATTAGAGTATGTTGTTGCTGAGCTGAGTTGCTATTACGTATAGATTTTAAATAAGACCATAATATTTATTCTTTATTTAAAATTTTACATAATACTTAATTTTATCTACAATATTAAAAACTATGATAATAAAAAAAAAACTAAAACTAGAAACTTAATTATCATAATTACTTAATATTTTAGGATCATTTTTTAAGAGACTTTGAATTTTATCTAAGTAGCGCTCGTGGCACTGTTTCTGTAATTTCTTTTGTCTAGTACGTAGTATGCAAAATTCATCATAATCACGAGGATTTTTATACTTTTTCCAATTTTTATGTTTTAAGAGCTTTTCTCGAATAATATGCCTTAGTGATTTAGAATACCATGCAGGGTAATTAGATGAACGTGATAAACAAGTAGGTACAAGTTTATCAATTATTAGATTTAGTTGGGAATAAAAATTGTGAACTACGACATCAATTGAGTTGCCAATTAACAAGGTAGACCAGTTGACTTCTGAGAGAGTTTTATTTATTTTATCATAATCAGCTCGGTAAAAGTTTAATTTTGATCGTGGTTTATTTTTTAAACAGGGTATTGAGAGATCAGATGCGTCGAGCAATAAAGAAGGATGATATTTATCCTCAGATATATTTGAGATAAGATATATTTGAGATAGATAAGATAAGACAAGATATATTTGAGAACGGGTAACGTCTATGTTTATGTTACTAAACACTAAGTCTAGTACGTTGCCACTATAGTTGCTGATAATATTATGTTGATTTAGCCCTGATAAGTTGCATAGATCAATTAACTTTACTGCAGCATTTTGTAATTCTACTGGACCTTGCTAAAGCATGACGGAACCTGAAGAGGACCAGGATATATTCGCTAGGTTGAAGTCACCGGCAACTATAAAGTGATCATTTGGATATTGAGTTATGATTTTTGTGAGCATTTCTGTAAAATTATCTAAACGCTTTGATTGATAATTATAAGGCGGTATATAAACAACTCCAATGTGTAATTATGTCTGTCTTGACAACATAAATATTTTCCTGGTACTGTTACCCACAAACATTCGAGATCTCTACACATCCATTCCGTCCGTTCTTGAGCTTCTAATTGTGTGTACGTACAAATCATAACTCCCCCACCCTTCTTTTTATGCGAAGATGTTTTATTTCTATCATACCTAAATATGTCGTACCTGTTGTCACACAATTCACCGTTGTAAATACCATCAGTTAACCAAGTTTCAGTAATGAGTATTACGTTGAAATTATTACAAATTATACTGTCTCGAAATTGCTTAGTTTTAGTTCGCAAGCCACGGACTTTTTGATAGAATACGTACATTGAGTTATTATGCACTTTTAGCATGATTTAGGTACCATTGTGTTGTAATTAACTTATAAAAATTATATTTATCATAATATTTAATAGTAATGTAGATAATAATTATATTATGTAACAGAAGTAATACAGATTGAGGAGTCATGATGGATGGTTTTGCAACAGACAGGAATTTTCTTTTTGTACAAGGTAAGAAATGGTAGCTTATACATTTCTTTTGTAGGGCATATTGGTGTAAATATTCAGTATTACTGTAAATTTTAAAAGATGTGTGTGAGTGTAAGATTTTGATGTATGTAGTAATGAATGAGTAAATTGTGAGGGTTGGTTTATGTGTTAAATAAGTAATTATTAATATTAAAACATAGCATGCTATTATATATCAAAATTAATCTTATCATACAATTTTTAATAAATCTTTTACGGAATTTATAGTGATAGCAGGAGACTCCTCGTTTTTCCTTAAAATAATGTGGCAGTTTCTCACCCAGACAAACTTGTATGATTTGGCCATTGCTCGTGATTTTACTGTCTTCAAGAGTTGCTTATTCTCAGGGATCAAGTGTTCATTAACAAAATACCTTTTGGCTGGACCACCTAGTTCAATATCAGAAGTAGTAATTCCTTTGGTTTTGCGTAGCCCTGAAATAATATTATCTTTAATAGTGCGATTCTGAAGTTTGACTATAATGTTTTTTGGGTGACCTCCAACATTCTGCATAGGCTGGACTCTGTGCGCAGAAACAATTTGATCATTGGTAAGCTTAATTCCTGCATGGCTGGCTATTTTGATTGTTAATTCAGAAATTGATTCTTTTGAGTTTTCAGGTAGACCAACAATCTCTAAGTTCGAAAGCCTGCCCCATTGTTGCTCTTTTTTTATTTGCGCACATAAATCCGTCAGTTTCATTTCGCCATCTTGGACATTTTGTTGAAGCTTTTCAAAATTACTTTTGAGATTGTTGTAGTCATTTAGCAAACTGTTATGCGATTCTTCCAGCTGTTTAAGGTTACTAATTATTTCATTTTTTATTTCCGTGATAAGTGATAATTTCAACTCTTGAATTATATCGAATTTTAAAGCACTGAGTTTTTTGTCTAACAGTAACTCTATGCTATTAATTAATTCCAAATGTATATGAGCATTAGTAAAACGGTTACATTTTATCATTATTTAATCTGAATTCTATTTGCTCTACGAGAATTTGTATCTGTGGACGAACTAGGTACTTACGGTCTCAATTTGAATCAGCAATCTATAAAAAGGACCTGGGTTAAGTCAACCTTTCAGACTAAATTGTCCAAGAGGATTCTGCTTAGTTCTTTACATAAACTATTTAGTTTTGCCTAGTAGTGTGTAAAGTTTAAAATATATCTGATTACTTTATTTGAGAAACGCTTGTATATTGCTTATTTATATTAAGTGTGATTAGTGACCGCAAGTACAGTTTCCGTCAAGATCGCTCAGCTGGTGATCTTCTAGGTTACCTAACTCATAGATGGGCGGAGGCAGTGGAGTCCAAGGGGGAGTCGTTGGCCGTTAGTTTGGACATAGCGATGGCCTTCGATTGGGTTTGGCACGAAGCGCTTCTTTCGAAGCTGCCTTCCTATGGGTATCCCGAGAAATTATGCAATTGGATCACCAGCTTCCTTGCAGATCGGAGTATCAAGATCATAGTAGACGGTGCATGCTACGATTACAATCCCATTAACACTGGTGTTCCATAAGGCTGCGTGCTATCACCAACGCTATTCTTCTGCATATCAAAGTTATGTTGCAAACCAGTAACATTCATTGCTATGCAGACAACAGCACTGGTGATGCTTTACACACCGACCGTGCCAATATTTCTCGGTAAAACGTCGCCGAGTACCGAAAAAAGTTATGTCTGAAGTCCAGACTTTTTTGAACAAAGCCTCAGACTAGGGACAACTAAATCTAGTCCAGTTTCATCCCCAGAAGACATAATTTGCGCGTTTATCGCTAAAAAGAACCCCTTTGTCGTATCTCCTCATTTTCAAGACACTCCTCTTGTAGCGTCAGCCAGTATCTAAATCCTCGGTGTGAATGACGTGCAGTTTCGTAGTCACTTGGAAGATAAGGCCGAATTGGCCTCTAAAAAGTTTAGCGTGCTCAGCAGAGCGGGACAGTATTTCATGCCGGCACACTGCTTGCAACTTATACTTATACTTGCAAAAATTATATTCAGTAACAATTATCACTTTAAAGTTGACAAAAAATTAATTTGCGTACATCCGCGCGATAAAAAAAATGATGTGTCTTACCTAGTTTGAAGAGCACCTCCTCAGAGAAAGAGTAGAGTTCTCGTGTAGAGGCGAAACACGTGTCGTATTGTCGTCAGTGGTGTGTCTTTCCTAGTGTAGTGGTGTTGGGAGTAGTGGTGCTTGAATTAGTGGTGACGGGGATAGTGCACGTAATTGAGGGAGGGCGGGAGGTGTTTTTCAAACTAGGTAAGACATCATTTTATTTTATCGCGCGGATGTACGCAATGTAATTTTTTGTCAAATTTAATATAATGGACTTCCGCAAAGTAACGCCTGATTCTATTAATTAAATTATCATTTTGCTTTGAGCAGCTTAAATGATCACAAGTGACGTCAACGAGAATTACGCCCCTAATTGATTTAAATTGCTGCTGAAATAACGCGCGGTGCTGGAGCGCTTAATTCTAATACTCCGCTAACGAGTGTTCGTTCGGTGACAATAATCCAATGAGCAGACGCAAATGGATATAATTGAATACATAGTGAACTCTCAGCTAATATAAACGTGATTTTCTGAAAGGCACTGAAGGATTTAGTAATAGATTTCCTAGTATTTTAATCCACCGATATTTAAGATTATGACGCCCGTTAGTAGTGTTGAATAATGAAATGAACACTAATCAACAGATTATTGTGTCTTTAGAATATACAGAGCATAGAATTATAATTTTATGATACAGATCATCTGTGACAACTGCAGATAATGATGATGTTTTGATACAGATGAAGAAAGTAACCGCTAAGTGCTGCTGTTCGCGCCAAACACTTTCAAGGATTGACCCGAGCGGGCGCTCGGGGCGGTGCATTAATACCGGTTTGACTTTCGGTCATGCGAAAAGCGCACAAGGGCAGCCAGTCTTCTTTAAGCAGTGCTAACGATTGGCACGCTGTCATTTTGTCGGGAACTCGGAATAATTAAGCGCGGACAGTAAAAATACGGTCTAGGATTTGTGGCGCGCATCCCTACTGGAGAGCTTCCCCGGGACACATTGTGTCTGACTCAGAATCTGCATAAGTGCATTCGGCAATATTAGCTAGTGCGGCCTCTGATATTCTAGAACTAACTGTTGCAACGCGAAACGGTAGCGAACTTTGATCCAGAAACTCCGTGTGCGTTTTGTGCGGTAACCTTATACCCCGCGATAGTTAGTGGCTTCTGTAAGTTAGTTAATCGCACGATAGAGTTAATTGACTGTCATCGTGACGAACGAGGAAAGTGAATGTGGACAACGCCTCGGAGGGCCCCCTCAAATTGGAGCGGTGTCGACGCCCGGGCTGCTGCCGACGGCTAAGGTCTAGGTTCAATCATCATCAGTCACACCCAGATACACATCACATCACCTTCTTTCCCTTGCACTACACAACCACATGCGACCTGACCGACTCCTGAGGAACCAGTCGCCTTGGATATAGGTAAGTAAGCTACGCCCAAATTCCTTCCGGTCGACTGGCCGTAGTATAACGCTCCCCCATATATTTTAGTGCAATAAGAGAGATTCCACGTGGCCACATTGAGGCCCGACCTACGTCTGCTCGGGAAGTCTTCTGCTCATGGGCCCCAGAGGATTGGACCCTTTAAGGGAGCAGCCGAAGGCTGTAACAAACTGGTAGCAGAGCGTGGTTCTGGATTCGATTCCCCGGTCGATCCCGACCATAGTGTTTGATAAACATTAAACAATTCTGATGGCAGGGAGCGTTGGTTTGATTGGTTTAATTTGTATCTACAATCACGCCCGTCCGTAATACGTAAAAATATTTTTTGTACGTAATAAAAAAATTAATTTCCTTTGTTGCTTTGTTGCTGCCTTTTTTTTTGGTTAGTGGGTAATTTGAAAAACCGCGCCTTAGGTTGCGCAAGCGGGAGTTTTTCTAGAGATATACGTCATGTAGGTAGATTATTATTTTTACGTAATCGGTAAATTATCGTTGTCGGATAGTTGTAGTGGATTACTTATTGAAGCGTCGATTTCCGAGCTAGGCATTTTTTGTTGATCGACCGTGATGTGTATCTTCGTTTATACTGTAATTTGTATTTGAACTAAAGAGTAGTAATTTGTATTTGCGCCATTTGAATTTAACTTGATTTGATCGCACTAGTATTTGTTATTTGTTAATTTGATTTGTGTCTTTCCTTTTGTGCTAACTTGTATTTGGTTGATACGTAGTAATTCGTATTTGTGTAATTGCTATTCAACGCGATTTGATAGGAACTGCATTTATTAACTGTTAATTTTTTGTTGTATTTTTTATTTGTTATCTTTGTAATTTGTGCTCGAGCCGCGTCGTAATTTGTATTTAGTAGTGATGTCATCGCCCAAGCTACTGATCCGTTGTCTGCGGACTGAGTTGCGCTGGGCCATAAGCGCCCATGCTTTGATAGGTCGACCGGATAGGATCCATAACTTGATGAAGCGGTTCGAGCAGGTGGATGTTCGAAGGGCCGCAGTGGAGGAGGCTTACGCTGAGCTCGAGGATTCGGATGTGGAGAAGGGAGTCCTGGACTCCTGCTTCGCGGACTATGAACAGTTCCTTTGGCTCACGGACGAGTTGATCGAGGCTGAAGGCAGGTATGCTGAGGAGGCGCGTGAAGCTGGGATGAGTGGCCTGCCCGAGTCTTCTCGGAAGCAGCTTCAGCCGGAGCTGTTGGGACGGCTCCCAACTCTGGACCTGCCAAAGTTCTCCGGGGTCCTTTCCGAATGGCTGACCTTCGTTGGTATTTTCGACAGCCTAGTGGACGCCTAAGGTGACCTGACCCCGAGCCAAAAGATGGCGTACCTCCTGGCCTCACTGGAGAGGGAGGCCCTGGGCGTCGTCGACCACTTGAGATTGTCGGACGACGCCTACCAGACTGCTCGGGACCTCCTAGCCAGAAGATACGCCAACGTCCGGCGAATTTCGGACGAACATGTTAAGCAGCTTCTAAGCCTCCCACTGGTTAGTGACCGGGCCAGACTACGTCCGGACCTATTGGATCCAGTCTTGGTGGCCTGTAATACGTTGAGGCGGCTGGAATTACCAGTGGGCGAATACGCTTTTTTGTTGCTGCGCATCGTGCTGTCCCGTCTACCTCTCGACCTTCGAATCCATTTTGAGGAGAGGTACGGCGAGGACGAAGCCTCCTATATTCCGCCCTTTTATGACCTGCTGCGGTTTTTTTTTACGACGACTTACGAGACGTGCCCAGTGAGAGGCTGAACCTGCCAGGCAAGTCGTCGTCAACCCCCCCCCCCCTGCTCCTATTGTCGAGCATCTGATCACCGGGTAACGTCGTGCCCGAAATTATTAGGTAAGCCGGTTCCAGCGAGGCGAACTATCACCAAGGAGCGCCGCTGGTGCTGCTCATGTTTGAAAGGGCACCTCCAGCGAGACTGTCCACATCGGCGGCCCTGTATGCATTGCCAGGGCCATCATCATGCAGTTTTGTGCTTGGGTGCGAACGGCGTCTCCTCTCGGGACTCTGCCAGGCCCTCGACCCCCACGGGCGGGGGCGCTCAGCCACGCCCTCTGCCGGGCGGCTCTCGGCGCCCGCCGGCCGGCCACCGGGCCCCTAGGTTTGGAACGGGTCATCACCCCCCTTCAGCGTGTGGAGAGGAACTTCACGGCCACTCATCGGTCCGCTGGACCCTTCTCACTCCCGTTAGCTGAGTGGCCGCGACTACGTCTGCTCGGGAAGTCTTCTGCACATGGGCCCCAGAGGATTGGACCCTTTAAGGGAGCAGCCGTAGGCCGTAACAGCCACTATAACACATATTCTTCCTGACAATTCTAGATGGTCAACAGAGAAAAGTTTCAAATTACAAGATTTTTTTAAAAAAATGAGTGACAAACGAAATTATAATTCTACCAATTACCAGTGGACACTGTAGTCTGCTAACACCTGAAAACAACTATAAAAAATAAGGTCACAGATGAGTTATCATTCCCGAAGATGGACATGAAATATCTAACAGCTTATATCGCCAGTATCAATCTTCAATTTCATGAAGTACTAGGTTCAAATCCCGGGTCAGACCAAAATCAGTTGGTATTGGGTTTATACCAGTGTTTGCGCAAACACTGTCCTGCACAGATGGCTAGTCTACGCTAAGACTGGCGGCCGCGACTGAATTCCAGTGTGGAGGACATTATAATGATAATAAATTCCGTACGTTACGTCCAACTCATTAATAAAAGGGGAAGCTGCAGTGACACACTCTTTGATAAAATTTGAATTTGAATTTCTAATGTTAACATTTTGAAATATATGTTGCCTTTTTATATGAAGTTGATTGCAGGTGGCCATGGACTTCAGTATCCACTTACAATCAGAAGGACTGTCAGTCTGTTTGTCACTAAATTTTTACAATAATATACGCATTTTTATACACTCACTACCTCAAGTTATACCCCTGCAATACATGCTTAACCGATATAGGTTACGGACTGATACGACTTAGGGACCGATAACACTAAGGGACCTTCAAAAAAGCCAACTCTTTTTTTTTAAGACAATGCAATTCCTCTGTTATTGCAGTTCTTCATGGGCGGCGGTAGTCACTTGCCATCGGGTGAACCGCTTGCGGGATTCTGAAAATTTTTGTGACAATATATGTTATGAAATATTATATCACGATAGGAGTCTTCAATCACGTGCTCAAAATTATGGTCGCTTTATCAGTGCTTGTACTACAATAAAAATGCTAGTGTATTTAGACTTCTCAGAAACAAATGGCAATTAGCTGGTCTTAATGCTTCCATATGTTTTTAAATAAATGTTTTAACGCTGCTGTGTATCGTACGGTGAGTGTAGAGAACCGGAGACCCTTTTTACTGAAAAAGAGGCATTCTATCTTAGTCCTCACGGGTGACAACGCATCTGCGTTTTGATACGCAACTTAGGATAAATGTAGATGTCTATGGGCCACAGCAACCAGTTACCATTAGGTGGACTGAGTGCTCGTTTGTCACACTAACCTATAAAAAAAATATCATCTACAAAAGACTTATATAAAACTTTTACTACAGAATGTATATCAATATAAGTTTAATAATAAGTGTAGGTAAATGAAAAATTAAACTAAAAAAAATTGTTAAAATAGTATAATTATCAAATGAACAACTTAGAATCGAGTTGGCAATCAGCTAATTGCCTCGAACTTATCACGGTGGTATTAAACGACGAGATTCATTCATTCTACAGAATTTACTTTGTATTAAGGTACTGCAGCGTAGAGCGCTGAGGGCACAGCCGTGACTAATGGCGACACAAACGGTTTAGTGAAGCGTGAGCATGTGTGAACTCAATGTAGCAATTACGAGCATTGCTTGGAGAGGCGTATCATTTTACCACTTAGTGTTAGAGAACCCGTAAAAGACATCTATCAAACGAAGGTATACATATTGTTACAGTTGAGCGTAAATATTAACTTCTTCTTTTTGATTTATCAAATTATTCTTCTTCTTCATCAGCTCTTGGCTGCAGCATGCCTCTTATTAATATAATGGTTCTACTACACGAATACGATATATTATATAGCAAAACATAAAATACAATAATTCTAATGAATATTTTATTAAATTCTTTTTTTATAGAAAAGAGTGACAAACAACCATACACTCCACCTAATGGTAAGTGGTTGCTGTGACCCATAGACATCTACATATATCCATACCCGTGAGCACTGCGATGGAATGCCTTTTTTCCAGTAAAAAGGGTCTTCGGTTCTCTACACTTACCATACGAAACACAGCAGTGTTAAGCTGCTATTTTACGCTGGTCAAGCGCGATATGCTGCCATCTTCTTGCGGCGAAAGTGTATCATGCAGTCCCGTGGGTGTCGTGAGGTGACTAAAGGGAATTCAAAAAATAGCTTCCGATGGAGAAACCACAAACATCAAAAGGTACTGTTACCGTTACCGTTACAGTCCATTCCAGACTACTGCTGGACTTAGGCCTCCCCTATAGATTGCCTCATAGAGGGATATTTGCGATTGTTTCACACTTAGCAAGCGCATTGGTAACTGCAGATTTTTTTCGAGTCGTTATTAGGAAGACGCTGGTGCCCATTTCCTGACTTGTTTCCGTCGTCTCTTATCATACCCAAGGGATGATATGGGATACGTAGTGGATATTCTTACACCGCCACTACACTGTACAAAAGTTACCGCAACCGTCAACCCACCTGCCAACGTGCCGACCAAGTCAATTTTTTTACAGTGGAAGAATATCTAGCAGTGAAATTTTACGGGATGACGAAGAAAATTGTATAAACTGTAAATTTCATAGTGTTTCTACAACAAAAAAAATTCCGCCTATAGTCTTATATTATGCCGCTTCTATGCATGTTGTACCACAAATGGGTCAGCTTGACCGGGTTAGGACGTAGTCGTATGTACGTACCAGGGTAAAATAGCAGATTAATACTGCTGTGTTTTGTATGGTGAGGACCAAAAACCCCTTTTTACTGGAAACGAGGTATTCTAACTTAGTGTTCAGCGGTGACGACGTATCTGTAGTTTGATTATTAATTGAGGATAAATGTAGATGTCTATCTGTCACTGCCATCTCTTACCATCAGGTGGACTGTGTGCTCGCTTGTCACCCTGTTCTATAAAAAAATATAAATTATTTCTATTAAGTATTATTATGTATACAAGTACTAGCTAGGAAATCAGGTCTTTGTGAAAGCCTCATGCTAGTTGTAAAGAGAGGATTTCATAGTTTTTGTGTCACGACTTGTTATAGTACAAAGTAATAGAGCAATTAATGTCCCAGGCTTTACCGCAAGGGGAGTTCAGCTCATTAGCGACATTGAGCAGAAAATCTCTTGGTCGTACGTCGCACAATGAATTATTTGGAAACGCCTCAGTGCCTTACGATACTTCAGTTGTTCCACGCATGATATTATTCATTGGGTTTTTGCTATCAAATCTAAATTGTAACGCAATATTTAAGAAAGCTATTAATCTCTTAAATGATGCGTTACTACATACTTTAGTAATATATTCTTCTTCCTCTTCATCCATAATATTCCAAAGCTGGATGTGGATCTGTTATGGGATTATTTGTTGCCATAATCGCTATTCTTATTAAATTTATTAGCAATCGTTTTACAAGACGTGTCGAGATTTTGATATTTTTGGGATAGAATACAGTATACTTTATTTATTATAATTAATATGAATTCTTATTGAAAGTCATCTGAGCTTTATCGCTAATTTAGAAAAAACTCTGTCCTGGGCAGAACCAGTAGGAAACACAGCGCAATTTTTTAAACATTAATTTACAATACAATATTTAATATAATAATTATTAAGTAAGAAAGAGCATAGTGGCGATAACCTCATTCCCAGGGTAAGGAATACGTCGCCGGTCTGGATATTTCATGTCCAGTATACACGAGACGATAAAATCCTTTTAAAATCCATATATTATGAAGTCTTCCTGAAATTTCACTCTTATATTCTATTATATTTCACACCTGTAGACTGCCGCAAGTTGATGATGATTTCAAAAGACGCCGTGTATTAATTTAAAAGCGGTAGAGCCACGCTGCAGCTATATTATGGCTGTAGTACGAATTCGTCGGCTCGACCAGGGTAGGACCACACTCTCATAAAATACCAGTACAAAATAGCAGCTGCTGTGTATCGTATGATGAGTGTAGAGAACTAGATACCCTTTTTACTGGAAGTAATACATTCTATCTTAGTCCTCAGGGTTGACAACACATCTGCATTTTGATTCTTAACCAAGGATAGATTTAGATGTTTATGAGCCACAGCATCCATTTACCATCAGGTGGACTGTGTTTTCGTTTGTTACACTGATTCTCATAAAAAATACAGATTCAAAAATATCGTAACTTTAATTTCAAACGGGAACAAAAATTTTCAATCGCATAATACATGATATATTTCCCTAAAGAACCTTTCCTTTATATATCTACATCCGTTTGCGACGGGGAACGTGCGACTGCAGAGCGAGCCAGTGTAACGAGATGCGGGTTTTGTGGCGCGCAATCAGCGCCCGTATTTACTCAGAACCGGAGCGAATCACCAACGAACTTGAGTGAGTTAGACAAATGAAATAGTACATGCATGTGTGGGCAAAGTGAAAATCGACATCAAATACGAGGATGTTGGTTTTGCTTGTAAGAGTTTTGTATAATTTGCCAAATTACGTATGCACATTCAATATTAAATAAATAATTCAGTTAGTGGTATTATAGTCTTCCGTCTTAATCTTTTTATCCTTTTACTAATTTAACATTTTTGTTGGTTCCGAAGGGGATCGAACTCGAGTAGTGTGCCATCTATGCGAGCTACCCCCGACTTGCCTCCCATGTTTAATATAAACATTTTATATTGCAGGTATGAACATTCGAAACCCCACTTCAGAAAAGCAGACTTTATTTAAAAAAATGTATATCTTATATCTGATATTCTTACATATGTAATATCGCTGCCCATCATGATATAGTCCGTCGACTGGCAGTGTGTATCATGTGTGGGTTAATTGTAAGTTTTGTATAAAATAAGGGTGCCAAATAAGCACACAATCCACTTGAAGGCAAGTGGATGCTTTAGCTAATAGTCATCTAACTATACCATCGATTAAGAATTAAAAACGCAGATGCGTTGCCACTCTTGAGAACTATGATGAAATGCTTTGTTTCCAGTAAAGACGGTCTCCACTTCTTTACCGCTATACGACAGACAGTGTTAAGCAGTATTAAGCTACTTTTTCACGGTGTTCTGTGAGAGCGTGGGCCTTTCCCGGTTGAGTTAACCTATTTGTGCTACAATCATAGTTGCAGCATGGCTCTACATCCTAAAAATTTCTACCTTCACGTACCGTCCACTATAAAACTTATGATTGGGAATCAGTCTAATGAATAAGAAAACTTTAGGCAGAATGTCGCAGCTTCACGCACCTTTAATTTGGACCGTTGACACCTAACTCAAGCCATAAAAATGTCCCCTTATAAACGCAAATCCCATCTAAATCCGTTAGGAGCTTCTCGAGTCTTAATGAACGGACACGAGCGGGATCACAGGTCTAATTTATTATTGCACGTGTAACTTACGCTCACGGCTTTGTGAGTAGCCAGCAACTTACCTGCTTATTACAATGTAAATATAGATTTCAGTCCTTTGAAAGGTCAGTGCAATATATTTGCCGTCTTTGAAAAGGGGAAGGTTCTCAATTCGACTGCATTTCGATTTTTGTATATTTTTTTTTATTGCCTGTTCCCCGCAGATTTGCCCGCGTGTAATTTATGATTTTAATATTTTTGCGAGGAACCCTAATTATTTTTCTAAAATAAAAGTAACCTTAGTTACTCCTTATGATATCAGCTATCTGCCAGTGAAATTTCCAGCAAAATCGGTCCAGCCGTTTCGGAGATTAGTCGTAACAAACAGACAGACAGACAAAAATTTTAAAAAGTGTATTTTTGTTATAAGTTCCGTTTATACTTTCCTCTGCATTTAGTAAAACACTGTAATTTTGACATTACAAACAGACACTTCAATTTTATTTATTTTAACTTTTATCACATACATATACAACTGTCTAAATTTGAAGAATAATTCTATTCCTTAGGATAGACAAAACAGGGAATTAATTTTTTTCTGTAACTAATTATGCGACAAACAATATAATTGTTAATCTTGAACTTGTAATATTGCTTAGTTCACACGAAAGGTTCATATAATTAAACTTTTAAAAAGAACAATTGACGTCAAAGAAACATTTAAATGAAATATAAATTTCTATATAATTTAATATCTACTAAAGTTGGTATCAGACATTGTATCGAAAAATTAAAGCCGCGTTTTCAGAACCTATTACATATATAATTAAATCATTCATTCATTAATTCATTATAGCATAATTATTACTGCATCATAGATTACCTTAAATTTTTCATAGTTGCATATTTGTTTGATTGCCTAGTTGGGGTAGTGATCGTAAACGCGACTGCTGATCATGAGGTCCCGTGCTCGAATCCCGGGTCGGGACAAAAAATCAGTTATGCAGTTTTTCTGTCAAAATATTCTCAGTAGCTACTCAGAGTCAGGAAGTTAGCGATGTTGCACCTCCGTGCCACAGAAAGCATGTAAAGCCGTTGGTTCTGCGCCTGATCTCTCTCCGGTCGTGTTGTATTACCACCGCACTGGACTATGAGAGTGAGCAAATAGACAGTGCACCTATGTTTTGCACATACATTTGGGCACTATAATCCTGTCCTGTGCAGATGGCTAGTCTCCGTTGAGGCTGGTCGTCGTGACCGAGATTCAGCCTGGGCAACAATATTATTTTTATTATTATTGGTTACAGTTGCCACGCTTGGCAGTCGGGTTGGCAATCGCAGTTTTATATTTTCTAGTTATTATTAGTAAGAAAAGACAAAGTTTTAATCATCAGTTCCTGATTCAAATTATGTCGATAGCAAAATATACGTATATATGCGAACATATAATAATGCAGTATAATAAAAACTCCTGTGATGAAAACCGTAAAACATGATCTCTCGTATTTACTAGCATGAGAAATATTTATTTTTTTGTTTTATCTCACGGAATTTATTTATTTTAAGAGTATGGATAGTAATAACAGCTAATAGTAAACATTAACTTTTTAAGCACAACCTCAATTTAAATTGAAATATAAAAACAGCGTTTCAACCCGACGTGAAATACTGATTGCATATTTATTTTACGAGTGCGTTTTTAGTTTTAATGGTCATCAAGACTGGAGCAGAATTTTTTTTTTTTATATTGCCAGCAAGTGCACCATTACGTAGCTAGCTCGTTGAGTTATCTAATGTAACGTTGGCTCATTTGAATATTTTATCACTAAAATTAAGTCTCCTGACTGCATTATTTAATATGTGTGAATAAAGTAGAATGTTTGTGCGGGTGTATGATTTTGGGACTTTATGTTCAAAGCACATGTTTGTAGAGTTGCGACTACTAGTTACCGATCGTGTAGGCGCGGTGTAAGAATGTCTACTGCCTCGTCGTGCTGTGGGTGCCGCAAGAGGTGAGAGGTGACAGAGGGAAACAAACCAGAAGATGGGCAGCAGCATCTTTCTAATAACAACTGGGATAGAAGAAACAAAGTAAAGCCGTGTAAGAACTGCTATTTGGCGGCAGAAATAGCTAAAACGTTGGTACCTACTTAGACGGACTCCTAGGTCAAAAAAGATGAATAACACTTAGTGTAGTAGTAAGTGTACATAATAATAACGTGTGCAATTTACTTTAATAATTTACTGGCGTCATCGGTTATTCATGACCACTATGACTTAGGGACCTTTAATAAATATTTAACTAACTAATATAATATTATAATAGTCTACTTTGTTAAAAGACCGACAATACTCCTGCAATTTCTTCAGTGTTACAGACGCACATGGGCAGCGGAGGTTACTACTACTACTAGGTACATTAGTTAGCAGCGGAGGTTACTTACTCTTAGTTAAGCCGAATGTTTGCTTACATCGTATTTTATCGAAATAAAGAAAAAACATGAATGTGTCAAATGGCATGTGACAACGCAAGGTATAAATTGTCATTTGTTACATGTTATGAGTTCTATTCTTTTAACTATAACGGCCCCAATACAAATCACTCGTACTAACGGCCTCCTATAAATTGCTGTAACCTGGCACTTTAGGAGAGTAATTGTCTGGAACCTCCGGCCGTGTACACAGATGAGACATTATTAATCTTCTTATCGACATGCTTCTTGTTGTTATTGCTCGTGCGGGCGAACGAATATACGCTGTATCTGCTTTTTTATTGATCGCACAAGGCAGACCTAGCCTATTATATTATTAATAAACCTATGCTACATTATTGTGTTTCGTACGATGAGTGTTGGAATCCGGAGATCCTTTTTACTGGAAGTGAGACATTCTATCCTAGTCCTCAGGGGTGAAACGCATCTGCATTGTAAATCTTAATCGAGAGTAGATGTAGGTTTCTATGTGTCACAACATCCAGTTACCATTGGGTAGACTGTGAACTCGTTTGTCAGTCTTATACTATATAAAAACAACATTTTATTACTGCATATAATCTCCAGACAAATATTTCCAGAGTTTTAAGCTTTGAATAAAGTATTTATTTTTATGTCTTGCTCTTCTAACCGTATTCTTTAATTTATAGAACAAAATCCACTAACCTAAATGACTCGTGAGCCATTCTTCGTACCAGAGACAATACCATAAATAATGATTTTGGTGGAGCGGACTCGTAAATTTCTACAATAAGTTCAGTTTACTATCCAACTTCCGAAAGATATTACGAGGAAGTTTTACTTGCAGATTACCGCGTAATACCATACGTCTCCATTAAATTAATAACATAGCGAGGCAATAATATTATAAACATTAAATTTTAATTATGTTTAAGACCTCACGTTTATCACATTTTCAATTAAAATTATGCATTCATACCCTATTCAAGCTTTTTCATATAGCAATTAATGACAATTAATTAATATTTATCAATTTAGATTTTTTTTTAAATACGGAATCTATTTTTAATAACTGTTTAAATGAAACACATTTTTACAAATTCTATCGCATTTAATTTAACTCTTAAATTCCAGACCTTTCGGCTGGGACTGTGGTGTTTGACGTCCCGATGTCACAGTTAGCCCGACTACCATAAGTTTTTGGTCCGATCTACACAGCATGAGATCTTTAAGTCTTGCAGTGGTTTGCTTGGGTTTGGATTTAATTTTATTAATTATAGGATCTCAAACAGATGGCAGCACTGTCTATATTCTCTATTGAAATTAGGGTGTTTTTTAATTTCAATAGCCTCGCGAAATATCCTTGCTAGAAATCAGTGTTCTTTTGGGAGGATTTGTGGTCTATCAAATCTAATGTAATGGTGAGGACAATCTAGAACATGTTCACAGACTGCAGACTTCCCGGAACGTCGGTGCTTCAAGTCAGGTATATGTTTATACACGCAAAATCCTTGCAAAAGGACACCGATACCTACCAAGGATGATTCGCGATAGGAGAACGTGCCGCAGAGCTATGCCGCAGCTATATTAGTAGTATAGTTGTTGCACGAATAGGTTGGCTCAACTGGGGAATGACCACGCTCTCACAGAATACCAGCGTAAAATAGCAGAATAACGCTGCTGTGTTTCGCGTGGTAAAAGTAGAGAACCGTAGACCCTTTTTACTGGAGAAGAGGCATTCCATCTTAGTCCACACGGGTGACAACGCATCTGCATTTTGATTCGTAATTGAGGATAGATGTAGATGTCTATGGGTCACAGCAACCACTTACCATCAGGTAGACTGTTAGCTCGTCTGTCGCCCTATCCTTAAAAAAAATTGAGGTCAGTGGTCAGAGACATCGCCATCATATTAAATTTAATAGGTATTTTCGCGTCTGTGGTGTTATGAAACACGTCTTTAACTATTTCGGTGAAGTTTAACTTTAGACAGTTTGTATCAAGGGATTAAAGCAAGTTATGCAGAGGCTCTTAAGTTATTAAGGTCGTGTTATTACCTCCGCAATACACACTGTTGACAATATGTTATTTGGTATAAGGATGATACACTGAACTTAGCGTAAACAATACAAGGTAATCTCTTGTCTGTGGATCTGGTTTAAGCTCTCGAACAAAGTTCTGAAACCAGAATCTGAGTCACGCTTTTATTTTATTCACAATATCGAAATAGTACAAACTTAAATCGCTTATTTTATTACAAGGATATAGAAGGAAGAGTGAATTCAGGATATACTGTACATGGCGCTCTTCACTCTATTGTGGGAAGTCAGAATGTGTCACAAAAGGCACGTGTGGCACTAACGTATGGTTTGGTGACCTTAATGTGTGGTAATGAATGTTGGGCGTGGCAGAAGAACGTATTCTATGCCTATCCCTCTGGAAAACCTGCGTGTGAGTTTATGCATTAAATCATTTAAGGCATCCATTTTTTTAATTTTAATCCAACTGCTTCAGATGTACAGTAATAATGTTCTCGTGTCTCTGGAAGCATATTAATTTTGTGTGTATGTATATGCTTCCATGTTGGTGGTAGCGTAAGATATCACTACTTTCGTCCCAAGGGTGTGTCCTTGGCGCTGTGGCTTAGCAACAAGTTGCAACGCTGTGGGCCGCGGGTTCGAAGCCCGCATGGAAGAAGTATATGTAATTCATGACTTGCGAGAGATAGTAGCATAACCACTGAATTAAACGCAGATGTAGAGTACCATTTGACCAGTGACTGGAAAGTTACGAAATGGAACCAAATTACTAGTACCCTTGAGATGAGAGGCCGCCAGAGTGTCTACGCAAGTAGCATTCCGCACTAGGGCTTTACCTCTCTCCCAAGGGACCAATGTGATACCGTCGGGTCTCTTGCCATCGTCAAATATTCCACAAGGCTCTAAAACCGAGGGAACATTTATAGAGACAATAGCCCATCGGATGACATCGTTCAAAGAACTTTATTGCGTTTTTTGTTAATAAAATAGATGTGAAGATTATTGTGTTATTTAGCAGTAACAATATACGTAATGTCCTTTGTACCGCAGTTCGGTCACGGCGTCCAGTCTCACCGAAGACTATTTTATCTGTACAGGACAAGGTTATAATGCAAGATATATGTGCAAGTAAAGGATGCACTTTTTATTTCATCACTCTCATAATATGGATGGACGAATGGAAATCCGATACTACCGGAGAGCGAAGAGGCGCAGAATAAATGGAATTACGTGCTTTCTAATGGACGGGGTGACGCCCACTTTCTGTCTCCATAATGCTAGGGAGAACTTTTTGTCTGAAAAACCCAATATCTGATCTAGGCCCGACTCAGACCACATGAGGAGCAATCACGTTTCAACTACTCCACCAACATATATATATATATATATGACTGACGTCTGGGATATCTTCGGAATAATATATATATATATATATATATTATTCCGAAGATATCCCAGACGTCAGTCTGAGCGAGATTACAATCGCTCTCCAGCACCTTCAAATCAAAAAAAAAAACGCCAAATCCCCGGGTGAGGATGCAATTACAGCGGAACTTTTGAAAGCGGGTGGCAAACCGGTACTTGAAGTCCTTTAGAAGATCTTTAATTCCGTTCTCCATGGTGGCACTACTCCGGAGGGGTGGAGCAGAAGTGCAGTGGTCTTGTTCTTCAAGAAAGACGACAATGCTCTCTAGAAGAACAACAGACCGATTTCCCTTCTGAGCCGCGTCTACGTGCTGTTTTCGAGAGTCATTACGAATCGTCTCGCACGCAGACTTGACGACTTCCAGCCTTCCGAACAAGCCAGTTTCCGAAAAGGCTTTAGTACCATGGACCATATACGTACCCTGCGGCAAATTGTACAGAAGACAGAGGAGTATAATCTGCCACTTTTCCTTGCGTATGTGGACTATGACAAAGCCTTTGATTCCGACGAAATTTGGGCGGTGCTGCAGTCCCTTCAGCGGTGCCAAGTTGACTGTCGGTATATCGAAGTGTTGAAGTGCTTGTACAGTAGGGCTACGATGGCTATCCGAGTACAGAACCAGAGTACGAAACCTATCCAATTGCAGAGAGGTGTAAGACAGGATGACGTCATATCCCCGAAACTCTTCACCGCTGCATTGGAAGACGTTTTCAAGCTTCTGAACTGGAAAGGATACAGTATCAACATCAATGGCGAGTACATCACTCACCTTCGATTTGCCGACGATATAGTCCTTATGGCAGAATCGCTGGAGGACCTAAGCACTACGCTCAATGTCCTAAATAGTGTATCCCAACGGATCGGTCTAAAGATGAACATGGACAAAACAAAAATCATGTTTAACGTTCATGTCACACCTATGCCGGTAGTTGTTGGGAGCACTAAGCTCTAAGTTGTTGACGAGTATGTTTACCTGGAACAAATAGTCCGACTAGGTAAGTCCAACTTCGACCGAGAGGTCAATCGACGGATTGAACTCGGCTGGGCAGCGTTCGGGAAACTACGACATAATATCTTCTCGTTAGACATACCTCAAAACCTGAAAACGAAATTGTACAACCAGTGCCTGTTACCAGTGATGACTTACGGATCTGAGACGTGGTCCTTCACTGCTGGCCGTAGGAGGAAACTCAAGGTCGCTCAGCGAGCTTTGGAGAGGACTATGCTCGGGGTGTCTATGCATGATAAACTTAGAAATGAGGATAACCGCAGTAGAACCAGAGTAACCGACATAGCCCAACGGATTAGTAAGCTGAAGTGGCAGTGGGCCGGCCATATAGCTCGAAGAAACGATAACCGATGGGGACGAAAGGTTCTCGAGTGGCAGCCTCGTACCGGTAGGCGAAGTGTAGGGCGACCCCCCACTAGATGGAGTGACGACCTGGTGAGACATGCAGGAAGTCGATGGATGCAGGTGGCTTAGGACCGTGCTTTGTGGCATTCTTTGGCGGAGGCCTATGTTCAGCAGTGGACTTGTGAAGGGCTGTAATGATGATGATGATAATATATAAAAATTACGTGTCACATCTTTTGTACGTAATGAACACCTGTTTAGGAGTTCATCGCGTAGAATTATAATAATATACAAATATAGCTTCATTGCAATCAGTTCTGTAGTTTTACCGAACTGATTGCACTGTGGTGTGGTGAGCAGTTTGGTCCAAATTGAGAGATAGTTTTTATCCCTATAAGTGATCCTCAATATTTTTTATTACGAATTTAAGGATTTTTTAATAGGATAAAGGGTCGTCGGTATGGGCAGAACAACGTCTGCCTGGCCTGCTAGTATATTTATATTACAATAATCATACAGTCTTACTCCCCGTGGTATACTACCAAGGATAAACATTATCTTTACATATATTAAGTATAAAGATGATTACTGTTGGTAATAGTGTAACTTCTTAACAACTTGATTGATAGAGATCATTTTCACACAATATTTTTTGTTTAGTCTAGTTGATGCTTCTGCTATACTAAAATTATACACTGACTACCGCAGTAACAAACGTCATGCCCCTTTGACGCTAATAAACTTTCCGCTTTTTTATGCCTGGCGTAAATAATATAGTTATACCGCCATTTAACAATCTAAAATCTACAAATATCTTTCTGGAATTTTCTATAGTCGCCTTTACCCACACCAATGGAACATAATAAGTTGGTACTAGTGGGTCGAAATTCGACCGAAATTCATTAAATTTTGAGGGTTGTATTTTTTTAATAGAATAATGGTTTTAATAGAGTAAATTTCATGATGTCCGTCCGTCCGTCCGTCTGTCCGTCTGTCCGTGGTTTTACTCAGAGGCCCAAAGAATAGAATAGAATGGAATAGAATGGAATAGAGTAGAATGGAATAGAAAGGGGAAGAAACTGGAGGGATAGCGTATCGGGCTCGGATGCATCGCTTTTTTGCTGAGCTTGAGCCGTCAGTTCCCGTCACGGAGCAAAACCTGGCAGACCGAGTTCGATACATCATACGCTCGAAAATATTTGATGATGCCGAACTCGAACGACTACGACGTGAGGCTATTCCCTCATCGAATGAACCGGCTATAGCTGGGAGTCGGCTCTTCAGGCCACAGACCAGCAGCCACATATAGAGGGCGCCATGGATCTCCCTGCTCTGGTTGATTCAGGCGATGATGGAATGGTCACCCAAGAACTAGAGCAGATGAGGAGTAAATTGGAGGAGGCGATTGTGGAAACGCGCAGTACGCCTCTCGAAAATCGACCGCGACTCCCGCGCATACCCCTAAGCAAGCGGAATCGGGCTGTCGTGAGGGCTCTCAACCCAATGCTGGTGACCTATTTGGAAGCCAGCCGGGACCTTTGCGAGACGGACTCAATTCTTTTTGGCGCCGCACTGGCAGTTTGCCGTATTGTTGGCGCCAAACTTCCCACGGCTGGACGCGCTACTAGACAAAGTAGCGCCACCCAAGCCTGGAGAATAAGGATTGAGGACCGTATCGTAAAGGCAAGGGCCTTCATCAGCAGGATGATAAGCTTCAGGTCGGGCAATAATAGGCCGCGAATTGTGCGCACCGTCAGAATGGCGTTTGCTGGGACAAATATCAGTTTGTCCCAGTCGGATATAACGCAAAAACTGACGGAGCGCATAGACGACCTGAAGCAGAGAATCGCTTCTTGGGAGAAGCGGATTCGGCGATATACCGAGAGGTCGACACGGTTCAACCAGAATCGTCTCTTCCAGAGTGATCAGAAGAGGCTATATAAATCATTGGAGCGACCAATGGTACGTGGAACGGGCCAAGCACCTAATCAGGCCGACACTGTCGCATTCTGGCGCGGCCTGTGGTCAGAGCCCGTAAACCACAGTGAGGGCCCTTGGACGGAAGTTGTGGCGAGTCAGTGTGCGAATGTTACGCCCATGGACCCCGTCATAACTACGCCGGATGACGTAGCTGAGGCGGTCCGTAGGGCCCCGAACTGGAAAAGTCCGGGACTCGACGGACTGCATCACTACTGGCTGAAGGGGTTCGTGGTGTGTCACGCTGTTCTCGCCCGACAGTTTCAAGAGGCTCTCGACCAAAAGTCGCTCCCGAGCCTCTTCACTACTGGGATCACTCATTTGGTTCCTAAAGACCGGGATACCATAGACTCGAGCAAATACCGCCCCATCACGTGTCTACCCACGATATATAAGACACTAACATCCATTTTGAGCGCGAGAATCACTCGGCACCTAAACTCAAATCAGGTGATGTCGCGCGCTCAAAATGGATGTCGGGGCGGTGGTCGTGGAACCAAGGAACCACTCCTCATTGACGCGGTCATTGGCAAAGTGGTTAAACGCAACCGTCGTAACCTATCCCCCGCCTGGATAGACTACAAAAAGGCATTCGACTCGGTGCCTCATACATGGCTGAAGAGGGTCCTCGAGCTGTACAAGGTTGACTGTACAGTTAGAGACTTCCTCGGGCAGTGTATGGGGCAGTGGAGTACGATCCTTTGTCATCTAGGCGAGCGGATGACGGCTGCGGAGAACCACATAAGGATAAGAAGGGGTATCTTCCAGGGCGATTGTCTGAGTCCAATCTGGTTCTGCCTCTCTCTGAACGCTCTCAGTACCTTACTGGAGGGCTCCGGGAGGGGATTTCAGCTTCGGAGGGGAGGTACAAAAGTGACCCACCTTTTCTATATGTATGATCTCAAGTTATTCGCCTCCAGTCGCTCTTATCTTGTGGAATTGCTAAACATCACTTGTGATTTTAGCAATTCTATTGGAATGGGGCTGGGGACGGATAAGTGTGCGGTCCTCCATGTTGAAAGGGGAAGGGTTGCTAACTCTGAGGGCATAGATTTATCTATGCCCATCAACATAAGGACCCTTTTCGAGGCTGAAACATACCGATACCTGGGTATGTCACAGAACATCGGTGTTGATGAGGCGGGTATGAAACAGTCAGTTTGCGATGTGTTTTATGCACGCTTGACCAAAGTGCTTAACAGCCTTTTGTCCGGTGTGAATAAGACGCACGCATATAACGGTTGGGTCATGCCTGTTCTCATGTATACCTTTGGCATACTTAGGTGGACTCAGACCGAACTAAACGCTCTGGACAGAAAAGTCCGCACTATAATGACGTCCCACAGGATGCATCATCCGAGATCGTCAGTAATGAGGCTGTACTTGCCGCGGAAGCATGGTGGGCGCGGCTTTTTAAGCGCGCTTACCATGCATAATCGCGAAGTGTGCAGCCTCTGTAATTACTTTCTGACAAGAGCAGATGATCCATACTATAGGGACGTTATTTCTTGTGATAAAGGACTGACCCCTCTATCCTTAGCCAACGAGCAATGGCAAGACCCAGCAGTACAGTGCATTTCCGACCGGGAGGCCATATGGAAGGAGAAGGAACTCCACGGGAGGTTCAACAAGGCTCTACATGAGCCTTTCGTAGACACAGTCGCCTCCCTTCACTGGCTACGTTTCGGTGACCTCTTTGGGGAAACCGAGGGTTTTGTCTGTGCGATACAGGATCAGGTTATTAAGACCAACAATTATCGGAGATACATCCTAAAGGATGGCGCCGTCGACATCTGTCGAGCTTGTCGCCATACCAGTGAGTCACTTAGGCATGTCATCTCCGGTTGTTCGGCGCTTTCTAACTCTGAGTATTTGCACAGACACAATCTAGTAGCCAGGATTCTACACCAGGAGCTCGCTCTGAAATACGGCCTCGTGGATCGTAAACTGCCGTATTATAAGTACTTGCCGGAAGCCGTGCTCGAAAATGACCGCGCCAGGCTCTACTGGGACCGGGCCATCATCACAGACAGGACTATTCTTGCGAATAAGCCTGATATTGTGCTGCTGGACCGGGCACAGTCAAGGATCTTTTTGGTCGACATTACCATTCCTTATGACGAGAACCTCGTGAAAGCCGAAACAGATAAGGTGACAAAATATCTGGACCTGGCTCGCGAAGTTACCGCCATGTGGGGTGGTCTGCCGGCCGAAATTATTCCTGTGGTCGTTTCTGCGAACGGGTTAATCCCAGTCAGCCTCCCGGGTCATCTGAGGCGACTGGGACTCCGTGACGGACCGCTCCAGGCTCAAATGCAGAAGGCGGTGCTCCTCGATACCGCCCGCATCGTCCGCCGGTTTCTTTCCCTTTCTCCCTAACCCTCGGCCGTCTGGTCTCCCCTGCCGAGGGCTTCCATCTGGTTGGGTTTTTATATATTTATGTATTTTTTTGTATTTATTTTATTTTATTCATATTTATGTATGTTTACCATTTTCATTTACAATTATATATTTATACTGCCCAACCAGATGAGAAAACTTTATAGATACCCCAAAATAATAATAAATATTTATTTCATTTCGAATTACACATGTTGACATACAGGAAACAAAATGATTACAATTAATAAAGTAACAATAAGTCTAACAAAAATAACATGCTATGATAAAATTTAAACTATGTGTAGCTAAATAATGTAGAATCTACAAAAGAAGATAGAAAATTCATATTTATAATATTAGCTACATGCCTGAACTAGGTTGAGTACCTGTGTTTCAGACATCACTACAATCGGTTTAATAATGTAGGACACTAGATATTTAAATAATTAAACTAAATTGTATAATAAATAAAATATCTAAATTACAATTATTTATTGCCTACAATTAATACAAACTATTTTAGTATATCTAACAACTTCTCTGTGTCTTCGTAATTTAATTTATTTAGAAATTCCCTTACACTTATATTACAGTCCTTGTAACTTAGACTATATACCTTTAGTGACTTGTTGAGCTTGTTATATAGAAAGGGTCCTAAAAATATGTAAAATTTGTTCACAAATGCGTGTTTGGTTTGAGGGTGTGGCGGCGCTGTCGTCGCGCCACAAGCGAAACACATCGAAGCCTAAATCGCGCTATCAAAGTTCCGAAATTAAAGCAGCATATATAGAATAGCTCCGAACTACCAATTGGAGCGTTGGCCGGTCCCCGGGAAGAACACCTTGCCCGGCGGGAGATCTCCCCTTTTCCTTCCACCCGCTACAGTGGTGACCAACCGACGTGATATGAACACGCAACCAATAACCTTCGGAAACTACAACTTCAAACCTTCGTCATCGTCCTCAAGTACCCCATTCATTCGCTCCCGAGCAGATATTGTCTGCAGTCTTCATATTCTGCAAGCCATCTAGCTTTACAAAACGTTCATCGCAGCACTGGAATAATAATGCTTCCTGTTCCTTCAAGCTACTCTCTGCGCTACAGTGTTCGGTACGGCTCTGAGCCTTACTGCTCGCCTCTGCTTCACGGCACTCTCGCAGATTACTTGCCCTCTTCTCGACTCACCGCAGACTACAAGGCAATCCCTGGCACTTGCTCCGGCTCATCGTTCTCACCGACATCACTTGCAAGTGCGTAGTACGGCATGCATTACACACCGGCATATCATTCGCACCGGCGTCACTTGCCCTTACGCACACAGCATGCATTCCCCACCGGCATTAAGGACGCACCGGCAATCGGACTGCACTATCGACCTCCGGTCTGAACAGGGGGGTGATGTGGCGGCGCTGTCGTCGCGCCACAAGCGAAACACATCGAAGCCTAAATCGCGCTATCAAAGTTCCCAAATTAAAGCAGCATATATAGAATAGCTCCGAACTACCAATTGGAGCGTTGGCCGCTCCCCGGGCAGAACACCTTGCCCGGCGGGAGATCTCCCCTTTTCCTTCCACCCACTACAAGGGTTTACACAAACTAAGTCCAGTCTTCTCCTGTCTATGGATTTTAAGTTAAATGGAAGTTCGGTATGTTGTTTTAATATGATTTTCAGGATAAACAACTGACGGACAGTTAGTACACTACTAGTATAAAACAGAACAGAATAAAATATAATACAAAACTATATATAATATAATATAATATATAATACAACATAATATAATACAAAACAGAACAGAATTGAACAGAATTTAGCAGAATATATCAACAAAGAATAGAATAGAATAGAATTATTTTTATTCGATACTAGCTGTTTCCCGTGACTTCGCCCGCGTGTTATTTGGGGTTTTAATTTTTATGCGCGGAAGCCTAATTCTTTTTCTAAACTAAAAGTAGCCTAAGTTACTCCTCGTCACATCAGCTATCTGCCAGTGAAAACCTCGTCAAAATTGGTCCAGCCGTTTCGGAGATTAGCCGGAACAAATAGACAGACAGACGGACAGACAGACAGACAGACAAAAAATTTTAAAATTGTATTTTAGTAATAAGTACCGTATTTACTTTCATATGCATTTAGTAAAAAACTGTTATTTTCACATTACAAACTGTTCACGCACCTAGCTGTCCCTACAGAGGTCTACCATACAGGGGCCCATACAGCTGTTAGGTGCGACGGACAACTAAGAACGGAACCAACTGGCCTTATGGAAAATGTCCTATCCTACTACACAATAGGGAGAAGGCTAGGTGAATAAATAGTACGTACCTGTTCAGAGGCGAAGAAGGCTCCCAGGGCTCGTTCAGGCATAATTGTCGTGAATGTGAGTAGTGTGTGAGAAGTGTATATATGTGTAACCTGAATTAGCCCTTTTAATCAGCAGTCACCCAGACTCCGGCACCACCCCTCGGCGTGGTATTCTCCAGCGACGGCAGCAATGGACTATTTCTTTCTTCAATTCACTATGTCAATCTATCAACTTTATCGTACATTTAACTAACTTCAAGACGCAACTAAATCCCGTTAATATAATTAAAAAACGTAACTCGCAGCACGACGGATGTCCGGTGAGTCAAAGTTCACTGACGTTCACTCCGCAACAAATTATTTGAAAACCGAACGCGACTTTTTAAGGCGCTTAACGCAACGGTACAATTAAACACTAACTTCTCAATAATTAGCCAACCTGGCGTCTAATGTTCTAGACTATACAATTATTCGTCGCTGCACAAATCCGTTAACAAAATCGGCGCTATTAGCGGCAACCACGCGGCTCGATTCGACTCACAGCAATTTAAATATTGCAAAATGCACTTCAAAACGCAATCACTAATAGCGAATTTAAACGCGCACGAATACTAAAATCTAGACCACCACTGAAACTGGTCGCGCGAAGAAACGCTGCGGCGGTCACTACAAAATACGTGGATTAATCGCACCGCTGCTCTGAATGTACTGTCTCTCGCCCGCCAGCGCCAAACGCTGGGAAGCTGCCTTCCGCTGCCCCCTCCCCACAACGCGCGTGACACCTGGTATCATCGGGCGATTTGCTAAGTCGAACGTGATTTTTATTCTGATTTTCCTGACATGTGGAAATCAAGGACTTTTTCCATATTTTGGTATATTTTTTCTTTTATTTTTATTGTCCTTATTATTTTTTTGTATTATTTTTTATATCTTTTTATTCATTTTTTTACTGATTTATTTATTTCTTTTTAGGTTTTTTCCTTTTTTCTTATCTTCTTAATTCTAAGTACATTTATTACTTACTTTATTTAACTAACTATTTCTTATTTTTACTTGTTATGGGTTGTTACATTATATATTTTTATATATATTATGTACAGATTTCCCTTATTTCTACTCTTATTTATTCTTATTTACAAGCTTGTTTGCTATATTTTTACAGTAACTTAAAAACCTATTTCTCACATGTTTATTACTTATTATTTTATGTACGTTTTCTTTATTTACCTTAAATTCTATCTCTATTTCTAAATCCATTCGCTCCATACAGTAAATATGGCACTCTGTTATGTGGTGAATAATAGATTCCTCATTTTCTGGATCGCAGATACATGACGGGCTCTCCTTGCATTTGAATCTGTATAAATATTCAGAGAACCCGCCATGTCCTGTCATCACTTGTACAATAATAGGACCCATTTCTATTTTCCGTATTCACACTATGGGTATGCACTCACGGCATCCGGGAAAAACGCCTTGGTGGTGGAAGCCGTTTCTCCTTTCATATATCGTCGATTCCATTCGTCAAGCGATTCCAGATGAATCTGTCGCTTGACGAATGATACCGGACACCTTTCATGGTGTGGCTTATATTTAATTTTTGTTGCGGTTTCTTTAGCTAATAGATCTGCTCTCTCGTTTCCCTCCAAACCTGCGTGTGCTTTTACCCAATAAAGTTTAAGGGATTTCCCTTGTTTGCACATTTTGCTAATATTTACTGTAATTTCAACCGCTATAGGATGGAGGGAAATGCTAGGACGACTGTCTGGAGTGCAGATCTAGAGTCGCTATATATACTACAGCTCTCTGCTGGGTCTTTAAGAGCATGCCTACTTGCTTCCAAAATGGCTAGCAACTCAGCCTGGAAGACGGTGCAGAAATTTCCCATCTTTCAAGCGTCAGTAGCCTAACGGCAGGGCATGAATCGCGAACTCGAAAGTCGAACAAAATGGTTACAACAATAATTATATGAGATCAGCCTCGTTATCAAGAAAAACAAATTAAGATAACACCGTAGGAGGCACGCAACCGAATAAACATTTTTGAAGAAAACGATTATGCATTACTACCATAGCTTAGTAGGTAGCATTGATCACCAAGAGACCTATCCTAACACACAAATTTCGCTTATTTTTAGTTGGTAGTTGTTGTAGGCCTACAGTTTCATTCGTGGTACTCTTGGTTTACGCGGGCGACCCGTAGGATAATTTAGGGCAGTGGTGGTGTACGAAATGGTTCGTTACGGTCGTTTATATCTTAGGATTTCTCTACTGGGAACTAATAGATGGTTAGGGAACTATATTCAATTTTGTGTGGACTTGGCTTGTGGATGATTTGATTTAAATTGTATTATTTTCAAAATCAAAAAGTTTTTAATTTTTTTTAATAGTACTTCTTATAGTTATGCTTAATATTATTATTTATGTTATCAATGTATATGAAATCAAATGGAGTTTGTAGGAAAGGAGGAAACTGTAGTAGGTTAAAATACATAGGTATAGACGTCTGACATATGAATTTTATAAACTGGAAAAAAGAATTGTCACTTCATTTTTTTTTCGATGGATTCGACTTTTGATATACAGAGTTATTTTGCAATAACTGGCCAAATTTGTAGCGAAGGTTCAGAATAAGTAATAAATCAAATAGTGAAGAAAAATTAATGAAAAAAAAAATCTCAAAAATTCTGTCTTTTTTTTTTGTATTAAATTCAAAATGCATGGTAATGCCTTATTTTAACAGATTTTACTACGCACGTACACACTCGTAAGGGTCAATCGGTAGGCAAAAACGTGTTGCCCATAAATCATATTCAATTTGGGATAATTTCAAAAAAAAGTGCGAGCCTTATTTACTCGTATTTTCAAACATTGCAATAACGCTATATCATTATTTATATATTGGAATTCAAGCTTAAAATTTGGCTATTCTTTGACAAATAAGCCTGTATGTAGAAAAACAAAAAATACAACGAACTTTTAAACGACATTAAATTCCATAGTAAGGGTGGAGTTGACCAAACCTCGCTTTATATAAGATTAACTACATCAGCCATTCCACGATGTACATCTCGAGTTAACAAAAATCAAGATTCCAACGTTTTATCGCATAAAATCGTATCTAACAATCAAATTGAACATATAAATTGTATAAAAAACACACTGTCAGAAAGATAAATGATTTTTTAACTTATTAATATTTTTTTATAGAGGTTAATTGCAATTTTTACATAAAAAAAGTTTTTGTAGTGGCTTACGGTGTAGATTTATCAAGTCCGCATGTAGTGGTAACCACAATAACTTTTGAAAATATCAATAGCTTAACTCAATCTATTTTTATTCTCTTCATCTATCATGTGGAAAGCCATGAAATGTAAAGGTCAGTTTAATTTTCTTTTGTTTAGTTATAATTAATTTTTTTCCGGATATTATCGGTGTTTTATTAGCCTTGTAATAATTTATTTTTCTAAATAGACTGCCTCACTCTCTTCGACGTCAACCGCCGTCATGTGTGGATACTGTATCGGTTGTTTGCAGTCGCTCAAAAAAATCATTGTACAAATACAAAATATTTGAAAAACCAAATTTCATACAAACTTGATTATTATATTAATCAGAGATTTTTATTACAACATTTTAAAATCACAGAATAAATAACTCCAGCCCGAGGCACAAAGGAGTGCTCCAATTTGTACCCCGGGCAGGAAAGATACGAAATATAAGCCGGAGAGTAAACCTGCGTCTCGGTCAGAAAGAGCAAGGCCGGCTTCGCCGTCTCGAGATGGTAGTGGACGGCGTTTAGGTTAGAGTGAAATCCTCTGATGTTGCACAAATTCACGGATAGCGTGGCAGGGGTCGCCTTGGTATTGTTGCTCAGTTTGCCCCGAGCAGTTATGTTTTTGAGCGGAATTTTGCCCCCCCCCCCCCCCCGAATACGCGGGGCAGCCTGAGCACCCACGCTCAGGAATGGAATAACATGGTCGTGGATGCTCAACGAGGGATTCTCCAGGGGTACTGGTACCCTCCTGGGATAGTCTATCGTGTAATTCCACTACCATGTTGATGGGGGGGGGGGGGGGGGGGGGAATTGGGCCTCCGGCCACCTGCACTCACCAGACGAAACGCAGATGCAGAGCTTCTACTTCACGCCGGTATTCTGTGAGGTCGTGGTACCAACCCGGCTCGAGCCGGCCTATACTTGCAACAGCAAAAACAGCTGCGTGGCTCTACCACCGTAAAATATTTTTTATGGTCGAGTTTTCTGAAGTTTCTATACGCTTGAATACTGATTCTAATAACGCATTTAACGGGCACCACAGGGATTTTGTTACGTGTAGTATAGTCTAATTACATATCGAAAAATTTGTGTTGTATAAATGCCTCCAGTCGCAATCCCAGCACCGGTTTGGTAATGGCGGCTGTGAAGACTTACATCACAATGTCTTCGCATTTCTTGTCGGAGCGAAATATTAGTATAAGAAATCAATATTCAAAATATTTTCTATAAACTGTATTAGACGAAGATTTTTTTTTTACTTTCCTTGTCTTTTTAAAAAGCGTTAGCCCCACAAAAGTATTTTCTAATGTATCGTAGAAGTAGTTTACAAACGTAAATCACACAAAAACTAATAATCATTTATAGGCCATACAAATACTTGTTCCGTGCGGGACCAGAACCCGCGGCCCAGATCGCGGTCGAAGATGTAGAGTTATATTGTCTGCACACGTATAATCCCCCAAGGGGTATATGGTCTTCGATGAAAATAAAAACTTTCAACAATAGTATCGGAATAATAAAATTATATAACGTACAACTTCCACTTAGAAATAATTTGTCCACAAAAATTTATCTTTAGAAACATCAATCTCTGAAAAGTTCAAATTACTTTCACTTTGAATATTGATAGTCCAAAGGCCAATTTTCCGCATAAGCAGCGTACAGCTGACAGTATTCTCTAATGAAATCTGTCAGCGGTCATAACTCAGAGCGGCTGCTACAAAGCCGAGGGAATTACACTTAATGAAGTTAGTATGCATAATGTTGAGACGTACTCACAGGAAATGTGGTGGATTTACTGTTTCTTTTATTCAAATACTACGAGAAAACTTCGTAAAAAAAAAGGAGAAAAATGTTTTGATTTAGTCAAAGTATTCATTTATTTCAGAAAATAATACATCGTAACTTCCGAATACATAGGACAGCCTCGAAAAAAGACCTGACGTACTGTTTTTATTACTGTATTAATAAATTTACTCCAACCCAAGAACAACGTGCTGTGTTTCTGCACAAACACTGATTCCGGCAGGCAATTAAACCTAGGATCCCGTGGCGAAGTAGAACTTATATATTAAAGTAAAGTTGAAGCTTATTTAGGTCCCAGTGCTGGGTAAAGGCATCCTCTCGTTTCTGAGAGTGTTTTAGGGCAAGGAAATGTCCGCCGCGCTGCCCTAATGCGTGTTGGCAAACTTCACATGTCTTCGAAATATTGTTTTTCTTATTTCTCAGACATGCAGGTTTCCTCACGATGTTTTCCTTCACCGCCAAGCACGTGGTAAATCAGCACTTAAAATTGCAAATAACAATTTCATTGGTGCCGGCGAGGATCGAACCCGGATTGCTCGAGTACTGTGAAGCTTACAGCGAGCGCTAACCATCTGAGCTACCGAACTTATATATTGTACAGGGAAAAATATTTTGGCCAGAAACAATTAATTGTAGGCTGTACTAATTATTGTCACGTGCAAAAATGGAACTTGCGACCTTTAGCTTCGCAGCCAAACGTTTAATCTATGTACTGTAGGCCGCGGATTTGAATTCCGCACGTAAAACTTGTTTATATGTTCTACAAACAATCTGGGTCTAGATGTTGGTCCATGTACAATTTATGTAAATAAAACGCCTTCACAATACAGTGCAATGTTGGTAACGATTTAATAAAGAACAGTCTTCCAATATTGTCTCGTTACAATTTTACTGATAATTCCTATATTGAGTCTATCCCCAACAGCCCTAACAACTTCATCTTCCAAAATTTCTAAATGCAGAAATTCTACTCCCCAGTGTGTAAATATATAAGTATAAATAAATCTTTTTTTTTCTAGGATCGGGTGACAAACGAGCACACAGTCCACCTGATGGTAAGTGGTTACTGTTACCCATAGATATCTACATCTATCCTCAATAAAGACTCAAGATGCAGATGCGTTGTCACCCGTGAGGACTAAGATGGAATGCCTCTTTGCCAGTAAAAAGGGTCTCCGGTTCTCTACACTCACCATACGAAACACAGCAGCGTTAAGCTACTATTTTACGCTGGTTTCGTTTACATCAAACAAAACGGTTACATTTTATCATTATTTCATCTCGTATATTTATGTGCACTTCAAGAGTTGGTATCTGTGGACATAGTAAGTACTTACGTTCTCAATTTGAATAAGAAATAAATAAAAAGGACCTGGGTTAAGTTGAACTTTCAGACTGAATTGTCCAAGAGGATTCTGCTTAGGTCAATTACATAAACTTTCCCTATTAGAACTTAAAGAGAACAAAAAGAATATCTTAATAATTTCATCGATAAATTCTTGCTTGTTTTTTATTTATCTAATGTATATTAGGTAAAAATCTTTTTTTTTTTAATTTGAGATATAAGAATCAGGAGTAAAATTTGCAAACCACGAACAAGAAACGAACAAGCGATAATTCTAAATTATTTTGTACAGCTTCCGTTTTTTAAAGAATAAGTGTAACAAACTAGTACGCAGTCCACCTGATATTAATTGAATGCTGTGGCACATGGAAACCATGGAAGGCTAAGACATAGGTGTTTATGTAGTCATATTACTTAATCTTTTTAAATACTTTTTTTCAAAGCTTAAAGCTCTGGAAATATTTGTCTGCAGATAATATGCATTAAAAATGTTCTTTTAATATAGAATAAGTCTAACAAACGAGTTCACAGTCCACCAGATGATTAGTGGATGCTGTGGCCCGTAGACATCTAACCTGGTTTAAGAAATGAAATGCAAATACATTTTCACCCCTGAAGACTAAGATGGAATGGCTCGTTTCGAGAAAAGTCTCCAGTTCTTTCCGAACATTACACGAAATATGGCAGCATTAAGTTGCTATTTCTTACACCGATATCTGTAACTTATATGATAAAGTAACTTGGCTTTTGTAATAATGACTGAATTTCATAATCCCTACACTTTATGTACAAGAAACCGGCAAGATTAAGTTACTCAATTTTGAAATTAGATTTATAATATTATAAAAATAGAATTTAATATTTATAAAGTAGAATTAAATAGCTGAATTTATAACGATTTGATGCGTATAAGTTTTATATATAGCTGACATACAAAATTAAAAAATATCATTTTTTATCGCGCGACCTCCCGAATGGCCCTTGACACTTGAAGCGTAAAAACAAAATATGGTCGGGTACATGAGGGGTTATATGTAATATGATACCCGTATGACATATTATATAGTTTCGGATTTTTAAAATTATAAAAGTAAAATTATCAAGTAAGCGACTTAGTATCGAGTTGGCAAGCAGCTAATTACCTCGAACTTATCACGGTGGCACTGAACGACGTTCCACAAACGAGTTTCATTCATTCTCCAGAATTTACTTTGTATTAAGACACTGCAGCGTGGAGCGCCGGTGGCACAGCCGTGACTATGACGTCACAAACGGTTTAGTGAAGCGTGAGCGTGTGTGAACTCAATGTAGCAATTACGAGCATTGCTCGGAGAGGCGTCTAATTTTACCACTTAGTGTTAGAGAACGCGTAAAATACATCTATCAAACGTAGTATACATATTATAAGAGTTGAGCGTAAAGATTAACTTCTGATTTTTTATTTTTTTTATTCAGGACAACAATAAACAACATAGTGATGCTTAAACCAAATACTATTTTATAAATGAAATTAGTCATTATGTAACCAGCACCACATTATAAAGTAATATTAAATTGGTAACAATAAATAATAAATGCACAGTAAACAGAGTTTAAGTGAAAAAGAGAAAACAAATAAAGTAGACAGTACTCAGTAACATAAAAATGAAAATGATACAAACGGGGAAAAATTGCTAACAATAACAAAGAATTATGTCCAGTCTTGACCTGAACATTTTCTAACGCGTCTAGTAGTGTAAAATATCCTATAATATTATATATTTTTGCCTATTTCGTATCGCATATATACATTTTCAAATAAAGCCCTGGAAAAATGTAATGTTACTATGTTTATCAATATCAATCGATATTTGGAGACGGAACGTGTTGCCTAATAGCACAAAGTCCCAGAAGCCATGCTAAAAATATATAAAAAAATTAATAAGATGATGAAAAAAATGAATGAATGATAGACAGTGATAGATAACAATAAACAGTAGTAGAGCCACGCGGCAGCTTTTGCGCACGGATGGGCCGGCTCGAACCGGGGTGGTACCACGACCTCACAGAAAACCAGCGTGAAGTAGAGGTTTACTTCTGCGTTTCGCTTGGTGAGTGCAGGTGGCCGGAGGCCCTTTTTACTGGAAATGAGGCATTCCATCTTAGTCCTCACGGGTGACAACGCATCTACATTTTGATTAGTAACAGAGGATAGATGTAGATGTCTATGGACCGCAGCAACCACTTACCATCATGTAGACTGTGTGCTCGTTTGTCACCCTTATCCTATAAAAAAAAAAGACTGCCATTTGTTTGACGTTTGCAGTCGTTCGTTTGCTCTTGCTGCGTATTGTACTGTGCTGTTATGGATTTTCTGGTACCCTTACAACTTTTGCATATTTCACGGACTTCGATACCTTGCACTTACGATTACTATGGCTTGTGTTATACGGATAACGATTTAGAGCTGTTTGATTGGGATCTAAGACGTTATCGCTCTTGTTGGAAAGCGTTATAATAATAATAATAATTTATTCAGAATCAGTCCATAGAGATGTTAGTATAACAATAATAATAATAAAAAAAACGCAAGACTAGTGTTAGTATTTAACTTCTTTTTCTTTATATATTTAAATTAACAAGTTAAACATCCCACGTACATTAAATATATCGTAATTATTTAATTTTATATGTTAACTTAACCAATGCCTCATAATGGCCGAGTTCCATCAGCAAGTGTGGTTGGGATTCTGTTGGAAGAGTAAAGCAGGCGAATCAGTAACGAAGCAGACCTTTTACGCATAACTGCATAAAAGCCATCCGTGTGTGCCTCAGCGAACATGGCAGAGCACTATAATAACGTGGAAATCCCAAAAGCACCCTAAACGCATTATTATATTGGATACGCAGGACGTTGTATGCCCGCTGCGTATATCTAACCCACAAGCTGCATGTGTAAAAACACTGACAATACGCTTTAAAAGGCGTTACTTTTACTTCTTTAGTACATCGTGCAAACCTGCGAGCCAGCACATTATAGCGAAAAGCCAACGCCCTGCGTTCCCTTTCCATATCTAAGTCATCGTTTAATTCCCTGTAAGCCAGTGGCCTAGGTACTTAAATTTGAATACTCTCTTCAAAGGACTATCACAGAGTTTAACAATAGGCATGGTGAGCTGCCTTTTGTTGCCTGAATTAAAAACCATAAGCTCTCTTTCTATTGCATTATATTTGACAACGCATGTGCAGTTTGATCCTTAATTGAGAATAAATGTAGATGTCTAAGTGTCACTTCATCCACTTATCTTCAGGTAGACTGTGTGCACACTTGTCACCTTATTCTATAAAAATATAAATTAAGTCTATCAAGTTTATACACGTATACAAGTATAGCTATGAAATAAGTTCTTTGTCCTCATAATGATTTCAAAAAGAGAATTTCATAGTGTTTATGTCATGACTTGTTATAGTACAAAGTAGTAGAGCAATTAATGTCTCCAGCTTTACCGCAAGGGAAATTAGCCTCATTAGCGACATTGAATAGAAAATCAAAATAGAAAATGGTTGTACGTCGCACAATGAATTATGTGGAAATGCCTCACGGCCTTACGACAGTTCAGTTTTTGTACGCTTGATATGTTTCATTGCATTCAAATCTATTGAAAGTAGTACATATAGATAATATCTGCAACGTATTTTAATAATATATTCTTCTTCTTCAGTCGAAATATCCCATTGCTGGACATAAAGAAACATATATTACATTAACACACAACATTAGAAAACAGACTTTCGTAGTACAAATTAAAAATTGATAATAATTCTGTTGTGTGATATCAAAAAGGATCCCACCTTAGTGATAATCTGACATAGTCACACAGCTGGTTTTCATTTGTGACCTTAATTGAGCTTTAAACCTTAAACAACTGGACATTGATGTAAAAGGACATACACTAATTGATTAAAATAACATGGATCCGTTGTAGATGGTTTTGACACAATCGCCATTGTTGGTAAATTGATGGGAAATCGTATTACATGACGTCGCACGCTATTGAAATTTTTATACTAAATAAAATAAATTTAATTCAATATAAATTACAGGAATACTTACTGAAAGCAATAAACATTTTACCACTGGTTTAGAAAAAAATCTATCCTGAGAAGAACCGGCAATAAACAAAGCGGTAGTTTATTAAACAGTAATTTACAATATTTCATACAATTAAGTAAGAAACAGAATGTTAGCGATCACCTCATTCCCCGGGGAAGGAATACGTGCTGGTCTGGATATTATAGGTCCAGCGTATACGGGAAGATAAAAACCTAGGCAGATACCTATGTCTAGTTGTGAATAGTCGCAAGTTGATGATGATTTTAAAAGACGCCATGTATCATTTCATACGTGGAAGAGCCACGCTATTGCTATATTATGGTTGAATTAATAGAATCAGGCGTTACTTTGCGGAAATCCATTATATAAAAGCTTTTACAAAAATTTACTTCGCAAATATCCGCGTTATAAATCCGTTTTATAACACGGATATTTGCGAAGTAAATTTTTGTAAAAGCTTTTATATTATGGTTGTACGAATGGGTCGATTCAATCGGAGAAGAACCACACTCTCACAGAATACCAGCGTTAAATACCAGCTTAACGCTGTTGTTTTGTACAAAGAAAACTGTAGACCCGTTTTGCTGCAAATGAGGCATTCCATCTTAGTTATTGCATTTTGATTCTTAACCGAGGATAGATGTAGATGTTTATTGGCCACAGCATCCACTTACCATCAGGTGGACTGTGTGTTCGTTTGTTACACTTATTCTTTTAAAAATATAGATTGAAATATCATAACTTTCATTTCGAATGGAAACAAACATTTTCCATCGCATAATACATGATAGATTTCCCTAAAGAACCTTTCCTTTCTATATCTACATCCGTTTGCGACGGGAAGCATGCGACTGCAGAGCGAGCCAGTGTAACGAGATGCGGGTTTTGTGCCGCGCAATCAGCGCCCGTATTTACTCAGAACCGGAGCGAATCACAAACGAACTTGAGTGAGTTAGACAAATGAAAAAGTACATGCATATGTAGGCAAAGTGAAAATCGACATCAAATATGTATGTTTTGCTTAAAATAGTTTATGCATATTCAATATTGAATAAATAGTTTAGTTGGAGGTATTATAGGCTTCTGTCGTTTTTTTAAATACTTTTACTGATTTAACATTTTGTTGGTTCAGGTGAGGTTCGAACTCAAGTAGTGTGCAATCTATGAGAGCTACCCCCGACTTTCCGTCTGTGTTTAATGTAAACATTTTATATTTTAGGTATATTCATTCTATCCTCGATTAAGAGTTAAAAATGCGTTGTCACTCTTGAGAACTAAGATGAAATGCTTATTTTCCAGTAAAAAGGGTCGCCGCTTCTCTACTACTATACGAAAGGCAGCAGTATTAAGCTACTTTTTCACGCTAGTGTTCTGTGAGAGCGTGGTCCCTTCCCGGTTGAGTCGACCTATTCGTGCTACAATCATAGTTGCAGCATGGCTGTACATCCTAAACATTTCTACCTTTATGTATCGTCCACTACTAAACTTATGATTGGGAATCAGTGTAATGAATAATAATATAACTTTAGTCAGAATGTCGCAGCTTCGCGCACCTTTAATTTGTGCCGTTGGTTTAATTACGCCTAACTCAGGCCATAAAAATGTCCCCTTATAAACGCAAATCCCATCTAAATCTGTTAGGAGTTTCTCGAGTCTTAATGAACGGACACGAGCGGGATCACGGGTCTAATTTATTATTGCACGTGTAACTTACGCTCACGGCTTTGTGAGTAGTAAGCAACTTACCTGCTTATTGCAACGTAAATATAGATTTTAGTCCTTTGAAAGGTCAGTGCAATATTTTTCGCCGACTTTGAAAGGGAAATGTTTTCGATTCAACTGCATTTCGTTTGTATGTATATTTTATTTAAATCTTCTTTCTTAATAGGTTAAATTTCTCTAAATTTGAAGAATAATTTCACCCACACAAACCCTTTTGATGGCAAATTATTATTAGCTGTGGCCCATAGACATCTACATCTATCTTCGATTACGAATCAAAATGCAGATGCGTTGTCACCCGTGTGGACTAAGATGGAATGCCTCATTTCCAGTAAAAAGAGCCTCCGGTTCTCTACCCTCACCATACGAAACACAGCAGCGTTAAGCTACTATTTTACGCTGGTATTCTTTGAGAGCATGGTCCTTCCCCGGTCGAGTCGACCCATTCGTGCTACGACCATAATATAGCTGCAGCATGGCTCTACCACGTTTAAACTCTCTCTGCCGTTATATTGATTGGTGGAGCATATGTGTCGACCTCATGCGGGTGGTAGTTGGAGGAAGAATCTGAGGAAGCTCTCAAGGCAGCGGCCGAAAGCCGCGCAACGTGCGACCCCGTTCCCTTGGGTTGAGCGGCCAATTCGCCGTGCTGATCATGCAATTGGTGGTGATGCCTTACACTTACATCACGTCTGCAGGAACGGCTGTCTGACAGGTGATGGCGTTCTCGAAGGGCTTTTAATAGCCAGTGTGCCTATTATTCAACATGTTGCCTAAACCGTGTGACGTATATACACTGCGGCTGGATTTGATCGTACTATGTATGGAGTTTACACACATTAACATGCGCGACTTCGGTTAATGTTTGTGCTTACGCATTACTAAGGGGCCAAGTCCTCTTTTACTTGTTCGCCAGTTATTTCACTGTAGACTACGGGCCAGTTCCTAACATACTTCCCCTTCGAATGTGTGCGTTGGTTGGTTGACGCTCACCGCACACGGCGTGTTTGGAGCTGTGTTCCTCCCCCACATTTTTTTTCAAATGCGGTAGAGCGAAGCTCTTGTCTCTGGTATTTTATATAAATATTGTGAGTCTTTTCTAAGCGGGATGGGATATATTAATAAGGAATTGAATGATGTGAACCTGATACAAGTGAAATGGGGACGATTTGATATTCTTAACTTTTTGAGCACTGACTTCGTGATCGGGGTTCTCTAGATTAAAAGCGTTATCAGGCACTACCAATGGCTTTCGACTGCTCTGGTAAGTAAATACTCATTCCTCCAAGAGTCACCTAAAGGAACAAAGCTACTATTGAAAAACAACGTAAATAAGTGTCCTAATTAAGACGACCACGCCATAAATTTATTAAACGGCCTATAACTAAACCTTTATAAAGATCCTTGAGACAGATCAATATAGTTATCATAACGGTCACGTTAGTTTTACATATATTATAGATGAGGTAGAGGGGGAGGGGGGGGGGACTGAGCGTTTCATTAATATTAGCTACTTAAGCTGTATGCTCGTTTACTTCGTTTTTTTATCGAAATAAATAACAAAAAGCATGATGTGTCAAATACCAAATGTTATGAGTTCTATTATTTTAACTATAGCGGCCCCAATACAAATCACTCGTACTAACGGCCTCCTATAAATTGCAGTAACCTGGCACTTTAGGAGAGTAATTGTCTGGAACCTCCGGCCGTGTACACATTTGAGACATTAATAATCTTCTTATCGACATGCTTCCAGTTGTTGTTGCTCGTGCGGACGAGCAAATGTACGCTGTATCTGCATTTGTATTAATCGCTCAATACAGACCTTACCTGTAATATTGACAAGCCTTTGCTACATGAATGTGTTTCGTGCGGTGAGTGTTCTTCTTTTAACTGAAAGTGAGACATTCCATTTTAGTCCTCAGGCGTGCCAAATCACATGCATTGTAATTCTTAATCGAGGACAGATGTAGGTGTCTTTGGTCCGCAGTATCGAGTTACCATCAGGCAGACTGTGAACTCGTTTGTCCGTCTTATACTATATAAAAACAACATTTTATTAGTGTATATTATCTATAGACAAATATTTCCAGAGCTTTGAGCTTAGCTTTATTTAAAGAGATTAAGTAATATGACTGCATAAATAACCTATGTCCCGTTCTTCTTACCAAATTCTTTAATTTATAGAACAAAATCTACTAACTAATTGGCTGGCGAGCCATTTTTCGAACCATAAATAATGATTTTGGCAGAGCGGACTCGTAAATTTCTACAATAAGTTCAGCTTACTATCCAACTCCCGGGAGATATTACGAGGAAGTATTACTTGCAGATTACCGCGTAATACCATACTGTAGTGTAGTATAGCCCCCACGACTATATATATTAGTGTTAAGGTAGAATAAGGACAGTATAATTAAAGTTATAGAAGCATCAACACGCCTCTATTTCATTGACACAATTCCTATATGACATGGCGACCCTGCCAGGCGATGCGCTGCTACATTGCACGCGCACCGCCGGGCCTACATTAAGAGAAAAAAAAATGGAAATCATCATGGATTGACCATTTAAAAAGAAAATTATATTATAACAGAATGGACGCAATACCAGATGTGACGAAAAATAAATGAATATGAATAAAAGAAGAGGCCACAATAATAATTTTACAGAAGCTGATTGAAATATAAAAAGTATAATGAACATGAAGTAATATAATTTAAATGTATAATAGTACCTACTATGAAAGCAACTAAGAAATAATGAGGAAAATAAAAAGTGTTTTTTTTTTTTAAATATAATTACCAAAGAACAAAATTCAAGAAAAGGGAGGTTTGTTTAAAAAGCTTCGTCCAGAAGAATGTGAAAATTGAGCCGAAAAGAACAAAGAAGAAATACTTAAGAGGTAACTTCGCAGTCCGCACCTGTGTGATTTTAATTCCATTTAAAACTTTATTTATCAATTTGAGATTGTTTTATATTCTTTTTGCTATAATATTTGTTGAAGTTAAGTATTAAATATTCCATATATAATACACGTATGTTTAAACTGAAATTATTTATCAGATAATTCACGATACAATTCATTTTTCAATATTTTTACCACTACTTATATACATAAAAATGCAATCATAATACAATATCAAAAATTAAGCACATTACATTTTAGCCACTTATGGCATTTGTATTATGGCACAAGACAATTTTATATTAAATTTTATTTAGTTACATATTGTTTATTGTTTTATATTATTTTTATAACTGTGCAAGATACAATACAAAAACGAATGAATTAACATAGTAGATTACATTTTTAATTTTACCATGGTTTCTCATAAATTAATTTTTCGTTAAGTTAAAATAACACCGATGATATTTTTCGTTGTGATTTTTTTTCTATAGTAAATTTTATTTAAATGTAAGTATTCAATTTGAAAATGGTTAAAAACAGTTCGGTATTAATAAGTGTTAGGTTTTCTTTTCTTTTATAAAGACAGTGACTTTCTAATTATATAATAACCTACTTAAAAATTAAAATTGTTCTGTTGAATGTCAAAAGTTAAGTAAGTAATTAATGTCTAATTAATCTTTTTCGATCCAAGCAAAAGTAATGTGTCCAAAATTCTGTGTAAATAAGGAATTTAATACTATCAATGTACTTGTATCCACATATTATGTATGTAATAATAACATTGTATAAGTTACGTTTAAATTAGGTGATCATAATACGATGTAATCGCAAACGTTGCCATATACGTACTTTGTTAATTAAAACAAAAGTGTCTCAAATCGCTTGCGCTGCTAAGAGTGGGATTACAATTTGTATTTTGATCTGTCTGTCGTTATGCGATCATGTTATTGTTATTGAAAACTACGTTGCTTTGACTTCTTTGTTCTGTATCTTAATATGAAATACAATAATTTATTTTTTATTTTTCAAATTATCAAAATGTTTATACTTAATTTTATCTACAATATTAAAAACTACGATAATAAAAAAGAAAAACTAAAACTAGAAACTTAATTATCATATAGTCCTACTCCCCGCGGTATCGTGCCAAGAACGCTGGCTGCGTTTCCCCGCTGAATGGCTATACTTAGCCTTTGAGCGAGGAAAGAACCAGCCCTCTTATCACCAGCAGTAACGACCAGCCGCGGATGGAGTTCCTTTAGGAACTTCACCGCACGTGGACCCCACGGACCGATAGTCTCTACAGCAAATGGCACAAATATGTAGTCATCTCTCAGAGACTCATATTTGCGCCACTTACTCAGTTCAGCTGCCTCTGATGCTTGATGATTTTTTATTTAATATTGATTAAACTTTCATAGCATAAAGTTGTAACTATTATAATTCATTATTTTTGGGATAATAGAATGAATATCTAACCTATTTGTGTGGATTATGAAAATAATTACTTCGTTTAATTCAATTTTGAAACTCTTTATATTATGTATATAATTAATTAATTTAAATTTTATTGTACCCATATTGTGAACCTCAGTCCCTGACGACAACGATGTAACTAAATATTATATGAGACTATTTTATGATATAAATTTGTAAAAGACGTGAGTAAATGTTTGGCTAATTTACGGAATACGTAATTGTAAATGAAAAATATTAATAGTGTGTAAGTGTGAGAGTAAGGATAATTATCGGACGTTAGCATATCCACATACAATCAGCTTGATCAGCTGAGAGTTTGGAAAACCTAATAACCGATTAAATTTTAAGGTGGTTCTGACACTATTAAATACGGAATCAGTTTTAATGTATTGTTAATGAGGTAAATGAGAATTTATTATGAATTGTATAAGAATATTATCCATAATATTAATCATGTATGTACGCAAGCCGTGTACGTGAAAATTATGGTTCAATTGAATAATGGTTAATAAATACTATAAATGTAAAGGAATAAATAGAAAGAAAACAAAAGTTGACCTGCATAAATAAGTAGGTAATGGAGAGATAAGGGAACGTCCATCACTGGTAAAGCATATAGTCCTCGAGCAGGGTATGTTTCCATGATTGGATGGTAAAATCGGGAGTAACGGGTACTAGGGAACAATACATTCAGTACAAGTGATGTGAACGAGTTTACTCATATTAGTACTGTTGGGGACCAGAGAAGTCTTAAATTTGTTACTCTTAATGATGGTACATAGATGTCATATCCTTCATTGGATCATAGTGTGAACTTAGTTTCCTCCGTGACATTTGTTGGAGTCTTTTAAAATGACTTAAACGTAGACCTCAAGGTTGTACACAAAACCCACGGTACAGTTCTACCTTGATATAGTATGAAAAGAAAAAGTTAATGTACTAATAAAATAAAATGAATGTAATGGAAATGTAATATAATGCCCAAATAAATGGGGGGCCCATATTTATGAAGTACCCGCGTGATAAATATCACGAAATAAAATATAAATGAAATGAATTAATAATCCGATTCCCGGTATCTAAATAATAAATAAATATATAAGAGCAGAGTATTTTAAAATATAAATGAATGTACAACTATACTAGAACTTCGCGAATTACCTAATTATATCAAATAAGTATGTTGTATGTATGCATGATACATCATACCAATTCTATTATGACGTTGAAATTACTATGGGGCAGAGGGATATGGCCACCCGAACTATCCATAGGATATAACTATTTATATTTACTTTTGTCATTTATGTTATTATTAGGCTAACGTTATATATTTATTTTTTTAATCGGTGGGAGGTGTAGTGTAGTATAGCCCCCACGACTATATATATTAGTGTTAAGGTAGAATAAGGACAGAATAATTAAAGTTATAGAAGCATCAACACGCCTCTATTTCATTGACACAATTCCAATATGACAATACAATTCCATTAAATTATTAACAGAGCGAGGCAATAATATTATGAACATCAAATTTTTATTTTATTTAAGTCCTCACGTTTATCACATTTTTAATTAAAATTATGCATTCATACCGTATTCAAGCTTTTTCATATAACAATTAATGAAAATAAAATAATATTTACTAATTTAAATTTTAAATAAGAAATCTATAATTAATCACTATTTAAATAAAACTAATTTTTACGGATTCTATCGCGTTTAATTTAACTCTATAATTCCAGATGTTTCGGTTGGGACTGTGGTGTTTGACGTCCCGATGTCATAGTTAGCCCGGCTACCTTCAGTTTTTGAATAATAATTTTTGGTCCGATCTACGCAGAATGAGCTTACAGATCTTGAAGTCTTGCAGTGGTTTGCTTGGGTTTGGATTTAATTTTATTGATTATAGGATCCCAAGCAGATGGCCACACCATCTAACTTCTCTATTGAAATTAGGGTGTTCTTTTAATTTCAATAGCCTCGCGAAATATCCTTGGTAGGAATCAATGTTCTTTGGCGAGGATTTGTGGTCTATCAAATTTAATTTAATGGCGGGGACGATCTTGAACATGTTCACAGACTGCAGACTTCCCGGAACGAGCTGGTCCACTGCCTATCATTGTCTACGAGAAATTCGCCGACAAAGAGCACCAGATCTGGTTCGTTGATAGTGATCAGTTTGGTGGTAGTTTGGTTGGTACCAAGGCTCTCATTAGGGGCTCGTTATCTTGCAATCCGCCAGCTGTGTCCACTAGCACGACATCGATCTTGGAGTCTGCAGCGTAGCGGATTGCTTCCATCGCCATTCCCGCTGCTGACTGTTTATGCACGCAAAATCCTCGTCAAAGAACACCGATTTCTACCAAGGATGATTCGCGATAGGAGGTCAGTGGTCAGAGACATCGCCATGATCTTAAATTTAATAGCTATTTTCGAGTCTGAGGTGTTTTGAAACTGTCTTTAATTATTTCGGCGAAGTTAAACTTTAGACAGTTTGTATCAAGGGATTAAAGCAAGTTATGCAGGGGCTCTTAAGTTATTAAGGTCGTGTTATTACCTGCGCAATACACGCTGTTGACAATAAGTTATATGGAATAAGGATACTACACTGAACTTAGTGTATAAACAACACAAGGTAATCTCTTGTCGGTGGGTCTGGTTTAAGCTCGCGAACAAATTTCTGAAACCAAAATCTGAGTCACATTTTTATTTTATTCGCAATATCGATGTTACGGCCCTCAGTTGCCCCGACAGAAGTTGACTAGGCTAGGGCCCATCAGTAACCCAACTCGACGGGCAACCAGAGGGTTCGGGCTCAATTGGCCTATGTATAATTATTATATAATGGCTGGTAAGCAAACACTAACTTACCGAGTTCCAGAGGTAGGGTCGACCACAAGGCAAAGTCAGGTGGTAAGTAAGTGGATGTAAAGTGGTGTGTGAAAGTGTATAAAATGTAACCTGACGTCACCGATGTAATCGGACAGCAGCCCCACAGGCGCTGCTTTTCTCCACAATGTGCGATCCCTCCAGTGGGCTTTAACCAATTGAGACTTTCTGCTTTTATTTCACTATATTAGTTTATCAAGTTTATTGTACATTTAATTAGCTTCAAATTTAACTATATCAGCGTTAATCGAACTTAAAACAAGTGACACACTGCACAACTTAAGAACTGTCGGTCAAAGTTCAATGTCCCATGTTCACTTAGCACAAAATTATAATAGAATGCGAACGCGACCTAACTCTCGGGTCACAAAGTTTTAGCGTTCTACTCGAAAAAGCAAAAATGTCTTATTACGATATTAAATTGCCACACAAACAACTCGTCGACGCAAATTAATGGCAATGGAAGTTAAATTAATTAATAAAATTAAAAAAGTAGCCTCGTTGTCACGTAAAACGCACGAAATAAGACAACGCAAGGAGGCGGTCGCGACAATTAATTTATTCCAGCCAGTTAACCGACACGGCTGCCGCGAACCACCTGAATGTTCCAGACGTCTCGAGACCGAGCGGTCAGCGGAGAGACGCGCGCGGTAGAGGGGGGGGGGCGGCGATGACCTTAAAATTCCATCGGATGAACACGCCGAGCCACGCGTATTAAATGCAAGTTTTAAATGTCTTAGATTAAGCCTAAACAAACCCCCGTCCCGGACATAAAGACTTATGTCCGCGAGTAAATTGGCAAACGGGATAGGGTCGCGACGGCACGTTGCAAGACCGAATCTCCAACCAAAACCTCGGCCACCCTAGCCTTATAATTCGTTCCGCAATCAGACCGGATCAGGTCCGGCAGACCGCGACGCGAAACGAAGCTGCCCAGCGTGGCCACAAAGGGTTCAGTGCTGAGGGCTCTTACCAGTTCTAAGTGAACGGCCTTAATGGAGAGGCACACGAAAACGCACAGATAGGCCTTATGTGAACGCGCGTTACGAAGGTTTTTTTCGCGTGTGGGTAGGTGTAATAAGTAGATTGCTTTAGTAAAGGCTCCCAATTTAATTAAATTTTTAATATATAAAACATTACAATAGTGTTGTTACTATATGGGAAACTAATGTACTAACCATTATACCTGCCAGGCAGTAAAATCCTTGCTGTTTACAAACTTATTTAGTCAATAAAAATCAGTCTCACAATTTTCCTGCATTATCACTACACAAATTTTTTTCAAAATGGATGCCATTCAAGAGTCAATAACACAATGTTGATATGATGTGATGTTTACTCAGCGCATGGATATCTATCAAAGTGAGCTTCATGCTGCACCACCTTCAGCCTCCACTGCCAATTTGACATCCGAGTTCTCCTCATTCAGATTATTTATCATGACAGCCCTACGCAATCTTCAAGACCAGGTAGGCCTGTTGATGCACCAGGTGGATAACATAGAGATGCGGAGCAGGCGGAAGATTCTATTACTTCATGGGCTTCCGGAGGAAAAGAACGAGGATACTGTACAGGTAATAGTGAAGACTTTTGTTGACCGTTTCAAGTTGTCTGGTTTCTCGCACAAAGATATATCTCGCTGCCATCGCATGGGCCATACTTCTTCTTCTGACAAACCAAGACCAATCTTGATTAAGTTGTGTGAGTTAGAGGTAAAGAACAAGATCTGGCAAGCTAAGACGTGTTTGAAGGGGACTAGTATCACTTTGTCGGAATTTTTAACTAAGACTCGACATGAAGCCTTTTTGGCAGCTCGACGGAAATATGGAATATCGAATTGCTGGACTCGTGAAGGCTTTGTTTTTGTACTGGGTAGCGGTGGCGTTCGACATCGCATTAGATCTGTGATCGAACTCGATAAAATCGTTGAGCCTCCTGTGTCGAAGTCGAAGACAACGACCGCGGTCAGGGAACCAGCTGGAGCTTCCAAAAGTCGACGTACTGGCACCGCAGGCAAGAGATAGTGTCTTCGTGTTAACTTACTGTTTTATTACTACAATTTATTTGTATTTTTGTGCAGTCTCCATTTGCATAGTGTTGCATCCCTTCAAATTTGTGCTTTAACTGTAACATCGTAGTTCGTAGTTTTCTCTAATATTATTATAGTTTTCCTTCATAATATTGTTTATTAAGTGACAGAATGATGACATTAGCGATTAAATAAATCATAATGACAGCTAGTAATAGCTGTCATGCTGTCATTCGATTGCACATACTACCAGGCTTTTTGCCAGACAGGATCCATAAATAATATTTGTCTGTTTTATTATTGATGGTAAGACTGTCCTTTTTCTATATTTTTATTATATTAATTATTCTTAAATAAGTTATGTAATTATAAAATTCTACTGATGCCACTGCCGGCAGGTATGAAAGAAATGTTTAGTTAAGTGCATAATTGTTGGCAATTTAATTTTAATTATAATTTAATTACTGTTTCATAATATTTCATAACATATTATTATTTATTTTGTAGGTATTATATCCAGACTTATATAATATTTATTTTATTATACATTATACAAGTATATATTTAATCTTTATTGTTTTTGTTGTAGCTTAGTTTCTGTTATAGTTTTGATTAGCATGTGTGATATTTTGGAATTTGATGATAGTTACTTTTCTTGCTCTTCTTCTGGTTCTTCCGATAAGACCTATAAAAGCGCCTTAAGCGATGATTCCACTCATTTACATGATCAACTAGTAGCCGTATTCTGTAATTATAGTAAAAATCTTAATATAGTCCATATTAACGCTCAAAGCATTCATGCTCATTACGCTGACCTTTTATCAACCTTTGATTCTAAATATGTTGATGCCATACTTGTTTCTGAAACTTTTCTAAAACCTGCAATTCCGTCGGTACAGTATTGTCTCCCTGGTTTTCAACTTATACGCAATGACAGGGTCGGCAAAGGTTATGGTGAAGTGGCAATCTATTTGAGAGATGACATTCCCTATAAAATAGTTGATCATTCACCCAATATTTACTCAAATTTTGCTGAACATTTATTTATTGAAATTATTGTTAATCATTCTAGGACTTTGCTTGGGGTCTATTATCCCCCCTCTCGCAATATAAATTATTTTTCTTCTCTGGAAGAAAAACTTGTGAATCTTACTCCGCTTTATGATAATACCATTATTTTAGGTGACTTTAACACATGCCTGTTAAAGAATGATTTTCGTAGCAAAAAATTGCTCTCCCTGATATCATCTTTTAATTTACATATTCTTCCTCTTTCTGCTACTCACCATTCGCCTAATAATACCCCTTCTCTTTTAGACCTTATTCTTGTATCTGATGCTGACCGGGTTGCTTCGCATGGTCAAGTATCTGCGTCTTTCTCTTACCACGATCTTATCTTCCTCTCCTATAAAATTCAACGTCCTAGGCGCAAATCGAAATTCTTATTCCTAAGAAACTTTCAATCAATTAACCTGGAGCGTTTGAGAGATGATGTAAATAATATTGACTGGTCCCCTGTTCTAAATTCCGAAAATGTTAATGATAAGGTTTATGCTTTTAATCACCTCATTTTAAAACTCTTCGATACACATGCACCACTTAAGCGAGTCAGGGTTAAACACTTTCCAGCCCCCTGGCTTTCAGAGTCTATAAAAGCAGTAATGTCCAAAAGAGATAAAGCTAAGACGCGTTATAAGAAGCACCCTACTAATGAAAATTTATTCACTTATAAAAAAATAAGTAATCGCTGTAGTAAGATGTGTCGTGATGCTAAGAGGAGACAATCAATATACTTTATTGATTCAAAAATAAAGGTGAGAAACCTAATTACAATGCATATTCATAATATCCATTATTCATAAGAATACTTTTTTTATAGGATATTGGTGACAAGCGAGCACATAGTCCACCTGATGGTAAGTGGTTGCTGTGGCTCATAGACATTTACATCTATTCTCTTTTGTTAATAAAATGCAGATGCGTTGTCAGCCATGAGGACTGAGATGGAATGCCTCGTTTTCCGGTAAAAAGGGTCTCCGTTTCTCTACACTGACCAAACGAAACACAGCAGCATTAAGCTGTTATTTTACGCTGGTATTCTGTGAGAGGGTAGTCCTTCTCCGGTCGAGCCGACCCATTCGTGCTACAACTATACTATTAATATAGTTGTAGCAAGGCTGTACCGTGTATAAAGTTTTGACAAGTGCTTTAAATTTATGCAAAGAAAAATGAATAATAATATAATAGTAATATTGCATTACGTGTACTAGTACTGACACATCTGCTTAGAAATGAGCCACTAGTCTTATGAATTCTGTATTTTAAAACAGCAAATGTAGATTTATTGCGCATATCGAAAACTCCCACGATGTTTCGGTTAAGTTTTTATCTCGGTAATGAGCGTTTTTGTACATAAAAGAATACTTACACAGAACATCAAACAAAAATAAAAATTCTTGTCAAGTCGAGATTTACGAGTAGTAAAGTTCTAATACAAAACGTATTTAGAATTCACACCGCACACATGCCGGGGAGTTCTAAATTAGACGCTCTTACACTTTATGCAGCCCTTATGTTATTCACTGTTCACTGCTCTGGAAACTGGAACACTTGTAAATTTTTTACTTCTCTGCGTTACTCACGTCCTCACGTTCCTTTAAAATGTAATTTGTACTCTATTCATGCAGGTTATGGTTACTTTTTACGTTTTGATAGTTTAGATATTACGTGTGGATTGGTATCGATTATTTTTAAAATTCCATTTGCAATAAAATAGGAGAGATAACTTGAAAATAAATTGCTAGTGTTAAAATTGAATTTAAGGATTTAGTCTACTGTTGAAAACGTTCTAAGATTTTATTCAATTTTATTAAAGCGGGCTTTTTCTTAACACTTATGTCATTCAACATGATTATGTGGAGTATCAGGAAAAGTAAGTTTATGAAAAAATTAAATAGTTTTACACGTAACGTGAACATAATATGTCGTGTAGTGATGGTGTAAGAATATTAATTACCCCATATCGGTCCGTGGGTGCCGTAAGAGGCAACGGAGGGGAACAAACCAGGAGATGGGCAGCGGCTTCTTTCTGATAACAACTAGAAAATTAAAAAAAACTGCGGTTGCCAACCCGCTCGCCAAGCGTGGCAACTATGGCACATACCCCCCTATGAATGTAACATAGAGACGGCCCCCAGTCCCCGGCGGCCCCGCTATTCCTGGCTACGGTGGCGACCATGGTAACGGCGGGGCAGGGGGTGCTAAGAATCTCCGGTGGAGGTTCGGTTGCCACCTTAGACGAATCGACCTGGCAACGTACAACGCACGCACCCTGAGGACTGACGAGAAGATCGTGGAGCTGGAAGAAGAGATAGACAAGTTGCGCTGGCATATTATAGGATTATCCGAAGTCCGAAGAGAGGGGGAGGACACGGTAATCCTCGAATCCGGCAACTTGCTCTGTCACCGGGAGGGCGACTATCTGTCCCAAGGAGATGTCGGATTTATCGTCCAGAAGTCTCTAGTTAACAACGTTGTAGCGATCGAGCGGAACCAAGGCTCCAAAGTCTTTGCCAGAGATCTGTCTGCTAGAAAGAGCCAACTGTCAAAGCTGAAGACAGAGTGTGGCAGCATCGTTTCCGGGACACCTGAGATTTTGAGTGAGATTGAGAGGTTCTATGGGCAGCTGTACACGTCATCGTTGGAGCCACACGCAAGTGTGAGTAACGATCCAAGAGCGAGTCTCATCCGACACTATTCCGAAGATATCCCGGACGTCAGTCTGAGCGAGATTAGAATGGCTCTCCAGCACCTTAAAAACGGTAAAGCCCCAGGCGAGGATGGAATTACAGCGGAGCTTCTGAAAGCGGGTGGAAGACCGGTACTTGAAGTCCTTCAGAAGCTCTTTAATTCCGTCCTCCATAGTGGCATTACACCGGAGGCGTGGAGCAGAAGTGCGGTGGTCTTGTTCTTCAAGAAAGGTGACAATGCTCTCTTGAAGAACTACAGACCGATTTCCCTTCTGAGCCGCGTCTACGTGCTGTTTTCGAGAGTCATTACGAATCGTCTCGCGCGCAGACTTGACGACTTCCAGCCTCCCGAACAAGCCGGTTTCCGAAAGGGCTTTAGCACAATAGACCACATACATACCCTTCGGCAAATTGTACAGAAGTCCGAAGAGTACAATTTGCCACTATGTCTGGCGTATGTGGACTATGAGAAAGCCTTTGATTCCGTCGAAATTTGGGCGGTGCTACAGTCCCTTCAGCGGTGCCAAGTTGACTGTCGTTATATCGAAGTGTTGAAGTGCTTATACAGTAGGGCTACGATGGCTATCCGAGTACAGAATCAGAGTACGAAACCTATCCAATTGCAGAGAGGTGTAAGACAGGGTGACGTCATATCCCCGAAACTCTTCACCGCTGCATTGGAAGATGTTTTCAAGCTTCTGGACTGGAAAGGATACGGTATCAACATCAATGGCGAATACATCACTTACCTTCGATTTGCCGACGATATAGTCCTTATGGCAGAATCGCTGGAGGACCTAAGCACTATGCTCAATGACCTCGATAGTGTTTCCCAACGGATAGGTCTTAAGATGAACATGGACAAAACAAAGATCATGTTCAATGTCCATGTCACACCTATGCCGGTAGTTGTTGGGAGCACTAAGCTCGAAGCTGTTGACGAGTATGTTTACCTGGGACAAATAGTCCGACTAGGTAAGTCCAACTTCGACCGAGAGGTCAATCGACGGATTCAACTCGGCTGGGCAGCGTTCGGGAAGCTACGACACATCTTCTCGTCAGACATACCTCAAAACCTGAAAACGAAATTGTATAACCAGTGCGTGTTGCCAGTGATGACTTACGGAACTGAGACATGGTCCTTCACTGCTGGCCGTATGAGGAAGCTCAAGGTCGCTCAGCGAGCTATGGAGAGGGCTATGCTCGGAGTTTCTCTGCGTGATAAACTTAGGAATGAGGATATCCGCAGTAGAACCAGAGTAACCGACATAGCCCAACGGATTAGTAAGCTGAAGTGGCAGTGGGCCGACCATATAGCTCGAAGAACCGACAACCGATGGGGAAGAAAGGTTCTCGAGTGGCAGCCTCGTACCGGTAGGCGAAGTGTAGGGCGTCCCCCCACGAGATGGAGTGACGACCTGGTAAGACATGCAGGAAGTCGATGGATGCAGGTGGCTCAGGACCGTGCTTTGTGGCATTCTTTGGGGGAGGCCTATGTTCAGCAGTGAACTTGTGAAGGGCTGTAATGATGATGAATGATGATGAGCATTTTGGTATGAACTGTAAGTGTTTTATCGTGTTTGTTGTCAATGAAACAGATGTGAAGGTTAATGTATTATTTAACAATAACAATAATATCCTTTGTACCGTAGTTCGGTCACGGCGTCCAGTCTCAACAGAGACTATTGCATGCTTCAAGCGCAATGCGCGTAGGTACGTTCTAACTAGCGCCTAAAATTAAAATTCCAACGTTTTGCCAAATAAAATCATATCTAACAATAATATTGAACATATAAATGATATAAAAACAAATTTTCAGAAAGATAAATGATTATTGAACTTATTTCTATTTTTTAAATCAATTAGTTACTATTTTTACATAAAAAGTGGTTTTAGTGGTTTATGGTGTAGATTTATCAAGTCCGTGATAAACTCACTAATAAACTCATAATAAGATCGACGGAAATCCGATACGACAAGAGAGCGAACAGGCGGCAGATTCAATGGTAAATCCATGAACACAAACGAAAGCCTTGGAAAGATCACAAAAAATTCTCTCAGGCATTAAAAATATATTTCATAAGCTCAACAACGGCGTCAGTCTTCGAGCGACGCCTTGTAAAACTTGTTGTTTTTATGGAGTAATTTATTTCCATGGTGATAAATTACTCCATAAATTTTGTGGTGGTGAGGATGGGGTCCGTTTTCGAAATATTTCGGTTTAAAGTGGTATTTTTTATTAGAGTCATGTTGTGTGTCACCTCTCTTCCCCCCTTCTACCAACTAAACCGTTTTTGTAGTATGCACTCGTATATTGAAGTTGAAAGGAAAACTCTCACATCTACTTTGACTTATAGTGATAGAGACAGCACGACACTTAACGACATCTTATAATTGAACAGCGTTTTAGTATTTGGGCATTAGATAGTTAACGAACAATAGTCGACCAACTTATCAAAATCACTTGGATTAGTAAAAAATTCCTTACAATTTCATATAAAATGACCTAAAATGTGTAGTAAATGTATGTACATATGGTAGGTATGCTACCAGAAAGTGCTGGAATAACATACCACCTCCGATCAAAACTAGCAACACGGTTCGTACTTTTAAAATAAAACTAAAAGAATACCATTTAAATTTTAAAAATTACCAGAATTCTGTATCGATTTATTACACCTTTTTAGGGTTCCGTACCTCAAAAGGAAAAAACGGAACCCTTATAGGATCACTTTGTTTTCCGTATGTCTGTCTGTCTGTCTGTCTATCAAGACCCTTTTTGTCAGGAACGCGTGGAGGTATCAAGCTGAAATCCATATCAAATACTCAAAGCTACTGTCCCTTGGAGCTGTGAAAAAAAAATCGAACTTCTAAGCCAACGCAATCAAAAGATACAGTCGTTTATACCTCAAATTTTCGACATTCGCAAGGGAATCAAAACCTCCAGGGTACTTCCCGTGAACTCAGAATCTTAAAATTTTGTACGAAGCAACGTATTATAGCGCAGATAAAGGAAAAATTGCGAAAAGCATAAATTTTTGGTTACATCATATAATAAAAATATTTTTAGTAATTTTAAACTTATATACCTACGGATTTGTTCGGAACCCTCGTTGCGCGAGTCCGACTCGCACTTGGCCGGTTTTTTTTATGAAATAAACTATGTTTGTGTGTTATAAAATTAAGAATTACTTACTTAATTGTACTTCCAATATTTATTTTGCTTTGCTATCTTATGACATAATTTACTTATGTGTTCTTTTTTCTAAATGTTAAAAGCTTTTTTTTTATTTTTATAAGTGCGAGGTTTTATATTATGATGGGGCCCGTGAATAGGTAAGTTTATTTTTTTGCACATATGGCTCCGGCGTGTACTGAACATAAGCGATATAGTTAATACTATGATTTCTATAACATTAGTGCTGAGTAGATGACATTTTAGTTCCTAAATCATTTTGTGTTTGTTATGTTAGTTTATATTTGGAACTAAATAAATTTAATTGTTATTATTATTAAAACTGCACTAGCATTATAACTGTAAGGAATAAACATTTTTGAAGAAAACGATTATGCATTACTACCATAGCTTAGTAGGGAGCATTGATCGCCAAGAGACCTATCCTAACACACAAATTTCGCTTATTTTTTAGTTGGTAGTTGTTGTAGGCCTACAGTTTCAATCGTGGTACTCTTGGTTTACGCGGGCGATCCTTAGGGTAATTTAGGGCAGTGGTGGTGTACGAAATGGTTCGTTACGGTCGTTTATATCTTAGGATTTCTCTACTGAGAACTAATAGATGGTTAGGGAAAACTATATTCAATTTTGTATGGACTTGGCTTGTGGATGATTTGATTTAAATTGTGTTATTTTAATAATCAAAAAGTTTTTAATTTTTTTTAATAGTATTTCTTATATTTATGCTTAACATTATTATTTATGTTATCAATGTATATGAAATCAAATGGAGTTTGTAGGAAAGGAGGAAACTGTAGTAGATTAAAATACATAGGTATAGACGTTTGACATATGAATTTTATAATCTGGAGTCGAAAAAAGAATTTTCAATTCTTTTTTTTCGATGGATTCGACTTTTAATATACAGAGTTATTTTGCAATAACTGGCCAAATTTGTAGAGAAGGTTCAGAATAAGTAATAAATCAAATAGTGAAGAAAGATTAATGAAAAAAAGTCTCAATAATTCTGTCTTTTTTTTTGTTTTAAATTCAAAATGCATGGTAACGCCTTATTTTAACAGATTTTACTACGCACGTACCCACTCGTAAGGGTCAATCGGTAGGCAAAAACGTGTTGCCCATAAATCATATTCAATTTGGGATAATTTCGAAAAAAAGTACGAGCCTTATTTACTCGTATATTCAAACATTGCAATAACGTTATATCATTATTTATATATTAGAATTCAAGCTTAAAATTTGGCTACTCTTTCAAAAATAGCCCTGTATGTAGAAAAACAAAAAGCACACCAAACTTTTAAACGACATTAAATTCCATACTAACGGTGGAGTTGACCAAACCTCGCTTTATATAAGATCATCAGCTATTCCACGATATAAATCTCGAGTTAAATCGTGTATTGTTTTTCTGTGCAAAATCTAAAGTATAGCTTCACTTACAATAACTATAAATGAGTAGCGAAGTGAATGATGAACAAATGTACCTAGCAAATAAATTTTGTTCCATGACGGTACGATGTAACATGTCCACTCAATTTTTACGTATTATAGTGTCTAAAATAGCTGTCAACAAGTGTCATTATCGAGATGTTTGAATATGCGACTACAACTTACCAATCCGATGGGCTATGTCGGTCACTCTAGTTCTACTGCTGATATCCTCATTTCTAAGTGTATCACGCAGAGAAACACAGATCATAGCCCTCTCCATAGCTCGCCGAGCTACATTGAGCGTCCTCATACGACCAGTAGTGAAGGATTACGTATCAGATCCATAAATCATCACTGGCAACATACACTGGTTGTACAATCTCGTTTTAAGGTTTTGAGGTATAGCTGACGAGATAATGTGTCGTAATTTCCCGAACCCTGCCCATCCGAGTTAAATCCGTTGGTTGACCTCTCGGCCGAAGTTGGACTTACCTAGTCAGACTATTTATCCCAAGTAAACATACTCGTTAACAAATTCGAGCTTTGTGCTCCCATCAACTACTGGCATAGGTGTGACATGCACACTAAACATGATCTTTGTTTTATCCATGTTCGTCTGAAGACCTATACGTTAGGAGACTATATTGAGGTCATTGAACATAGTGCTTAGGTCCACTGTAGAAATGGCATGTGTTGAGTTTGAGCACCTCATTGTTGTGAGCGTCTACAGCCCCCATGTTCTATATATGATACTTTTGAAAAAATTATGGAGGAAGTTTTTGTTAACCCCCACTACACGACGAGGGCTTTAGGGCCAAGGAATAGTCCGACGCGCTGCCCCACTGTGTTGGCGAACTTCACATGTCTGCGAATTATTTTTTTCTTATTTCTCAGTCATGCACGTTTCCTCATGATATTTTCCTTCACCGCCAAGCACCTGGTAAATCAGCACTTAAAGTTGTAATTAACAATTTTATTGATGCCGGCGGGGATCGAACCCGAGTTGCTGGCGAACTGTTACATTATTTACTACGAGCGCTTAGCCCCTAAGCTACCACGGCTCTTTTAATGCTTATAAGTTTAAAGAATAAGCTATTTGAACAAAGAAATAATTCTGATAATTTTTCTGATTTATTCATGTCCATCTGCAATAAAGGCAAAATATTTTTCTAAGTAATAATGATCTTGTAAATTTATGCAAGACCGTATCATATCCGCTATCCATTCCTGTCACTTCTACGTCACTTAGAATTTGTTCTTTGATGAATAAAGTTTAATGCTAAGTGATGGAATGAAAAGAACAGAGTGTAAAAGAACAGAGTGTTAGTTAATCATAGAATCTAAAGATGTTGTGTGGAAAAAAAGCATGCCAAATAAATAATACTTTTAACTTTATTTATTATATAATAATAATTGATCTATACATATAAATAAAATAGAAATGTCTGTCTGTAATTTTGAAATAACTGCCTTATAAAATAAATGGTCTTTGATAATCTTAAATATAAATATATGAACTATAGGTATATGGTAGTGGAAAATAATTGGTATTTAAAAAAAGTGTTTTCATATTTGCGGTGCATCAATTCTACGCAATCATTCGCCTACTGCGGATTGTCAATAGCGCGCAGAAAGAAATGAATTGTATCGCCAGGAGATGGTATTTCCGTTCTCATTACGCGTAGCTTGAGACAATGGACGATCTCAATCTTATCGCAATTCAAAAGACACAACAAAGCGGACTCTGAAGAGAAACGGCGGCTGATAATTACGTCCGGTCGGAGCTGGCGACTGCTTTGTTTGTAAAATACCAGCTATTAAAAGTTTATAACTTATTTGAAATGTACATTTATTTAAAAAAAAGTATACAATGTTATTATTGCATGCCATAAGTGCAAAACACGTAGGTATGTTCTACTAGCGCCTAAAAATCAAGATTCCAACGTTTTATCGCATAAAATCGTATCTAACAATCAAATTGAACATGTAAATTATATAAAAAGCACACTGTCAGAAAGATAAATGATTGTTAAACTTATTAATATTTTTTATAAAGATTAATTGCTATTTTTACATAAAAAAGTGGTTATAGCCACTACGGTGTAGATTTATCAAGTCCGCATGTAGTGGTAAACACAATAACTTTTGAAAATATCAATTGCTTAACTTAATCTATTTTTTATTCCCTTCATCTATCACGTGGAAAGCCATGAAATGTAAATGTCAGTTTCATTTTCTTTTGTTTTGTTATAATTAATTCTTTTCCGGAAATTTTCAGTGTTTTATCAGCCTTGTAATAATTAATATTTCTAAATAGACTGCCTCACTCTCTTCGGTATCAACCGCCGTCATGTGTGGATACTGTATTGGTTGTTTGCAGTGGCTCAAAAAATCATTGTACAAATACAAAATATTTGAAAAACCAAATTTCATACATACTTGATTATTATATTAAACAGAGATTATTATTACAACATTTTAAAAGCACAGAATAAAAAATAGTACTACGTACTAGATAAGTAGCTCAGATGGTTAGCGCTCGCTGTAAGCTTCACAGTACTCGAGCAACCCGGGTCCGATCCCCGCCGGCACCAATGAAATTGTTAATTGCAATTTAATGTGTTGATTTACCACGTGCTCAGCGGTGAAGGAAAACATCGTGAGGAAACCTGCATGTCTGAGAAATAAAAAAAAATATTTCGAAGTAGGTGACAAACGAGCACACAGTCCACCCGATGATAAGTGTGGCCCATAGACATCTACATCTATCCTAATTTGCGAATCTAAATGCAGATGCGTTGTCACCCGTGAGGACTAAGATGGAATGCCTCTTTTCCAGTAAAAAGGGTCTCCGGTTCTCTACACTCACAATACGAAACACAGCAGAGTGAAACAAATCAGGAGATGGGCAGCAGCGTATTCCTAGTAACGAATAAAAAACTGCGGTTGCCAACCTGCTTGCAACTATGGCAAATATCCTCCCCATGAGGCATTCTATGGTTGAATCTATGTGTTTATAACGATTAACGATTTCTTTTTTTAATGTTGACCCCAGACTAGAAATTGCCACAGCACCACAAAGCACTACCAAGTCAGAGTAAAGATATTTTGATTAACTAGCTGACCGTCGTATTGCAACCAGAGGTGATTAAATAAAAGATCGACCGCTATTTTTTTGTCTTTTTATAAAGTTAAATATTTTGTTTTAGTTTTGTTATTTAAAATATGTGGTCGATTTATCCGCCTTGTATACAACAAAGCTACTAGCTAAACTCTTATCGACATCTATCGTGTAAATATTAGAAACAAGACAAAGTTCCAGAAAAAATTACAAGATCTATCAATGCATTAAACAAGGTTCAAAAACAGGAATATGTGGTTGATAAAGGACCCTTTAGAATGTTTATTTAGAATTTTTATGTGAAAACTTTTCAAATTTTTTGATAATAAATTGAACAACACAAAATTTTATTTTGAAAAGAAAACATAATCAGAACATAAAGAATGGTGTTATTGACTTAAGGTTTACCTTTTTGTTGTTGGAGTAAAGGGGGCATATTTATTTGTTTTCATACAAACGAACTTTTAAGACCCCGGAAAATAACGAACGCAATTGTAGAATAATGAAAGAAGTTCCAAATTAGTGTTTTCATAACCTCTTACTTTAGGCACGAATATAAGCCTTTCATTGTGTACAATCACAAAGGGACACCATTCAACAGAATTAAACGCGACAAGTTTGTTTGAAAACATTAACAGTGGAAACTCTTCGCAATTAGCAGTGTTTTTAACTTTAATTAAATTTATACGAGTGTCGCCCGAAGCTACAAACGCTCTACGGGTTTTAATAAAGGATTGTTGCCGATAGAATTGTAAGAAGAAGGGTCGTGATGATATTTTAATTTTATTTAAAGGCGATTTTCAAATTACCTTGCAAGAAAAAAAAAATAACTCGAACTTAAAAGATTAAATGAATTTCCACGTAATAATTTCAGAAATATATATATATATATATATATATATATATATATATATATATATATATATATATATATATATATATATATGTATATATATAATATAATATATATAATATATATCTATTTATGTATAATATATTATGCTACGCGTAGGGTCGTCTTGGCTAGGGCCCATAGCAGCTTCTTCGACGGGCAGACGCAGGTTGGGCCCGATAGCCATATGGAAGAATTTCCTATAATACTAAGCTATATGGGAGAAGGCTAGGGAAATGTACTACGTACCTGTTTTCGACTCTTAGATCGCCCAAAGCTCGGTCAGGCCGTAAGTGGGTGTGAGGTGCATGGCAAGTAGTGTTTAGTGATGTGTAAATGCCTGAGACTTAGACCAGCTTAGGCGACCAGTAGCGGCTGAGTTCCAGACTGCCCCACAATGCTGCATCGCACCAGCAGGCTCCACCGCTGGACCATTTCTTTCTTCATTGTCACAATTTCAGTCTATTAGCTCATTGTACATTTAACTAACTTAAACTCGCATAATTCCACATACATCGTAGAATCGAATACGTGGTACCCGACACAGTAAGGACAGTATTTCAAAATTCGATATTCAATGTACCGGATTCACTTATCACAAAATTGTAAATAGGGAACTAACGCGATCTCTTAATGAGTCATACGGTTCAGCGTTAAATACAACTAAGTTCCTTCATTCGACACCAAAACACCACATCGCGAAAAGAATTCAAAATACGCCTCGTTGACACGTAAACTAACAAACCAACCAACACACAAAAAAGAGCACTTAACGTGACGGCACAATTATAATGATTTCCAAACAATTAACCGGGAGATACTCTCGACCAAGGAATGCGCGGTTCGAATCCTAGACCGTATATCTACACGACGCGCGCGTGCACAATTCCGCATCACCCGAACAAGTTAAATATTGCAAAATTCACATATCCACGTAGCGAAGTAACACGCCTAAATCTTCCGATCCTACACGGTCGCGTGAACTTCGGCCGCGGTAATCGAGATACGCGGGCTCACCACATCGCGACCAGCGAAGCACTCTTCTTCGCCCACGCATCGAGCCACTGCCAGCCACACACGGCCGCCCCACCTGGCGACGTTTTTTTTCACCTACATACCATCTGGTGACGCGCCAGCTCGAACGCAATTGGATGGCGTTCAAAAATGACCAAATTTGGGCATAAACAGATTTTATATCTACATATGATGATTCGCGAGGCTATTGAAATCAAAAATATCCTTATTTCAACGGAGAAAATGGCTGAAACCATCTGCTTGGTGTCCTATAAATAATTAAATGAAATCATACAACTGCAGGACTTCAAGATACTATAAGTTCATAGATCCTACGTAAATCGAAACAGAAATTAATAATTTTAATCTTGAGGTACCTAGCAGTGTCAACTATGATATTAGGACGTCGAATATCTCAGTCCATCCTTGACCATGGGTGCTGTAAAGTGCTCGAAAAAAAACAATTTAAAAAAAAATATATTAAATAATAGAATAGTTCGTAAGAGTTTATTTCGGAGACCTTTCCGTTTTAATTATTATAAATCTAAAATACTCAGAGCTAAGCCGTAAGCCGTATCGGTGTTCTTATTTTTATTTTTATAGAATAATGGTGACAAATAAGCAAGTACACAGTACAACTGATGGTAAGTGGATGCTGTGGTCCACAGACTTAACTAGACTATAGGGAACCAAAAAGTTAAATTAAAAGCGGTAAAATCCGTAAAATTAGTTTCATTTAATATTTAGAACTACAAATTTTTGTACGTGTTGCCTTTATCGCATCCTCTTAGGTTTCAAAATGAAGGGTCCACACGTGTAAAAACTTCTTTTTGTGTATAGCCAGTATTGTTAATTAAGATGGATCTTCTCATAGTTTTTATAGCTATCTCCTACTTTACCTTCATCATACGCAGTTCAATAATAGTTGAATCTTCAAATGCAACTGTTTCAGAATTTTCAACTTCTAGTGTGGTAGTGGTTTACTTTTTTCTGTTGCCTCTAATACTCACGGGGCGATATGTGATAGTGGATATTCTTAAACCGCCACCACACGGCTGCCCCATTTTGTACGGTAATATAATTGTGGCGCTTATACTCCTTATGAATAAATTTAACAAACGTCCACGCACCTAGCGTGCATGAGCAAGACTGATAAATAAATGTTTATTTTTTATTTATTTATTATTATTTAAATAAATATATTAAAGGAAATAATAAAAAAAACATAATATATTATATATGTATATACATATATAATATATTGACATAAATAAATAAATAATACATAAATAAATGGAATTCCTCAGCAGGGGAGACCAAGCGGCCGAGGGTTAGGGGGAAGGGGAAAGAAACCGGCGGGCGATGCAGGCGGTATTAAGGAGCACCGTCTTCTGCATTTGAGTCCGGAGCGGTCCGCCACAGAGTCCCATTCACTTCAGATGAAATGAAAGGCTGACCGGTATTAACCCGTTCTTTGAGGCTACGGCAGGAATAATTTCGGTCGACAGACCACCCAGATATTTTGTTTTCTTTCACGAGGTTCTCGTTATATGGAATGGTAATGTCGACCAAAAATATCCTTGACTGTGCCCGATTCATAAGCACAATATCAAGCTTATTCGCAAGAATAGTCCTGTCTGTGATGATGGCCCGGTCGCAATAGAGCCTGGCGCGGTCATTTTTGAGCATGGCTTCCAGTAAGTACTTATAATAATACAGTTTCCAATCCACGGTACCGTATTTCAGAGCGAGTTCCTGGTGCAGAATCCTGGCTACTAGGTTGTATCTATGCAAGTACTCGGAGTTAAAAGGCGCCAAACAACCGGAGATAACATGCCTAAGTGACTCACCGAGATGGCGAGAAGCTCGACAGATATCGACGGTGCCATCTTTAGGATGTATGTCCGATAGTTGTTGGTCTTAATGAACTTACCCTGTATTACACAGACAAAACCCTCAGTTTCCTCAAAAAGGCCACCAATACGTAGCCAGTCGAGGGAGTCTACTGTGTCTACGAAAGGCTCATGAAGAGCCTTGTAGAACCTCCCGTGGAGCTCCTTCTCCTTCTATAAGTCTCCCGGTCGGAAATAGACTGTACTGCTGGGTATTGCCATTGCCCGTTGGCTAAGGATGACGAGATCCCTGTAAAATTGATCATTCGATTTCGTCAGGAAGTAATTACGAAGGTTGCACACTTCGCAACTATGCATGGTGAGAAAGCTTAAAATGCCACGGCCACAATGTTTCCGCGGAAACTACAGCCTCATTACTGTAATGTCGGAACTCGCAAGGTGCTGAATGAAGGAGACGTGTTGCTTGTACAAGAACTTTAATTATACTGTCGCTATTCTATACTTAATACTAATATCATAAATGTATATTGTTGGAGGTAAAGGAGTGTCTACAGGGCACTACACCTCCCACCGACAAAAAAAAAAAAAAGGAATGATTACATTTTTTTTTTATAAACTTCAAAAATATTTTTTTATTTTGTCTTACATTTTAAGATTCTTTTATTTAATTCACTTTTTTTTATTAACTTTATATATTTACTTTATTCTCCGGTAACTATTATTTATTTTTCATCTTACTGCATGGCATTAAATATGATTAATAATAATATTCATCAAATAATTGCGTCTTTTCTTTCACGTACACTGCTCGCGTATACGTAATAAAGAAAATGGCCAATGTATATTTTCCTTTCCAAATCTTATAATTTGCTGAGGTCATTCAATTTAACCAAAAATTTAATTATTTCATTTAATATTAAGATGAGCAGAACAAAGAAGTCAACGTTAAGCAACGTAATCATTTTCAATAACAATAACATAATCACATAACAAAAGATAGATCAAAATACAAATTACATTCCCAGCCGCGTAAGTGATTTGAGACACCTTTGTTTCAATTACCAAAGTACGTATATGGAAACGTTTACAATTACATCGTATTATGATCACGCTATTTTAACATAAGTTGTACAATGTTATAATTACATACATATATGGATACATGTAAAATGATAGTTTTAAATTTCTTATTTATTATATAATTTTAGATGGTTACATTAATTTTACATCCATCAAAAAATGCGTTAGTTTTTTTTTTATGCTTACAGAAAATAATTGAATAATCACTGTAACAGCTATCAACTTTACACAACAAAACATTAAAAATTTTAACATTCAAAAGAACACTTAATTTTTAAGTACGTTATTACATAACTTTAATGTCCCTGCTTTTATAAAAGAAAAGAAAAGCTAACACTTATTAATAATACCGAATTGTTTTTACCCTTTTCAAATTGAATCTTACATTTAAATAAAATTCCTATAGAAAAAAAAAACATGTGATATAGGAAATGTGTCAATGAGAAGGACACGTTTTGCTCACTCAGTTCAATAGTTTAGCTTGATTTATTTTTTATTTTTACGTTTTTACATTTACTTCTTTATTAGATATTCTTTATTACATAATTTTACCATAACTTTTAAAATGTTTTATTATGAATACACTTAAAATGTATCTGAAAATTATAGTATTAAACGCTTTTAATTTACGTATTAAATATTTTACATTGTATTGTGTCATAATAAATTTACTTACATTATCAAGTATTTATTATTATAAATGTTATTTATCATTAATAGTCGTAAACGCATTATTACTTTTTTAAGATGTCATGACTCGTAAGGAATATGTTTATCTCATTTGAAACAGAAATTTATGAAAAAATAGGCTATTACACAAATATAAGTTTGTATATCACAATATATGTTGTATTTGTTGTTTTAAGTATTTTTAGTATATAATAACATAATTTTAGGTTTCATTGTCTACAATAAAAGAAAAAACTATTACATTATGAAACTTATAATAATAGCGGATCGATACTGTTTCGACTTGATTTTAAAAAGCAATATAATATGTATAAACCAACTTTAGTTTAAAATCGTTCAACTTTTACATAAACAAAAAAACATAACATAAAATAGAAAATTTAAGGTTAAATTATTAATTTAAGGAAAAAATCTTGTAAATTCATATAAAATATACGCGAAATATATACGCGAAAATGTTTTTTTTTTTCATATTTAATTAGTTATCTTTTTGTGTACATGTGGTTGTGTGTCTATAATTACTACATGTTTAATTTGTGAGTGTTAAATAATTGCCTGTATTTAATTAATATTAGTGGGCTGAAATGTGCGCCATGCATTTATTGTATAAATATAATATTTTTATACTCTTCTCTGATTACGTTCGTATCTCTAATTTATTTCAACATTTTCTTCCCTATTTTTTTTTAATTATGTTGAATTTTAAACTTTAGGTACCTAATTGATTCTATATAATTACTTACTAAACAATCTTTTATAACTTTATTATGACTTTTCATCATTTTTATAACGTAATTATTAATATTACTTGTGTAATATGTACCTATTACAATAATAATTTACATAATTATTTTATTTTATTTTAAGCCCTATACTCTATATTATTGCGATTATGGATAAAATATATTATTTGCTATATGATTATAACACGTGGATTATATTAGGTAATTATTTAATTATACATGTAGTTATGTGGATCCATCCTATAGGTACTACATGTGCAACTAGTAGGTAGCATTTTGGTAGCATCCTAGTAAAGAAATGCAAATAACTACATATCTCACTTTATAGATTTGATCGGGGATCCCCTTAATACCTTGTAACTCATTTTATTTCTTGTCATGTCCTTTTATGATTTTAAATTTTCTCATTTCATTGTACTTATTTTCATACCAGTACGACTACTCCTATTTACTTTGTTTAAATTATTAGGCCTTAAATTATACATATATGTATTTATATTTTCTTTTATATATCTTGTATGTACATACTTTCTTTCCTTTCATAATAATTTATTATTTTTGACCTTTTAGCTAGCTTAATTTGTTTTTTGTAATTCTATTCACTTATATATTTATTTATTAATTAGATATCGGGAATCGGAGTATTAATTCACTTCATTTATAATTTATTTCGTGATATTTATCACGTGGGTACTTTATAAATATCGGCCCCCCATTTACTTGGGTTTTATATTACTTTTTCATAACGTTCATTTCATTTTATTGGTACATAAACATTTTCTTATCATACTATATCAAGGTAAAACTGTACCTTGGGTTGTGCGCACAACCTCGAGGTCAACTTTTAAGTCATTTTAAAAGGACTCCAACAATTGTCACGGAGGAAAACTAAGTTCACATTATGATCCAATGAAGGATGTGACCTCTATGTACCATTATTAAGGGTAACAAATTTAAGACTTCTCTGGTCCCCAACAGTACTAATATGAGTAAACTCGTTCACATCACTTGTACTAAAGGTATTGTTCCCTAGTACCCGTTACTCCCGATTTTATCATCCAATCATGGAAACATACCCTGCTCGAGGACTATATGCTTTACCAGTGATGGACGTTCCCGTATCTCTCCATATACTTGTTTGTCAAGGTCAACATATGTTATATTTCTATTCTGTTAATAAATCTTATTTCCTTCTTTATTTTTATACATGACCGTGTTTTTTTTTTTACTAACATTTTATATCTGTTTGAGTGTATCGGTTATTTTTATTCACTTGCATGCTCCACTTCCATATACTAACTTGCATTATTCTCGCTGATAATGAATTCCACACCAGGAGTTTAAGCATTCATCAATATTTGGGTGATCAGTCCAATATTGAGGAAACTTAGCAACTCAATCATTCGTATTCACACTTTCGAACATTCTTTTCTTCCATTCCTCATGTCTTTTAATTACCTACATTCTAATTTTGTACAATAAAAGTACAATTTTTTTTGCCGTTGATAACTCTGTTAAGGAACATTAGTATTAAACCCTCTCTTAATTATTTTATTTCTTACTTTACTGTATTTCATTATTTTCATATTTACGTTAATACTATGAACGATCATTTTTTATTTATTTTCTGATAGTTATTATTTTCGTCTTTATTAGAATGTTGTTATGATTTATTTTTATGCACCTGTTCATATATCCCATATAGCTCTCTATTGTTAATCTATCTATCTATCTATAAAATAAATCTCTATAGTTAATTTTTGCACGACACTGTAATAAAAATAATATAAAACCATAACTGAATAAAAGTGAATATAAAATCGTCTTGTACCTTAATAAAAATATGCCACAGAAGTGCATACGTAATTTAATTTATAATTATTGCGTTTTGATTATTTTTTAAGATACAGTAATGAAAATATTAAAAAATCGATTGAATCGTAAACTATCTGATAATTACTTTCAATTTAAACATAGGTAACATATTAAATACATAATATTTAATACATAACTTTAAAAAAAAAATAAAAAATATATAATAGCAAAAAGAATATAAATCAATCTCAAATTGATAAATAAAGTTTTAAATGGAATTAAAATCACACAGGTGCGTTACCTCTTAATTTCTTCTTTGTTCTTTTTAACTCAATTTTCATATTCTTCTGGACGAAGCCTGCAAAAGTACAACTGTTTCTTTCCTTTTAAAATTAATCTGGTGTTTCTTGAATTTTGCTCATTATATAACAAACCACTTTTTATTTTCCTCTAGTTGACGTCATAGTACTACTTCATATTATACATTATACTTTTTAATTTTTCTGTCACCTGTAAAATTATTGTTAAGGCCTCTTCTTGTATTCATATAAGTTATTTTTTCGTCACATCCGGGTATATATTCCGTGTAGTCCGGGTATATAATTGTGTCAATTTGAGTAAATTACAATAATTTATTTATATTGTAATTTTAATCATTTTGTAGGCCGCGGCGGTGCGCTTGCATTGTAGCAGCGCACCGCCTGGCAGGGTCGCCATGTAATGTCGGAACTCGCAAGGTGCTGAATGAAGGAGACGTGTTGCTTGTACAAGAACTTTAATTATACTGTCGCTATTCTATACTTAATACTAATATCATAAATGTATATTGTTGGAGGTAAAGGAGTGTCTACAGGGCACTACATTACTGACGATCTCGGATGGTGCATCCCGTGGGACGTCTTAACAGTTGACAAATAAACGTTTATTATTATTATTATTACAAACGTGTAAGACGTCTGTAATTGCGATTGCCAATCCAACAGTCATATATGACGATTGCGGTTCTTCCCTCAAATGGGACATGCCTATGCACGACAGAACTGTTTATATTCTGATCAGAACGACAAACTATGAACTATAAATGAAATTATTTTTCAACGGATTCAAAGTCAAATAAACAACAAGCGACTAAGCATAAAACCCCAATAATTTGCCACACAAATTCACATACTAAAACTACACACAACTCGCATTTTAAGATAGTTACCTACTTAACACAAATTACTTTTTGGAAATATTTGAGTGTCAATTTATTCATCTCTTCAACTATGCAAATTAAAGAGATTTTGGCGAATGTGTTTGTTTGACACGCGTAATATTTTAGCGAAATTGCTTTGCTAAAATATTACCACGATAATTCTCTCTAAGCATGGCAGTTATGTAACATTCCCATATTTCGGCTACAGCTCGCAATATTTTTTATTTGCCTTAATTATGACGTGTTAGACAAAATGTCAGAAATATTTTAGTTTTTTTAATTTTTATTTTCTTTCTCTCCATGCCTCCTTTATAGAAGAAACACAAGTCGTATTATCGACGATAATATGTGATTTTTCAACCAACTAAAAAAGGAAGAGGTTCTCAATTTGATTGGATTTTTTATGTGTTATCTCAGAACTTTTTTTTTGTTGAACTGATTTTGATGACTCGTTTATTTTATTATTTGAAAGCTTTTGCTTCTTACCCAGTCTCAAATAAATTTGATTTAAATTATTAAACGATGACAAATTAGCAATTCTTATTGCAATACATTGGTGTTATGTAATTTTTTTAGAAAGTTTAATATCTTTTAATTTACTAAATAACAACTTACATTAAAGCGGCATACTAAGATTATATACCTAAAAATACACTATAAATAATAAATCAGTTTTTGTTTCTAGTTCGACGTCCTAATGAAATGTTCTTGTTGCAGCCAATGTAAACCCTTTATCATAATTATTAACCCCTATCTCCAAATGTTCGTTTTCTACCACAAGCGAATTTTTAGTAATAACTGTGGTAATTCTTTGGATAGTTCCATCGTTACACATTGCCATCATGTCTTTATTTTTACTTATTTTAATGAAAGTGGTTCTGAGTATAAAGTTTTCATATTAAAATAACATTCAGACGTAGTTACATTTCTGCTAAAACTCCTTAATTTTCTCTAGGAGTCGAATTTGAAGAAAAGCGAATTTGGAACTCTCCGGAAGGCTCTCCAGCACCTTAAAAGCTGCAAGTCCCCGGGCGAGGATGAAATTACAGCGGATTTTCTGAAAGCGGGTGGTAAACCGGTACTTGAAATCTCCATGGTGGCACTACACTGGAGACATGGAGGAGAAGTGTGGACTTGTTCTTTTTTTATAGGATCGAGTGACATGCGAGCAGACAGTCCACCTGATGGTAAGTGGTTGCTGTGGCCCATATACATCTACATTTATCTTCGTTTGCGAATCAAAACGCAGATGCGTTGTCATCCGTGAGGACTAAGATGGAATGCCTCTTTGCCAGTAAAAAGGGTCTCCGGTTCTCTACACTCACCATACGAAACAGAGCAGTGTTAAACTGCTATTTGACGCTGGTATTCTGTGAGAGCGTGGTCCTTCCTCGGTCGAGCCGACCTATTCGTGCTACAACTATACTACTAATATAGCTGCAGCGTGGCTCTACCACGTAAAAAATTTCTTCAAGAAAGGGGACATTGCTCTCTTGATGAACTACAAACCGATTTCCCTTCTGACCCGCGTCTACGTGCTGTTTTCGAGTGTTATTACGAATCCTTTCACACACAGACTCTACGATTTCCAATAGTGTATCGGGCTCGGATGCATTGCTTTTTTGCTGAGCTGGAGCCGTCTGTTCCCGTCACAGAGCATACCCTGGCAGACCGAGTTCGGTACATCATCCGCTCGAAAATATTTGATGATGCCGAACTCGAACGAATACGACGTGAAGATATACCCTCATTGAATGAGCCGACTATAGCTGAGATGCGGCTCCTTAGGCCACAGACCAGCAGCGACATGTAGAGGCCGCCATGGATCTTCCCACTCTGGTTGGTTCAGGCGATGATGGAATGGTCACTCAAGAAATAGAGCAGATGCGGAGTAAATTGGAAGAGGCGATCGTGGAAACGCGCAGTACGTCTCTCGATAATCGACCACGACTCCCGCGCATACCCTTAAGCAAGCGGAATCGGGCTGTCGTGAGGGCTCTCAACCCAATGCTGGTGACCTATTTGGAAGACAGCCGGGAAACCGGGACCTGCGGAGAACCACATAAGGATAAGAAGGGGTACTTTCAGGGCGAATGTTTGAGTCCAATCTGGTTCTGCCTCTTTCTGAACACTCTCAGTACCTTACTGGAGGTTTCTGGGAGGGAATATCCACTTCGGAAAGGAGATACAAAAGTGACCCACCCTTTCTATATGGATGATCTGAAGTTATTCGCCTCCATTCGCTCTCATCTTATGGAGTTGCTAAACATCACTTGTAATTTTAATTCTATTAGAATGGAGCTGGGGCCGGATAAGTGTGCGATCCTCCATGTCGAAAGGGGTAGGGTTGCTAACTCTGAGGGCATAGACTTATCTATGCCCATCAGCATAAGAACCCTTTCCGAGGCTGAAACATACCGATATCTGGGTATGTCACAGAACATCGGTGTCGATCAGGCGGGTATGAAGCAGTCAGTTTGCGATGTGTTTTATGCACGTTTGACCAAAGTGCTTAACATTTTTTTGTCGGGCGTTAATAAGACACACGCATATAACGGCTGGATAATGCCTGTTCTCATGTATACATTTGGCATAAGTGGACTCAGACCGATCTATACGCTCTGTATAAAAAAGTTCGCACTATTATGACGTCCCACAGGATACATCATACGAGATCGTCAGTAATGAGGCTGTACTTGCCGCGGAAATATGGTGGGCGTGGCTTTTTAAGTGCGCTTACCATGCATAGTCGCGAAGTTTGCAGCCGTCGTAATTACTTTCGGACGAGAGCGGATGATCCTTTCTATAGAGACGTTATTTTTTGTGATAAAGGACTTACCCCTCTATCCTTAGCCAACGAGCAATGGCAAGACCCGGCAATACAGAGCATTTCCGACCGGAAGACCGTGTGGAAGGAGAACAAGTTCTACGGGATGTGCTACAAGGCTATACTTGGGCCTTACGTAGACAGTTGCCTCCCTCCACTGGCTAAGTTTTGGTGACCTCTTCGGGGAAACTGAAGGTTTTGTCTGTGCAATACAGGATCAGGTTATAAAGACCAACAACTATCGGAGATACAACCTAAGGGATGGCACCGTCGACATTTGTCGAGCTTGTTGCCATCCCGGTGAATCACTAAGGTATGTCATCTCCAGCTGTTCGACGCTTCCTATCTCTGAGTACTTGCTTAAGCACAACCTATTTGCAAGGATTTTACACCAGATGCTCACTCTGAAATACGGTCTCGTGGATCAGAAACTGCCTCATTATAAGCACATGCCGGAAGCCATGCTCGAAAATGATCGCGCCAGGCTCTACTGAGACCGGGCCATCATCATAGACAGGACCATTTTTGCGAATAAGCCTGATATTGTGCTGATGGACCGGGCACAGTCAAGGATATTTTTGGTCGACATTACCTCGTGAAAGCCGATACAGATAAGCGTACGAAATATCTGGACCTGGCTTACGAGGTAACTGACATGTGGGGCGGACTGCCGGCCAAAACTATAGCTGTAGTCGTTTCTGCGAACGGGTTAATCCAGTCAGCTTCTCGGGTCATCTGAGCTGACTGGGACTCCGTGTCGGACCGCTTCAAGCTCAAATGCAGAAGGCAGTGCTCCTCGATACCGGCCGCATCGTCCGTCGGTTTCTTTCCCTTTCCCCCTAACCCTCGGCCGTTTGGTCTCCCTTGCCGAGGGCTTCCATCTGGTTGGGTTTTTATTTACTTTTGTATTTTTATGTATATTTATTTTATTTTGTTGATATTTATATATGTTTCATGTACAATTATATATTTATACAGCTCAACCAGATGATAAATCTATATAGAAGCTTAAGTATACTAAATCTTTACTTACATCAATAAAAATGTTGTTTTAAATTTTTACCTTATTTTCTAAATCAGGATGACAAACGAGATCCATATCAGAGAAGTTAGAAAAATCACATCAAGTTACATTTTATCATTACTTCATCTGGATTCTATTTGCTCTACGAGAATTTGTATCTGTGGACGTACTAGGTACTTACGGTCTCAATTTGAATAAGTAATCTATAAGAAGGACCTGAGTTAAGTCGACCTTTCAGACTAAATTGTCCAAGAGGATTCTGCTTAGGTTCTTTACATAAACTATTTAGTTTTGCCTAGTAGTGTGTAAAGTTTAAAAAATATCTAACTACTTTATTTGAGAAACGCTTGTATATTGCTTATTTATATTAGGCTTAAAAACATTTGAAATTAATTGAGAATCAAATTTTACACAAAAGTAATTTGTAGAAATTTCGTACAACTTTCTTTTACATATTGAGGGTGACATATGAGCATACAGTCCGCACGATGGTAAATTGCCAGCTCATGCGTTACCTTGAGGAACACCAACTGATTAGTGACCGCAAGTACTGTTTCCGTCAAGATCGCTCAGCTGGTGATCTTCTAGGTTACCTAACTCATAGATGGGCGGAGGCAGTGGAGTCCAAGGGGGAGTCGTTGGCGGTTAGTTTGGACATAGCGATGGCCTTCGATTGGGTTTGGCACGAAGCGCTTTCTTCCTATGGGTATCCCGAGAAATTATGCAATTGAATCACCAGCTTCCTTGCAGACAAGCCCATTAACACTGGTGTTCCATAAGGCTGCGTGCTATCACCAACGCTATTCTTCTGCATATCAAAGTTATGTTGCAAACCAGTAACATTCATTGCTATGCGGATGACAGCACTTGTGATGCTTTATACACCGGCCGTGCCAATATTTCTCGGGAAAACGTTGCCGAGTACCGCAAAAAAGTTATGTCTGAAGTCCAGACTTCTTTGAACAAAGTCTCAGACTAGAAAAAACTAAATCTCGTCCAGTTCAATCCCCAGAAGACACAATTTGCGCGTTTATCGCTAAAAAGAACCATTTTGTCGTATTTTCTCATCTTCAAGGCACTGCCCTTGTAGCGTCAGCCAGTATCCAAATCCTCGGGGTCGACATATCGAATGACGTGCAGTTTCGTAGTCACTTGGAAGATAAGGCCGAATTGGCCTCTAAAAAGCTTGGCGTGCTCAGCAGAGCGGGACAGTATTTCATGCCGGCACACCGCTGCAACTTTACAATGCGCAGGTTCAGCCTCACATGGAATAGTGTTCGCATCTCTGGGCAGGGGCTTCTCAGTGCGAGCTCCTTCCACTTGACCGCATCCAGCGCAGGGCGGCTCGAATCGTCGACGACCGAGTCCTTTCCGATCGGCTCGACTCATTGGCACTGCGAAGAGATGTTGCATCTCTTAGCATTTTCTTTCGCATTTACCATGGGGAGTGCTCTGAGGAATTGTTCGGATTAATCCCAGTCGCCAAATTTCACGAACGCACATCGCGGCAGAACTCCCGATACCATCCACACCATCTGGATGATTGGCGGTCCACCACTGTGCGATTTAGAAGATGTTTTATTCCTCGCACAACTTCCTTGTGGAATCCATTACCTCCAGCAATTTTTCCGGACCGATACGATTTAGGGACCTTCAAGAAAAGAGCTTACTCCTTTTTAAAAGGCCGGAAATTCATCTGCAATTCCCCTTGTGTTGCGGTTGTTTATGGATGGCGATAGTGACTTACCATCAGGTGAGCCGCATTCTCGTTTAGCCCTCTCCTATAAAAAAGTGAATGCTCTAAGAACACCACTGTTGCTCACAACTACTACTATAAAACTTGCTACAATGGATTAACACATTGATTAAAAAAAGAAAAATAGTATATTTTTTAACTGATCCAATCTAGTTCTGTATACCTCTCGAACGAGTGGGGCTGTAGAGTCCTACGCTCTTTTTATATTCTACTTTCAATTGTATGATAAAATTATATTCAGTAATAATTTACACTTTAAAGTTGACAAAAAATTACTTTGCGTACATCCGCGCGATAAAATAAAATGATGTGTCTTACCTAGTTTGAAGAGCACATCCTCAGAGAAAGAGTAGAATGCTCTTGTAGAGGCGAAACACGTGTCGTATTTTCGTCAGTGGTATGTCTTTCCTAGTGTAGTGGTGTTGGAAGTAGTGGTGCTGGGATTGGTTTTGACGGGGATAGTGCACGCAATTGAGGGAGGGCGGGAGGTGCTCTTCAAACTAGCTAAGATTTTATCGCGCGGATGTACGCAAAGTAATTTTTTGTCAACTGTAATATAATGGACTTCCGCAAAGTAACGCCTGATTCTATTAATTAAATTATCACTTTGCTTTGAGCAGCTAAAATGATCACAAGTGACGTCAACGAGAATTACGACCCGAATTGATTTAAATTGAAGCTGAGATAACGCGCGGTGCTGGAGCGCTTAATTCTAATACTGCGCTAACAAGTGTTCGTTCGTTGACAATAATCCAATGAGCAGACGCAAATGGATATAATTGAATACATAGTGAACTATCAGCTAATATAAACGTGACTTTCTGAAAGGCACTCAAGGATTTAGTAATAGATTTCCTAGTATTTTAATCCACCGATATTCAAGATTATAACGCCCGTTAGTAGTGTTGAATAATGAAATGAACACAAATCAACGAGATTATTGTGCCTTTAGAATATACGGAGCATAGAATTATAGTTCTATGATACAGATCGTCTGTGACAACTGCAGATAATGATAATGTTTTGATACAGATGGAGAGAGTAACCGCTAAGTGCTATTATAACACACATTCTTCCTGACACTTCTAGATGGTCAACAGAGGAAAGTTTCAAATTACAAGATTTTTTTAAAAATGAGTGATAAACGAAATTATAACTCTTCCAATTACCAGTGGACACTGTAATCTGCTAACACCTGAAACCAACTATAAAAATAAGGTCACAGATGAGTTATCATTCCCGAAGATGGACATGAAATATCTAACAGCTTATATCGCGAGTATCAATCGTCAATATCATGAAGTACTAGGTTCAAATCGCGGGTTAGACCAAAGTTAGTGGTATTGGGTTTATACCTGTGTTTGCGCAAACACTGTCCTGCACAGATGGCTAGTCTACGCTAAGACTGGCGGCCGCGACCGAATTCTAGTGTGGAGGACATTATAATGATAATAAATTCCGTACGTTACGTCCAACTCATTAGTAAAAGGGGAAGCTGCAGCGACACACTCTTTGGTAAAATTTGAATTTGAATTTCTAATGTTAAAATTTTGAAATATCTGTTGCCTTTTTATATGAAGTTGATTGCATGTGGCCATGGACTTCAGTATCAACTTACAATTAGATGGACTGTCAGTCTGCTTGTCACTTAATTTTTACAATAATATACGCATTTTTATACACTCACTACCTCAAGTTATACCCCTGCAATACATGCTTCACCGATATAAGTTACGGACTGATACGACTTAGGGACCGATAACACTAAGGGACCTCCAAAAAAGTCTACTCTTTCTTTAAAGACAATGCAATTCCTCTGTTATTGCAGTTCTGCGGTAGTCACTTGCCATCGGGTGAACCGCTTGCGGGATTCTGAAAATATTTGTGACAATATAATTTGTTATGAAATATTATATGACGATAGGGGTCTTAAATCACGTGTTCAAAATTATGGTCGCTTTATCAGTGCTTGTACTACAATAAAAATGCTAGTTTATTTAGACTTCTCGGAAACAAATGGAAATTAGCTGGTCTTAATGCTTCTATATGTTTTTAAATAAATGTTTTAACGCTGCTGTGTATCGTACGGTGAGTGTAGAGAACCGGAGACCCTTTTTACTGAAAAAGAGGGATACCATCTCAGTCCTCACGGGTGACAACGCATCTGCATTTTGATACGCAAACGAGGATAAATGTAGATGTCTATGGGCCACAGCAACCACTTACCATTAGGTGGACTGTGTGCTTCTTTGTCACACCAACCTTTAAAAAAATATCATCTACAAAAGATATATATAAAACTTTTACTACAGAATGTATATCAATATAAGTTTAATAAAAAGTGTAGGTAAATGAAAATTAAACTAAAAAAATTGTTAAAATAGTATAATTATCAAATGAACGACTTAGAATCGAGTTAGCAATCAGCTAATTGCCTCGAACTTATCACGGTGATATTAAACGACGAGATTCATTCATTCTACAGAATTTACTTTGTACTAAGGCACTGCAGCGTAGAGCGCCGGGGGCACAGCCGTGAATAATGGCAACACAAACGGTTTAGTGAAGCGTGAGCGTGTGTGAACTCAATGTAGCAATTACGAGCATTGCTCGGAGAGGCGTATCATTTTACCACTTAGTGTTAGAGAACGCGTAAAAGACATCTATCAAACGAAGGTATACATATTGTTACAGTTGAGCGTAAAGAATAACTTCTACTTTTTGATTTATCAAATTATTCTTCTTCCTCATCAGCTCTTGGCTGCAGCGTGCGTCTAATAAAATAATGGCTCTACTACACGAATACGATATATTATATAGCACAATATAAAATACAATAATTCTAATGAATATTTTATTAAATTCTTTTTTATAGAAAAGAGTAACAAACAAGCATACACTCCACCTGATGGTAAGTGTTTGCTGTGACCCATAGACATCTACATATATCCATACCCGTGAGCACTGCGATGGAATGCCTCTTTTCCAGTAAAAGGGGTCTTCGGTTCTCTACACTTACCATACGAAACACAGCAGTGTTAAGCTGCTATTTTACGCTAGTCGAGCGCGATATGCTGCCATCTTCTTGCGGCGAAAGTTTATCATGCAGTCCCATGGGTGTCGTGAGGTGACTAAGGGGAATTCACAAAATAGCTTCCGATGGAGAAACCACAAACATCAAAAGTAACTGTTGTCGTTACCGTTACAGTCCATTAAAGACTACTGCTGAACTTAGGCCTCCCCTATAGATTGCCTCATAGAGGGATATTTGCGATTGTTTCACACTTAGCAAGCGCATTGGTAACAGCAGAGTTTTTTCGAGTCGTTAATAGGAAGACGCTGCTGCCCATTTCCTGACTTATTTCCGTCCCCTCTTATCATACCCAAGGGATGATATGGGATACGTAGTGGATATTCTTAAACCGCTACTACACTGTACAAAAGTTACCGCAACCGTCAACCCACCTGCTAACGTGCCGATCAATGCATTTTTTTACAGTGGAAGAATATCTAGCAGTGAAATTTTACGGGATGACGAAGAAAAATGTACACTTGTAAATTTCATAGTGATTCTACAACAAAAAAAATTCCGCCTATAGTCTTATATTATGCCGCTTGTATGCATGTTGTACCACAAATGGGTCAGCTTGACCGGGTTAGGACTACGTTACGTACGTACCAGGGATACTGCTGTGTTTTGTATGGTGAGAACCAGAAACCCCTTTTTACTGGAAACAAGGTATTCTAACTTAGTGTTCAGCGGTGACGACGGATCTGTAGTTTGATTCTTAATTGAGGATAAATGTAGATGTCTATCTGTCACTGCCATCTCTTACCATCAGGTTGACTGTGTGCTCTCTTGTCACCCTATTCTATAAAAAATATAAATTATTTTTATTAAGTATTATTATGTATACAAGTACTAGCTAGGAAATTAGGTCTTTGTGAAAGCCTCATGCTAGTTGTAAAGACAGAATTTCATAGTTTTTGTGTCACCACTTGTTATAGTACAAAGTAATAGAGCAATTAATGTCCCCGGCTTTACCGCAAGGGGAGTTCAGCTCATTAGCGACATTGAGCAGAAAATCTCTTGGTCGTACGTCGCACAATGAATTATGTGGAAACGCCTCACTAAATTGTAACGCAATATTTAAGAAAGCTATTAATCTCTTAAATGATGCGTTACAATATACGTTAATAATATATTTTTCTTGCTCTTCATCCTTAATATTCCACAGCTGGATGTGGATCTGTTATGGGAGTATTTGTTGCCATAATCGCCATTCTTATTAAATTTATTAGCAATCGTTTCACAAGACGTCTCGAGATTTTGATATTTTTGGGATAGAATACAGTATACTTTAATTATTATAATTAACAAGAATTCTTATTGAAAGTCATCTGAGCTTTATCACTGGTTTAGAAAAAAACTCTGTCCTGGGCAGAACCAGTAGGAAATACAGCGCAATTTTTTAAACATTAATTTACAATACAATATTTAATATAATTAAGTAAGAAACAGCATAGTGGCGATAACCTCATTCCCAGGGTAAGGAATACGTCACCGGTCTGAATATTTCATGTCCAGTATACACGAGACGATAAAATCCTTTTAAAATCCTTAGATTATGAAGTCTTCCTGAAATTTCACCCTTATATTCTATTATATTTCACAGGTGTGTGTAGGCTGACGCAAGTTGATGATGATATTGAAAGACGCCAAGTATCAATTTAAAAGCGGTAGAGCCACGCTGCAGCTATATTATGGCTGTAGTACGAATTCGTCAGCTCGACCGGGGTAGGACCACACTCTCATAGAATACCAGTACAAAATAGCAGCTGCTGTGCAGCTGTATGGTGAGTGTAGAGAAGTAGATACCCTTTTTACTGGAAATAAGACATTCTATCATCTTAGTCCTCAGGAGTGACAACACATCTGCATTTTGATTCTCAACTGAGGATACATGTAGATGTGTATAAGCCACAGCATCCATTTACCACCAGATGGACCGTGTGTTCGTTTGTTACATTTATATTATAAGAATCCAGATGGAAAAATATCGCAACTTTAATTTCGAATGGGAACAAACATTTTCCATCGCATAATACATGATCGAATTCCCTAAAGAACCTTTCCTTTCTATATCTACATCCGTTTGCGACGGGGAACGTGCGACTGCAGAGCGAGCCAGTGTAACGAGATGCGGGTTTTGTGCCGCGCAATCAGCGCCCGTATTTACTCAGAACCGGAGCGAATCACCAACGAACTTGAGTGAGTTAGACAAATGAAAAAGTACATGCATGTGTGGGCAAAGCGAAAATCGACATCAAATACGAGGATGTTTGTTTTGCTTGAAAGAGTTTTGTATAATTTGTCAAATTACGTATGCACATTCAATATTAAATAAATTATTCAGTTAGTGGTATTATAGTCTTCCGTCTTAATCTTTTTATCCTTTTACTAATTTAACAATTTTGTTAGTTCCGAAGGGGATCGAACTCGAGTAGTGTGGCATCTATGCGAGCTACCCCCGACTTGCCTCCCATGTTTAATATAAACATTTTATATTGCAGGTATGAACATTCGAAACCCCACTTCAGAAAAGCAGAATTTATTTAAAAAAATGTATATCTTATATCTGATATTCTTACATATGTAATATCGCTGCCCATCATGATATAGTCCGTCAACCAGCAGTGTGTATCATGTGTAGGTTAATTGTAAGTTTTGTATAAAATAATGGTGCCAAATAAGCACACAATCCACTTGAAGGCAAGTGGATGCTTTAGCTCATAGTCATCTAACTATACCATCGATTAAGAATTAAAAACGCAGATGCGTTGTCACTCTTCAGAACTATGATGAAATGCTTTGTTTGCAGTAAAGAGGGTCTCCACTTCTCTACCACTATACGACAGACAGTGTTAAGCAGCATTAAGCTACTTTTTCACGCTGGTGTTCTGTGGGAGCGTGGGCCTTTCCCGGTTGAGTCAACCTATTCGTGCTACAATTTTTACATTTTACATTTCGTTTACATTCTAAACATTTCTACCTTCACGTACCGTCCACAACTAAACTTATGATTGGGAATCAGTCTAATGAATAATAAAACTTAAGGCAGAATATACGCAGCTTCACGCACCTTTAATTTGGACCGTTAGTTTAATTACACCTAACTCAAGCCATAAAAATGTCCCCTAATAATTGCAAATCCCATCTAAATCCGTTAGGAGCTTCTCGAGTCTTAATGAACGGACACGAGCGGGATCACGGGTCTAATTTATTATTGCACGTGTAACTTACGCTCACGGCTTTGTGAGTAGTAAGCAACTTACCTGCTTATTGCAATGTAAATATAGATTTTAGTCCTTTGAAATGTCAGTGCAATATTTTTGCCGACTTTGAAAAGGGGAAGGTTCTCGATTCGACTGCTTTTCGATTTTTGAATATATTTTTTATTGGCTGTTCCCCGCGAATTTGTCCGCGTGTAATTTAGGATTTTAATTTTATTGCGAGGAAACCTAATTTTTTTCTTAAATAGAAGTAACCTGAGTTAATCCTTATGATATCAGCTATCTGCCAGTGAAAATCCCGGCAAAATCGGGTTGGCAATCGCAGTTTATATTTTCTAGTTATTATTAGTAAGAAAAGACAAAGTTTTAATCATCAGTTCCTGATCCAAATTATGTCGATAGCAAAATATACGTATATTTGCGAACATATAATAATGCAGTATAATAAAAACTCCTCTGATGAAAACCGTAAAACATGATCTCTCGTATTTACTAGCATGAGAAATATTTAATTTTTGTTTTATCTCACGGAATTTATTTATTTTAAGAGTAAAAATTATGGATAGTAATAAAAGCTAATAGTAAACATTAACTTTTTAAGCACAACCTCAATTTAAATTGAAATATAAAAACAGCGTTTCAGCCCGACGTGAAATACTGATTGCATATTTATTTTACGAGTGCGTTTTTAGTTTTAATGGTCATCCAAGACTGGAGCAGAAAAGTATTTTTTTAATTTTGACAGCAAGTGCACCATTACGTAGCTAGCTCGTTGAGTTCTCTAAAGTAACGTTGGCTCATTTGAATATTTTATCACTAAAATTAAGTCTCCTGACTGCATTTTTTAACATGTGTGCGAATAAGGTAGAATGTTTGTGCGGGTGTATGATTTTGGGACTTTACGTTCAAAGCACATGTTTGTAGAGTTGAGACTACTGGTTACCGAAGCTGTAAGCGTGGTGTAAGAATATTTACTGCCTCATCGTCCTGTGGGTGCCGCAAGAGGTGAGAGGTGACAGAGGGAAACAAACCAGAAGATGGGCAGCAGCATCTTTCTAATAACAACTGGGATAGAAGAAACAAAAAACCGTGTAAGAACTGCTATTTGGCGGCAGAAATAGCTAAAAGGTTGGTACCTACTTAGACGGACTCGTAGGTCAAAAAAGATGACTAACACTTAATGCAGTAGTATGTGTACATAATAATAACTGTTGATCTCTAAATTATTGTATATTTACAATACACATTCGACAGAACGCGAGGTTAAAATAAAACGCCTATCAGTTCCGTGGATCACTAGCCACGTACGCCTGGCAATGAACAGTCAAATATAAATCTTGCCGTACTGTACAGAACTGGTAGGCTTTCGAAAAGGTTAGGAATCGCTGCGTTCAGGTGGTGAGGTCCGCTAAACGCTGATATTTTCATTATTTCCTAAATAATTCATCGCAATCAGAGACATGGAAGGTTATTCACTCTCTTGGTCTCAGTAAAACTAAGAAACAACGAATCTCAGATATTTTCCCATTAAATGATCTCAATGTTCACTTTTCTTCATCAGCTTGTCTTTAATCTTACATTAAAATGTAAACTATTTCGGATATCACTTCCATATCATCCTTGCATTCTGATTCTTTCTCTTTTTCTACTGTCTCTGAGGAGGATGTTTTAAAAGTATTGTATAAACTTAGTCAAAGGCAGTAGGTCATGACAGCATAGGAAGAACTATAACATCGTATATTTCAGAACCGTTCATTGCTCACTGTGATGTTTCCTTTATGCTGGCAGAAGGCCTTTATTCTTCGTCTTCCAAAAATCTCTATGCCCATTGCTCTCAACCACTTCCGGCCTATCTCGATTTTGCCGTTATTATCAAAAATTTAAGAAGCTGTAGCGCTGAAACAGATACAAAATTACTTAATTAAAAGCAACTTATTTAATCAACAGCAATCACGATTCCGACCCGGACTTAAAGCAACAGTGCTTTTAAAAATAACGGGAGATGTGCGTGATGGTATGGAGTTTGGAGCTGACGGTGTTAGTTTTAATAGATTTTTCTAACGCCTTTAATACCGTTGACCATGATATTCTTATCTTTTCCTACTTAGGTTTTTCCTTATCAACACGGAATTGGGTTTCCTCCTATCTTAGTGGTCCCTAGCAGGCGGTCCGTGTCAATGGTATGGTGTACGATTCGTGTGACTTAAACACTTGTATTCCGCAAGGTGGAATTCTCTCTCCATTACTTTTCTCTATATTTATTAATATGATTATGTATGCCGAAAACTTGCAACTGTATGCTCACGCCGATGCTACTAACATAAAAATTCTGTAACTGTGATTAACTCCGATCTTAATTGGTTTCTTAATCGGTCAAGAAGGTACGGGGTCACTGTTAATCCCAGTAAATTCCAAGCTATAGTCTAAGGCAGCGCACGTCAATTAGGTAATTTTAATCATACATCATTAGATCCACTGATTTATAATGGCGAGGTAATTCCGTAAAGCTCTCATGTTAGGATCTTAGGATTAACCTTGAATGGCTCTCTTACTTGGCGTTGAGGATTTTAGCCGTAAAATTTGTACTACTTTGAGACAATTGCAAGGATTTAATAACATACTACCACCTTTACCATACTTCTAATTCAATCCTTAATTCTTCATATGTTTCATTATACCGATGTATCCGTTTCATTTACGGTCATCAACTTAAATGGTTAAATATTCCACAACGCAGGAACCTTAGAATTCTAAGCACTGTTTTCAATATTCTGAACGATCCATTGCCCCAGAGTATTTGAAATGTAAGTTTCAATAGCTGGGTTCTTCCCATGATTGCAATCTTCGCTCTCATAACAATCTCGTACTGCATATTCCCTCTCACTGTACTGATTTCCTCTCAAACTCTTTCGCTGTTACAGCTGTACGATTCTGGAAATCGCTTCCCTTAGCAATAAGAAAATACACTATCAATTGGTTTAAAAAAAATAAAGTAACATTACTTGGGCTCATCTGGCACATAAATATTTATAACATGTCATCTGTTATATTCTTATATATGTTAAAATAAGTTTGATCTACATGTATGTGTATGTGTGTGTGTATATGTATGTGTGTGTGTGAAATTTATCAATTTTAGGTTTTCATCCTAGCCCACTACAGTACACACATCTCCCACTAAGTTTCCGGTTGGCTGGTAGAAAATGCCCTATGGCATTAAGTCCGCTGTTTGTACCTTTAGTACAAGAAAGTGTATAAATAAATAAATAATAATGTGTGCAATTCACTTTTATAATTCACTGTCGTCAGCAGTTATTCGGGGCCACGTTGACTTAGGGACCTTAAACAAAGAGTCTACTCTGTTAAAAAGCCGGCAATACTCCTGCAATTCCTTCAGTCTTACAGACGCACATGGGCAGCGGAGGTTACTACTACTACTTAGTAGTAGTAATTACAGTACATTAGTTAAGCCGCAAGCTCGTTTACCTCTTTTTATCAAAATAAAGAATAAAACACGAATGTGTCAAATGGCATGTGACGACGCAAGCTATAGCCTGTCATTTGTTACATGTTATGAGTTCTATTCTTTTAACTATCACGGCCCCAATAGAAATCACTCGTATTAATGGTCTCCTATAAATTGCAGTAACCTGGCACTTTAGGAGAGTAATTGTCTGGAACCTCCGGCCGTGTACACAGTTGAGACATTATTAATCTTCTTATCGACATGCTTCTAGTTGTTGTTGCTCGTGCGGGCGAGCAAATATACGTTGTATCTGCATTTGTGTTGATCGCACAAGGCAGACCTAGCCCATTATATTATTAATAAGCCTGTGCTACATTATTGTGTTTCGTACGATGAGTGTTGGGATCCGGAGATCCTTTTTACTGGAAGTGAGACATTCTATCCTAGTCCTCAGGGGTGAAACGCATCTGCATTGTAATTCTTAATCGAGAGTAGATGTAGGTTTCTATGGGTCACAACATTCAGTTACCATTAGGTAGACTGTGAACTCGTTTGTCAGCCTTATACTATATTAAAATAACATTTTATTAATGCATATAATCTTCAGACAAATATTTCCAGAGATTTAAGTTTTGAATAAAGTATTTATTTATATGTCCTGCTCTTCTAACCGTATTCTTTAATTTATAGAACAAAATCCACTAACTTAATTGACTCGTGAGCCATTCTTCGTACCAGAGACAATACCATAAATAATGATTTTGGCGGAGCGGACTCGTAAATTTCTACAATAAGTTCAGTTTACTATCCAACTTCCGGGAGATATTACGAGGAAGTTTTACTTGCAGATTACCGCGTAATACCATACGTCTCCATTAAATTAATAACAGAGCGTGGCAATAATATTATGAACATCAAATTTTTATTTTATTTAAGACCTAACGTTTATCACATTTTCAATTAAAATTATGCATTCATACCGTATTCATGCTTTTTCATATAGCAATTAGTGAGAATTAAATAATATTTACCTATTTAGATTCTTTTTTTTAAATACGGTATCTATTATTAATTACTGTTTAAATGAAACACAATTTTACGAATTCTATCGCATTTAATTTAACTCTTAAATTCCAGACCTTTCGGCCGGGACTGTGGTGTTTGACGTCCCGATGTCATAGTTAGCCCGACTACCATAAGTTTTTGGTCCGATCTACGCAGCATGAGATCTTTAAGTCTTGCAGTGGTTTGCTTGGTTTTGGATTTAATTTTATTAATTATAGGATCCCAAGCAGATGATAGCACTATCTATATTCTCTATTGAAATTAGGGTGTTTTTAGGGTTCCGTACCTCAAAAGGAAAAAAACGGAACCCTTATAGGATCATTTTGTTGTCCGTCTGTCTATCTGTCTGTCTGTCAAGACCCTTTTTCTCAGGTGCGCGTGGAGGCATCAAGCTGAAATTCATATCATATACTCAAGTCTACTGTCCCTTAGAGCTGAGAAAAATCAAACTTCTAAGGCAACGCAATCAAAAAATACAGCCGTTTATGTCGTAAATTTTTGACATTCGTAAGGGAATCAAAACCTACAGGGTACTTCCTGTGAACTCAGAATCTTGAAATTTGGTACGAAGCAACGTTTTAGAGCACAGATAAAGGAAAAATTGCGAAAAGCATAAATTTTTAGTTACATCATATAATAACAATATTTTTAATAATTTTAAACTTAACACCTACAAACCTACAGATTTGTTCGGAACCCTCGGTGCGCGAGTCCGACTCGCACTTTGCCGGTTTTTTAATTTTAATAGCCTCGCGAAATATCCTTGTTAGAAATCTGTGTTCTTTCGGGAGGATTTGTGGTCTATCAAATCTAATGTAATGGTGAGGACGATCTTGAACATGTTCACAGACTGCAGACTTCCCGGAACGTCGGTGCTTCAAGTCAGGTATATGTTTATGCACGCAAAATCCTTGCAAAAGGACACCGATTCCTACAAATGATGATTCGCCATAGGAGAACGTGCCGCAGAGCCATGCCGCAGCTATATTAGTAGTATAGTTGTTGCACGAATAGGTTGGCTCGACTGGGAAATGACCACGCTCTCACAGAATACCAGCGTAAAATAGCAGAATAACGCAGCTGTGTTTCGCATGGTGAATGTAGAGAACCGGAGACCCTTTTTACTGGAGAAGAGGCATTCCATCTTAGTCCACACGGGTGACAACGCATCTGCATTTTGATTCGTAATTGAGGATAGATGTAGATGTCTATGGGTCACAGCAACCACTTACCATCAGGTGGACTGTTAGGTCGTCTGTCAACCTTTAAAAAAATGGAGGTATGGGGTCAGAGACATCGCCATCATATTAAATTTAACAGCTATTTTCGCGTCTGTGGTGTTATGAAACAGTCTTTAATTATTTCGGCGAAGTTAAACTTTAGACAGTTTGTATCAAGGGATTAAAGCAAGTTATGCAGAGGCTCTTAAGTTATTAAGGTCGTGTTATTACCTGCGCAATACACACTGTTGACAATAAGTTATTTGGTATAAAGATGCTACACTGAACTCAGTGTAAACAATAAAAGGTAATCTCTTGTCCGTGGATCTGGTTTAAGCTTACGAACAAAGTTTTGAAACCAGAATCTGAGTCACGTTTTTATTTTATTCACAATATCGAAATAGTATTATAATAAATTTAAATTGCTTATTTTATTACAAGGATATAGAACGAAGAGTGAATTCAGGATATACTGTACATGGCGCTCTTCACTCTATTGTGGGAAGTCAGAATGTGTCACAAAAGGCACGTGTGGCACTAATGTATGGTTTGGTGACCTTAATGTATGGTAATGAATGTTGGGCGTGGCAGAAGAACGTATTCTCTGTCTACCCCTCTGAAAAATATTCGTGAGAGTTTATGTATTAAATCATTTAAGGCATCCAATTTTTGAATTTTAATCCAACTGCTTCAGATGTACAGTAATAATGTTCTCGTGTCTCTGGAAGCATATTAATTTTGTGTGTATGTATATGCTGCCATGTTGGTGGTAGCGTAAGATATCACTACTTTCGTCCCAAGGGTGTGTCCAGACTGACGTCCGGGATATCTTCGGAATAATATATATATATACAACTATACTACAACTATACTACAAATATAGCTGCGGCATGGCTCTGCGGCACGTTATCCTATCGCGAATCATCCTTGTTAGGAATCGGTGTCCTTTAATATTTAGCATTAACATTAGATTTGATAGACCACAAATCCTCCCAAAAGAACACCGATTTCTAGCAAGGATATTTCGCGAGGCTATTGAAATTAAAAAAGCACCTTAATTTCAATAGAGAATATAGATAGGCCTGCCATCTGCTTGGGATCCTATAATTAATAAAATTAAATCCAAACCCAAACAAACCACTGCAAGACTAAAAGATCGGACAAAAAACTTATGGTAGTCGGGCTAACTATGACATCGGGACGTCAAACATCACAGTCCCGATATATTCCGAAGATATCCCGGACGTCAGTCTGAGCGAAATTAGAAAGGCTCTCCAGCACCTTAAAAACAAAAACGGCAAGTCCCCGGGTGAGGATGGAATTACAGCGGAGCTTCTGAAAGCGGGTGGAAAACCGGTACTTGAAGTCCTTCAGAAGATCTATAATTCCGTTCTCCATGGTGGCACTACTCCGGAGGGTTAGAGCAGAAGTGCAGTGGTCTTGTTCTTCAATAAAGGCGACAACGCTCTCTTGAAGAACTACAGACCGATTTCCCTTCTGAGCCGCGTCTACGTGCTGTTTTCGAGAGTCATTACGAATCATCTCGCACGCAGACTTGACGACTTCCAGCCTCCCGAACAAGCCGGTTTCCGAAAAGGCTTTAGCACCATAGACCACATACATACCCTTCGGCAAATTGTACAGAAGTTCGAGGAGTACAATTTGCCACTATGTCTGGCGTATGTGAACTATGAGAAAGCCTTTGATTCCGACGAAATTTGGGCGGTGCTGCAGTCCCTTCAGCGGTGCCAAGTTGACTGTCGGTATATCGAAGTTTTGAAGTGCTTGTACAGTAGGGCTACGATGGCTATCCGAGTACAGAACCAGAGTACGAAACCTATCCAATTGCAGAGAGGTGTAAGACAGGCTGACATTATATCCCCGAAACTCTTTTCAAGACGTTTTCAAGCTACTGGACTGGAGAGGATTTGGTATAAACATCAATGGCGGGTACATCACTCACCTTCGATTTGACGACGATATAGTCCTTATGGTAGAATCGCTGGAAGACCTAAGCACTATGCTCAATGACCTCAATAGTGCTTCCCAACGGATATGTCTTAAGATGAACATGGACAAAACAAAGATCATGTTTAATGTCCATGTCACACCTATGCCGGTCGTTGTTGGGAGCACTAAGCTCGAAGTTGTTGACGAGTATGTTTACCTGGAACAAATAGTCCGACTAGGTAACTACAACTTCGACCGAGAGGTCAATCGACGGATTCAACTCGGCTGGGCAGCGTTCGGGAAACTACGACACATCTTCTCGTTAGACATACCTCAAAACCGCAAAACGAAATTGTACAACCAGTGCGTGTTGCCAGTGATGACTTACGGATCTGAGACGTGGTCCTTCACTGCTGGCCGTAGGAGGAAACTCAAGGTCGCTCAGCGAGCTATGGAGAGGGCTATGCTCGGGGTGTCTCTGCGTGACAAACTTAGAAATGAGGATATCCGCAGTAGAACCAGAGTTATCGACATAGCCCAACGGATTAGTAAGCTGAAGTGGCAGTGGGCTGGCCATATAGCTCGAAGAAACGTAGTTTTACCGAACTGATTGCAATGTGGTGTGGTGTGCAGTTTGGTCCAACTTGAGAGATAGGATAGTTTTTATCCCGATAAGTGATCCTCAATATTTTTTATTACGAATTTAAGAATTTTTTAATAGGACAAAGGGTCGTCGGTTTGGGCAGAACAATGTCTGCCTGGCCTGCTAGTATATATATATATATATATATTACAATAATCTTACTCCTCGTGGTTTACTGCCAAGGATAAACATTATCTTTATATATATTAAATATAAAGATGATTACTGTCGGTAATAGTGTAACTTCTTAACAACTTGATTGATAGAGATCATTTTCACACAATATTTTTTGTTTAGTCTAGTTGATGCTTCTGCTATACTAAAATTATACACTGACTACCGCAGTAACAAACGTCATGCCCCTTTGACGCTAATAAACTTTCCGCTTTTTTATGCCTGGCGTAAATAATATAGTTATACCGCCATTTAACAATCTAAAATCTACAAATATCTTTCTGGAATTTTCTATAGTCGCCTTTACCCACACCAATGGAACATAATAAGTTGGTACTAGTGGGTCGAAATTCGACCGAAATTCATTAAATTTTGAGGGTTGTATTTTTTTAATAGAATAATGGTTTTAATAGAGTAAATTTCATGATGTCCGTCCGTCCGTCCGTCTGTCCGTCTGTCCGTGGTTTTACTCAGAGGCCCAAAGAATAGAATAGAATGGAATAGAATGGAATAGAGTAGAATGGAATAGAAAGGGGAAGAAACTGGAGGGATAGCGTATCGGGCTCGGATGCATCGCTTTTTTGCTGAGCTTGAGCCGTCAGTTCCCGTCACGGAGCAAAACCTGGCAGACCGAGTTCGATACATCATACGCTCGAAAATATTTGATGATGCCGAACTCGAACGACTACGACGTGAGGCTATTCCCTCATCGAATGAACCGGCTATAGCTGGGAGTCGGCTCTTCAGGCCACAGACCAGCAGCCACATATAGAGGGCGCCATGGATCTCCCTGCTCTGGTTGATTCAGGCGATGATGGAATGGTCACCCAAGAACTAGAGCAGATGAGGAGTAAATTGGAGGAGGCGATTGTGGAAACGCGCAGTACGCCTCTCGAAAATCGACCGCGACTCCCGCGCATACCCCTAAGCAAGCGGAATCGGGCTGTCGTGAGGGCTCTCAACCCAATGCTGGTGACCTATTTGGAAGCCAGCCGGGACCTTTGCGAGACGGACTCAATTCTTTTTGGCGCCGCACTGGCAGTTTGCCGTATTGTTGGCGCCAAACTTCCCACGGCTGGACGCGCTACTAGACAAAGTAGCGCCACCCAAGCCTGGAGAATAAGGATTGAGGACCGTATCGTAAAGGCAAGGGCCTTCATCAGCAGGCTGATAAGCTTCAGGTCGGGCAATAATAGGCCGCGAATTGTGCGCACCGTCAGAATGGCGTTTGCTGGGACAAATATCAGTTTGTCCCAGTCGGATATAACGCAAAAACTGACGGAGCGCATAGACGACCTGAAGCAGAGAATCGCTTCTTGGGAGAAGCGGATTCGGCGATATACCGAGAGGTCGACACGGTTCAACCAGAATCGTCTCTTCCAGAGTGATCAGAAGAGGCTATATAAATCATTGGAGCGACCAATGGTACGTGGAACGGGCCAAGCACCTAATCAGGCCGACACTGTCGCATTCTGGCGCGGCCTGTGGTCAGAGCCCGTAAACCACAGTGAGGGCCCTTGGACGGAAGTTGTGGCGAGTCAGTGTGCGAATGTTACGCCCATGGACCCCGTCATAACTACGCCGGATGACGTAGCTGAGGCGGTCCGTAGGGCCCCGAACTGGAAAAGTCCGGGACTCGACGGACTGCATCACTACTGGCTGAAGGGGTTCGTGGTGTGTCACGCTGTTCTCGCCCGACAGTTTCAAGAGGCTCTCGACCAAAAGTCGCTCCCGAGCCTCTTCACTACTGGGATCACTCATTTGGTTCCTAAAGACCGGGATACCATAGACTCGAGCAAATACCGCCCCATCACGTGTCTACCCACGATATATAAGACACTAACATCCATTTTGAGCGCGAGAATCACTCGTCACCTAAACTCAAATCAGGTGATGTCGCGCGCTCAAAATGGATGTCGGGGCGGTGGTCGTGGAACCAAGGAACCACTCCTCATTGACGCGGTCATTGGCAAAGTGGTTAAACGCAACCGTCGTAACCTATCCCCCGCCTGGATAGACTACAAAAAGGCATTCGACTCGGTGCCTCATACATGGCTGAAGAGGGTCCTCGAGCTGTACAAGGTTGACTGTACAGTTAGAGACTTCCTCGGGCAGTGTATGGGGCAGTGGAGTACGATCCTTTGTCATCTAGGCGAGCGGATGACGGCTGCGGAGAACCACATAAGGATAAGAAGGGGTATCTTCCAGGGCGATTGTCTGAGTCCAATCTGGTTCTGCCTCTCTCTGAACGCTCTCAGTACCTTACTGGAGGGCTCCGGGAGGGGATTTCAGCTTCGGAGGGGAGGTACAAAAGTGACCCACCTTTTCTATATGTATGATCTCAAGTTATTCGCCTCCAGTCGCTCTTATCTTGTGGAATTGCTAAACATCACTTGTGATTTTAGCAATTCTATTGGAATGGGGCTGGGGACGGATAAGTGTGCGGTCCTCCATGTTGAAAGGGGAAGGGTTGCTAACTCTGAGGGCATAGATTTATCTATGCCCATCAACATAAGGACCCTTTTCGAGGCTGAAACATACCGATACCTGGGTATGTCACAGAACATCGGTGTTGATGAGGCGGGTATGAAACAGTCAGTTTGCGATGTGTTTTATGCACGCTTGACCAAAGTGCTTAACAGCCTTTTGTCCGGTGTGAATAAGACGCACGCATATAACGGTTGGGTCATGCCTGTTCTCATGTATACCTTTGGCATACTTAGGTGGACTCAGACCGAACTAAACGCTCTGGACAGAAAAGTCCGCACTATAATGACGTCCCACAGGATGCATCATCCGAGATCGTCAGTAATGAGGCTGTACTTGCCGCGGAAGCATGGTGGGCGCGGCTTTTTAAGCGCGCTTACCATGCATAATCGCGAAGTGTGCAGCCTCTGTAATTACTTTCTGACAAGAGCAGATGATCCATACTATAGGGACGTTATTTCTTGTGATAAAGGACTGACCCCTCTATCCTTAGCCAACGAGCAATGGCAAGACCCAGCAGTACAGTGCATTTCCGACCGGGAGGCCATATGGAAGGAGAAGGAACTCCACGGGAGGTTCAACAAGGCTCTACATGAGCCTTTCGTAGACACAGTCGCCTCCCTTCACTGGCTACGTTTCGGTGACCTCTTTGGGGAAACCGAGGGTTTTGTCTGTGCGATACAGGATCAGGTTATTAAGACCAACAATTATCGGAGATACATCCTAAAGGATGGCGCCGTCGACATCTGTCGAGCTTGTCGCCATACCAGTGAGTCACTTAGGCATGTCATCTCCGGTTGTTCGGCGCTTTCTAACTCTGAGTATTTGCACAGACACAATCTAGTAGCCAGGATTCTACACCAGGAGCTCGCTCTGAAATACGGCCTCGTGGATCGTAAACTGCCGTATTATAAGTACTTGCCGGAAGCCGTGCTCGAAAATGACCGCGCCAGGCTCTACTGGGACCGGGCCATCATCACAGACAGGACTATTCTTGCGAATAAGCCTGATATTGTGCTGCTGGACCGGGCACAGTCAAGGATCTTTTTGGTCGACATTACCATTCCTTATGACGAGAACCTCGTGAAAGCCGAAACAGATAAGGTGACAAAATATCTGGACCTGGCTCGCGAAGTTACCGGCATGTGGGGTGGTCTGCCGGCCGAAATTATTCCTGTGGTCGTTTCTGCGAACGGGTTAATCCCAGTCAGCCTCCCGGGTCATCTGAGGCGACTGGGACTCCGTGACGGACCGCTCCAGGCTCAAATGCAGAAGGCGGTGCTCCTCGATACCGCCCGCATCGTCCGCCGGTTTCTTTCCCTTTCTCCCTAACCCTCGGCCGTCTGGTCTCCCCTGCCGAGGGCTTCCATCTGGTTGGGTTTTTATATATTTATGTATTTTTTTGTATTTATTTTATTTTATTCATATTTATGTATGTTTACCATTTTCATTTACAATTATATATTTATACTGCCCAACCAGATGAGAAAACTTTATAGATACCCCAAAATAATAATAAATATTTATTTCATTTCGAATTACACATGTTGACATACAGGAAACAAAATGATTACAATTAATAAAGTAACAATAAGTCTAACAAAAATAACATGCTATGATAAAATTTAAACTATGTGTAGCTAAATAATGTAGAATCTACAAAAGAAGATAGAAAATTCATATTTATAATATTAGCTACATGCCTGAACTAGGTTGAGTACCTGTGTTTCAGACATCACTACAATCGGTTTAATAATGTAGGACACTAGATATTTAAATAATTAAACTAAATTGTATAATAAATAAAATATCTAAATTACAATTATTTATTGCCTACAATTAATACAAACTATTTTAGTATATCTAACAACTTCTCTGTGTCTTCGTAATTTAATTTATTTAGAAATTCCCTTACACTTATATTACAGTCCTTGTAACTTAGACTATATACCTTTAGTGACTTGTTGAGCTTGTTATATAGAAAGGGTCCTAAAAATATGTAAAATTTGTTCACAAATGCGTGTTTGGTTTGAGGGTGTGGCGGCGCTGTCGTCGCGCCACAAGCGAAACACATCGAAGCCTAAATCGCGCTATCAAAGTTCCGAAATTAAAGCAGCATATATAGAATAGCTCCGAACTACCAATTGGAGCGTTGGCCGGTCCCCGGGAAGAACACCTTGCCCGGCGGGAGATCTCCCCTTTTCCTTCCACCCGCTACAGTGGTGACCAACCGACGTGATATGAACACGCAACCAATAACCTTCGGAAACTACAACTTCAAACCTTCGTCATCGTCCTCAAGTACCCCATTCATTCGCTCCCGAGCAGATATTGTCTGCAGTCTTCATATTCTGCAAGCCATCTAGCTTTACAAAACGTTCATCGCAGCACTGGAATAATAATGCTTCCTGTTCCTTCAAGCTACTCTCTGCGCTACAGTGTTCGGTACGGCTCTGAGCCTTACTGCTCGCCTCTGCTTCACGGCACTCTCGCAGATTACTTGCCCTCTTCTCGACTCACCGCAGACTACAAGGCAATCCCTGGCACTTGCTCCGGCTCATCGTTCTCACCGACATCACTTGCAAGTGCGTAGTACGGCATGCATTACACACCGGCATATCATTCGCACCGGCGTCACTTGCCCTTACGCACACAGCATGCATTCCCCACCGGCATTAAGGACGCACCGGCAATCGGACTGCACTATCGACCTCCGGTCTGAACAGGGGGGTGATGTGGCGGCGCTGTCGTCGCGCCACAAGCGAAACACATCGAAGCCTAAATCGCGCTATCAAAGTTCCCAAATTAAAGCAGCATATATAGAATAGCTCCGAACTACCAATTGGAGCGTTGGCCGCTCCCCGGGCAGAACACCTTGCCCGGCGGGAGATCTCCCCTTTTCCTTCCACCCACTACAAGGGTTTACACAAACTAAGTCCAGTCTTCTCCTGTCTATGGATTTTAAGTTAAATGGAAGTTCGGTATGTTGTTTTAATATGATTTTCAGGATAAACAACTGACGGACAGTTAGTACACTACTAGTATAAAACAGAACAGAATAAAATATAATACAAAACTATATATAATATAATATAATATATAATACAACATAATATAATACAAAACAGAACAGAATTGAACAGAATTTAGCAGAATATATCAACAAAGAATAGAATAGAATAGAATTATTTTTATTCGATACTAGCTGTTTCCCGTGACTTCGCCCGCGTGTTATTTGGGGTTTTAATTTTTATGCGCGGAAGCCTAATTCTTTTTCTAAACTAAAAGTAGCCTAAGTTACTCCTCGTCACATCAGCTATCTGCCAGTGAAAACCTCGTCAAAATTGGTCCAGCCGTTTCGGAGATTAGCCGGAACAAATAGACAGACAGACGGACAGACAGACAGACAGACAAAAAATTTTAAAATTGTATTTTAGTAATAAGTACCGTATTTACTTTCATATGCATTTAGTAAAAAACTGTTATTTTCACATTACAAACTGTTCACGCACCTAGCTGTCCCTACAGAGGTCTACCATACAGGGGCCCATACAGCTGTTAGGTGCGACGGACAACTAAGAACGGAACCAACTGGCCTTATGGAAAATGTCCTATCCTACTACACAATAGGGAGAAGGCTAGGTGAATAAATAGTACGTACCTGTTCAGAGGCGAAGAAGGCTCCCAGGGCTCGTTCAGGCATAATTGTCGTGAATGTGAGTAGTGTGTGAGAAGTGTATATATGTGTAACCTGAATTAGCCCTTTTAATCAGCAGTCACCCAGACTCCGGCACCATCCCTCGGCGTGGTATTCTCCAGCGACGGCAGCAATGGACTATTTCTTTCTTCAATTCACTATGTCAATCTATCAACTTTATCGTACATTTAACTAACTTCAAGACGCAACTAAATCCCGTTAATATAATTAAAAAACGTAACTCGCAGCACGACGGATGTCCGGTGAGTCAAAGTTCACTGACGTTCACTCCGCAACAAATTATTTGAAAACCGAACGCGACTTTTTAAGGCGCTTAACGCAACGGTACAATTAAACACTAACTTCTCAATAATTAGCCAACCTGGCGTCTAATGTTCTAGACTATACAATTATTCGTCGCTGCACAAATCCGTTAACAAAATCGGCGCTATTAGCGGCAACCACGCGGCTCGATTCGACTCACAGCAATTTAAATATTGCAAAATGCACTTCAAAACGCAATCACTAATAGCGAATTTAAACGCGCACGAATACTAAAATCTAGACCACCACTGAAACTGGTCGCGCGAAGAAACGCTGCGGCGGTCACTACAAAATACGTGGATTAATCGCACCGCTGCTCTGAATGTACTGTCTCTCGCCCGCCAGCGCCAAACGCTGGGAAGCTGCCTTCCGCTGCCCCCTCCCCACAACGCGCGTGACACCTGGTATCATCGGGCGATTTGCTAAGTCGAACGTGATTTTTATTCTGATTTTCCTGACATGTGGAAATCAAGGACTTTTTCCATATTTTGGTATATTTTTTCTTTTATTTTTATTGTCCTTATTATTTTTTTGTATTATTTTTTATATCTTTTTATTCATTTTTTTACTGATTTATTTATTTCTTTTTAGGTTTTTTCCTTTTTTCTTATCTTCTTAATTCTAAGTACATTTATTACTTACTTTATTTAACTAACTATTTCTTATTTTTACTTGTTATGGGTTGTTACATTATATATTTTTATATATATTATGTACAGATTTCCCTTATTTCTACTCTTATTTATTCTTATTTACAAGCTTGTTTGCTATATTTTTACAGTAACTTAAAAACCTATTTCTCACATGTTTATTACTTATTATTTTATGTACGTTTTCTTTATTTACCTTAAATTCTATCTCTATTTCTAAATCCATTCGCTCCATACAGTAAATATGGCACTCTGTTATGTGGTGAATAATAGATTCCTCATTTTCTGGATCGCAGATACATGACGGGCTCTCCTTGCATTTGAATCTGTATAAATATTCAGAGAACCCGCCATGTCCTGTCATCACTTGTACAATAATAGGACCCATTTCTATTTTCCGTATTCACACTATGGGTATGCACTCACGGCATCCGGGAAAAACGCCTTGGTGGTGGAAGCCGTTTCTCCTTTCATATATCGTCGATTCCATTCGTCAAGCGATTCCAGATGAATCTGTCGCTTGACGAATGATACCGGACACCTTTCATGGTGTGGCTTATATTTAATTTTTGTTGCGGTTTCTTTAGCTAATAGATCTGCTCTCTCGTTTCCCTCCAAACCTGCGTGTGCTTTTACCCAATAAAGTTTAAGGGATTTCCCTTGTTTGCACATTTTGCTAATATTTACTGTAATTTCAACCGCTATAGGATGGAGGGAAATGCTAGGACGACTGTCTGGAGTGCAGATCTAGAGTCGCTATATATACTACAGCTCTCTGCTGGGTCTTTAAGAGCATGCCTACTTGCTTCCAAAATGGCTAGCAACTCAGCCTGGAAGACGGTGCAGAAATTTCCCATCTTTCAAGCGTCAGTAGCCTAACGGCAGGGCATGAATCGCGAACTCGAAAGTCGAACAAAATGGTTACAACAATAATTATATGAGATCAGCCTCGTTATCAAGAAAAACAAATTAAGATAACACCGTAGGAGGCACGCAACCGAATAAACATTTTTGAAGAAAACGATTATGCATTACTACCATAGCTTAGTAGGTAGCATTGATCACCAAGAGACCTATCCTAACACACAAATTTCGCTTATTTTTAGTTGGTAGTTGTTGTAGGCCTACAGTTTCATTCGTGGTACTCTTGGTTTACGCGGGCGACCCGTAGGATAATTTAGGGCAGTGGTGGTGTACGAAATGGTTCGTTACGGTCGTTTATATCTTAGGATTTCTCTACTGGGAACTAATAGATGGTTAGGGAACTATATTCAATTTTGTGTGGACTTGGCTTGTGGATGATTTGATTTAAATTGTATTATTTTCAAAATCAAAAAGTTTTTAATTTTTTTTAATAGTACTTCTTATAGTTATGCTTAATATTATTATTTATGTTATCAATGTATATGAAATCAAATGGAGTTTGTAGGAAAGGAGGAAACTGTAGTAGGTTAAAATACATAGGTATAGACGTCTGACATATGAATTTTATAAACTGGAAAAAAGAATTGTCACTTCATTTTTTTTTCGATGGATTCGACTTTTGATATACAGAGTTATTTTGCAATAACTGGCCAAATTTGTAGCGAAGGTTCAGAATAAGTAATAAATCAAATAGTGAAGAAAAATTAATGAAAAAAAAAATCTCAAAAATTCTGTCTTTTTTTTTTGTATTAAATTCAAAATGCATGGTAATGCCTTATTTTAACAGATTTTACTACGCACGTACACACTCGTAAGGGTCAATCGGTAGGCAAAAACGTGTTGCCCATAAATCATATTCAATTTGGGATAATTTCAAAAAAAAGTGCGAGCCTTATTTACTCGTATTTTCAAACATTGCAATAACGCTATATCATTATTTATATATTGGAATTCAAGCTTAAAATTTGGCTATTCTTTGACAAATAAGCCTGTATGTAGAAAAACAAAAAATACAACGAACTTTTAAACGACATTAAATTCCATAGTAAGGGTGGAGTTGACCAAACCTCGCTTTATATAAGATTAACTACATCAGCCATTCCACGATGTACATCTCGAGTTAACAAAAATCAAGATTCCAACGTTTTATCGCATAAAATCGTATCTAACAATCAAATTGAACATATAAATTGTATAAAAAACACACTGTCAGAAAGATAAATGATTTTTTAACTTATTAATATTTTTTTATAGAGGTTAATTGCTATTTTTACATAAAAAAAGTTTTTGTAGTGGCTTACGGTGTAGATTTATCAAGTCCGCATGTAGTGGTAACCACAATAACTTTTGAAAATATCAATAGCTTAACTCAATCTATTTTTATTCTCTTCATCTATCATGTGGAAAGCCATGAAATGTAAAGGTCAGTTTAATTTTCTTTTGTTTAGTTATAATTAATTTTTTTCCGGATATTATCGGTGTTTTATTAGCCTTGTAATAATTTATTTTTCTAAATAGACTGCCTCACTCTCTTCGACGTCAACCGCCGTCATGTGTGGATACTGTATCGGTTGTTTGCAGTCGCTCAAAAAAATCATTGTACAAATACAAAATATTTGAAAAACCAAATTTCATACAAACTTGATTATTATATTAATCAGAGATTTTTATTACAACATTTTAAAATCACAGAATAAATAACTCCAGCCCGAGGCACAAAGGAGTGCTCCAATTTGTACCCCGGGCAGGAAAGATACGAAATATAAGCCGGAGAGTAAACCTGCGTCTCGGTCAGAAAGAGCAAGGCCGGCTTCGCCGTCTCGAGATGGTAGTGGACGGCGTTTAGGTTAGAGTGAAATCCTCTGATGTTGCACAAATTCACGGATAGCGTGGCAGGGGTCGCCTTGGTATTGTTGCTCAGTTTGCCCCGAGCAGTTATGTTTTTGAGCGGAATTTTGCCCCCCCCCCCCCCCCCGAATACGCGGGGCAGCCTGAGCACCCACGCTCAGGAATGGAATAACATGGTCGTGGATGCTCAACGAGGGATTCTCCAGGGGTACTGGTACCCTCCTGGGATAGTCTATCGTGTAATTCCACTACCATGTTGATGGGGGGGGGGGGGGGGGAATTGGGCCTCCGGCCACCTGCACTCACCAGACGAAACGCAGATGCAGAGCTTCTACTTCACGCCGGTATTCTGTGAGGTCGTGGTACCAACCCGGCTCGAGCCGGCCTATACTTGCAACAGCAAAAACAGCTGCGTGGCTCTACCACCGTAAAATATTTTTTATGGTCGAGTTTTCTGAAGTTTCTATACGCTTGAATACTGATTCTAATAACGCATTTAACGGGCACCACAGGGATTTTGTTACGTGTAGTATAGTCTAATTACATATCGAAAAATTTGTGTTGTATAAATGCCTCCAGTCGCAATCCCAGCACCGGTTTGGTAATGGCGGCTGTGAAGACTTACATCACAATGTCTTCGCATTTCTTGTCGGAGCGAAATATTAGTATAAGAAATCAATATTCAAAATATTTTCTATAAACTGTATTAGACGAAGATTTTTTTTTTACTTTCCTTGTCTTTTTAAAAAGCGTTAGCCCCACAAAAGTATTTTCTAATGTATCGTAGAAGTAGTTTACAAACGTAAATCACACAAAAACTAATAATCATTTATAGGCCATACAAATACTTGTTCCGTGCGGGACCAGAACCCGCGGCCCAGATCGCGGTCGAAGATGTAGAGTTATATTGTCTGCACACGTATAATCCCCCAAGGGGTATATGGTCTTCGATGAAAATAAAAACTTTCAACAATAGTATCGGAATAATAAAATTATATAACGTACAACTTCCACTTAGAAATAATTTGTCCACAAAAATTTATCTTTAGAAACATCAATCTCTGAAAAGTTCAAATTACTTTCACTTTGAATATTGATAGTCCAAAGGCCAATTTTCCGCATAAGCAGCGTACAGCTGACAGTATTCTCTAATGAAATCTGTCAGCGGTCATAACTCAGAGCGGCTGCTACAAAGCCGAGGGAATTACACTTAATGAAGTTAGTATGCATAATGTTGAGACGTACTCACAGGAAATGTGGTGGATTTACTGTTTCTTTTATTCAAATACTACGAGAAAACTTCGTAAAAAAAAAGGAGAAAAATGTTTTGATTTAGTCAAAGTATTCATTTATTTCAGAAAATAATACATCGTAACTTCCGAATACATAGGACAGCCTCGAAAAAAGACCTGACGTACTGTTTTTATTACTGTATTAATAAATTTACTCCAACCCAAGAACAACGTGCTGTGTTTCTGCACAAACACTGATTCCGGCAGGCAATTAAACCTAGGATCCCGTGGCGAAGTAGAACTTATATATTAAAGTAAAGTTGAAGCTTATTTAGGTCCCAGTGCTGGGTAAAGGCATCCTCTCGTTTCTGAGAGTGTTTTAGGGCAAGGAAATGTCCGCCGCGCTGCCCTAATGCGTGTTGGCAAACTTCACATGTCTTCGAAATATTGTTTTTCTTATTTCTCAGACATGCAGGTTTCCTCACGATGTTTTCCTTCACCGCCAAGCACGTGGTAAATCAGCACTTAAAATTGCAAATAACAATTTCATTGGTGCCGGCGAGGATCGAACCCGGATTGCTCGAGTACTGTGAAGCTTACAGCGAGCGCTAACCATCTGAGCTACCGAACTTATATATTGTACAGGGAAAAATATTTTGGCCAGAAACAATTAATTGTAGGCTGTACTAATTATTGTCACGTGCAAAAATGGAACTTGCGACCTTTAGCTTCGCAGCCAAACGTTTAATCTATGTACTGTAGGCCGCGGATTTGAATTCCGCACGTAAAACTTGTTTATATGTTCTACAAACAATCTGGGTCTAGATGTTGGTCCATGTACAATTTATGTAAATAAAACGCCTTCACAATACAGTGCAATGTTGGTAACGATTTAATAAAGAACAGTCTTCCAATATTGTCTCGTTACAATTTTACTGATAATTCCTATATTGAGTCTATCCCCAACAGCCCTAACAACTTCATCTTCCAAAATTTCTAAATGCAGAAATTCTACTCCCCAGTGTGTAAATATATAAGTATAAATAAATCTTTTTTTTTCTAGGATCGGGTGACAAACGAGCACACAGTCCACCTGATGGTAAGTGGTTACTGTTACCCATAGATATCTACATCTATCCTCAATAAAGACTCAAGATGCAGATGCGTTGTCACCCGTGAGGACTAAGATGGAATGCCTCTTTGCCAGTAAAAAGGGTCTCCGGTTCTCTACACTCACCATACGAAACACAGCAGCGTTAAGCTACTATTTTACGCTGGTTTCGTTTACATCAAACAAAACGGTTACATTTTATCATTATTTCATCTCGTATATTTATGTGCACTTCAAGAGTTGGTATCTGTGGACATAGTAAGTACTTACGTTCTCAATTTGAATAAGAAATAAATAAAAAGGACCTGGGTTAAGTTGAACTTTCAGACTGAATTGTCCAAGAGGATTCTGCTTAGGTCAATTACATAAACTTTCCCTATTAGAACTTAAAGAGAACAAAAAGAATATCTTAATAATTTCATCGATAAATTCTTGCTTGTTTTTTATTTATCTAATGTATATTAGGTAAAAATCTTTTTTTTTTAATTTGAGATATAAGAATCAGGAGTAAAATTTGCAAACCACGAACAAGAAACGAACAAGCGATAATTCTAAATTATTTTGTACAGCTTCCGTTTTTTAAAGAATAAGTGTAACAAACTAGTACGCAGTCCACCTGATATTAATTGAATGCTGTGGCACATGGAAACCATGGAAGGCTAAGACATAGGTGTTTATGTAGTCATATTACTTAATCTTTTTAAATACTTTTTTTCAAAGCTTAAAGCTCTGGAAATATTTGTCTGCAGATAATATGCATTAAAAATGTTCTTTTAATATAGAATAAGTCTAACAAACGAGTTCACAGTCCACCAGATGATTAGTGGATGCTGTGGCCCGTAGACATCTAACCTGGTTTAAGAAATGAAATGCAAATACATTTTCACCCCTGAAGACTAAGATGGAATGGCTCGTTTCGAGAAAAGTCTCCAGTTCTTTCCGAACATTACACGAAATATGGCAGCATTAAGTTGCTATTTCTTACACCGATATCTGTAACTTATATGATAAAGTAACTTGGCTTTTGTAATAATGACTGAATTTCATAATCCCTACACTTTATGTACAAGAAACCGGCAAGATTAAGTTACTCAATTTTGAAATTAGATTTATAATATTATAAAAATAGAATTTAATATTTATAAAGTAGAATTAAATAGCTGAATTTATAACGATTTGATGCGTATAAGTTTTATATATAGCTGACATACAAAATTAAAAAATATCATTTTTTATCGCGCGACCTCCCGAATGGCCCTTGACACTTGAAGCGTAAAAACAAAATATGGTCGGGTACATGAGGGGTTATATGTAATATGATACCCGTATGACATATTATATAGTTTCGGATTTTTAAAATTATAAAAGTAAAATTATCAAGTAAGCGACTTAGTATCGAGTTGGCAAGCAGCTAATTACCTCGAACTTATCACGGTGGCACTAAACGATTCGACGAACGAGTTTCATTCATTCTCCAGAATTTACTTTGTATTAAGACACTGCAGCGTGGAGCGCAGGGGGCACAGCCGTGACTATGACGTAACAAACGGTTTAGTGAAGCGTGAGCGTGTGTGAACTCAATGTAGCAATTACGTGCATTGCTCGGAGAGGCGTCTAATTTTACCACTTAGTGTTAGAGAACGCGTAAAAGACATCTATCAAACGAAGTGTACATATTATACGAGTATAGCGTAAAGATGAACTTCTGATTTTTTATTTTTTTTATTCAGGACAACAATAAACTACATAGTAATGCTTATACCAAATACTATTTATAAATGAAATTAGTCATTATGTAACCAGCACCACATTATAAAGTAATATTAAATTGGTAACAACAAATAATAAATGCACAGTAAACAGAGTTTAAGTGAAAAAGAGAAAACAAATAAAGTTGACAGTACTCAGTAACATAAAAATGAAAATGAGACAAAATTGCTAACAATAACAAAGAATTATGTCCAGTCTTGACCTGAACATTTTCTAACGCGTCTAGTAGTATAATATATCCTATAATATTACATATTTTTGCTTATTTTGTATCGCATATACACATTTTCAAATAAAGCCTGGAAAAAAGTAATGTTACATGTTTATCAATATCAATAGATTTTTGGAGACGGAACGTGTTGCCTAATAGCACAAAGTCCCAGAATCATTACAGCCCTTCACAAGTCCACTGCTGAACATAGGCCTCCCCCAAAGAATGCCACAAAGCACGGTCCTGAGCCACCTGCATCCATCGACTTCCTGCATGTCTTACCAGGTCGTCACTCCATCTCGTGGGGGGACGCCCTACACTTCGCCTACCGGTACGAGGCTGCCACTCGAGAACCTTTCTTCCCCATCGGTTGTCGGTTCTTCGAGCTATATGGCCGGCCCACTGCCACTTCAGCTTACTAATTCGTTGGGCTATGTCGGTTATTCTGGTTCTACTGCGGATATCCTCATCCCTAAGTTTATCACGCAGAGAAACTCCGAGCATAGCCCTCTCCATAGCTCGCTGAGCGACCTTGAGCTTCCTCATACGGCCAGCAGTGAAGGACCACGTCTCAGTTCCGTAAGTCATCACTGGCAACACGCACTGGTTGTACAATTTCGTTTTAAGGTTTTGAGGTATGTCTGACGAGAAGATGTGTCGTAGCTTCCCGAATGCTGCCCAGCCGAGTTGAATCCGTCGATTGACCTCTCGGTCGAAGTTGGACTTACCTAGTCGGACTATTTGTCCCAGGTAAACATACTCGTCAACAACTTCGAGCTTAGTGCTCCCAACAACTACCGGCATAGGTGTGACATGGACATTAAACATTATCTTTGTTTTGTCCATGTTCATCTTAAGACCTATCCGTTGGGAAACACTATTGAGGTCATTGAGCATAGTGCTTAGGCCCTCCAGCGATTCTGCCATAAGGACTATATCGTCGGCAAATCGAAGGTGAGTGATGTACTCGCCATTGATGTTGATACCGTATCCTTTCCAGTCCAGAAGCTTGAAAACGTCTTCCAATGCAGCGGTGAAGAGTTTCGGGGATATGACGTCACCCTGTCTTACACCTCTCTGCAATTGGATAGGTTTCGTACTCTGGTTCTGTACTCGGATAGCCATCGTAGCCCTACTGTACAAGCACTTCAACACTTCGATATACCGACAGTCAATTTGGCACCGCTGAAGGGACTGCAGCACCGCCCAAATTTCGACGGAATCAAAGGCTTTCTCATAGTCCACATACGCCAGACATAGTGGCAAATTGTACTCTTCGGACTTCTGTGCAACTTGCCGAAGGGTATGTATGTGGTCTATGGTGCTAAAGCCCTTTCGGAAACCGGCTTGTTCGGGAGGCTGGAAGTCGTCAAGTCTGCGCGCGAGACGATTCGTAATGACTCTCGAAAACAGCACGTAGACGCGGCTCAGAAGGGAAATCGGTCTGTAGTTCTTCAAGAGAGCGTTGTCACCTTTCTTGAAGAACAAGACCACCGCACTTCTGCTCCACGCCTCCGGTGTAATGCCACCATGGAGGACGGAATTAAAGAGCTTCTGAAGGACTTCAAGTACCGGTCTTCCACCCGCTTTCAGAAGCTCCGCTGTAATTCCATCCTCGCCTGGGGCCTTACCGTTTTTAAGGTGCTGGAGAGCCATTCTAATCTCGCTCAGACTGACGTCCGGGATATCTTCGGAATAGAGTCGGATGAGACTCGCTCTTGGATCGTTACTCACACTTGCGTGTGGCTCCAACGATGATGTGTACAGCTACCCATAGAACCTCTCAATCTCACTCAAAATCTCAGGTGTCCCGAAAACGATGCTGCCACATTCGGTCTTCAGCTTTGACAGTTGGCTCTTTCTGGCAGACAGATCTCTGGCAAAGACTTTGGAGCCTTGGTTCCGCTCTATCGCTTCTTCAATACGAGCTGTATTGAAGTTGCGTAAGTCCCGCCGCATGCATTTGGAGATCTGTCTGTTCAGATGCCTGTATGCTGTCAAGTCTGTTGAAGAATGTAGCTTCATCTCCCGTCTAACAGCCATGAGATTAAGAGTGTGATCGGAGAGTTTTTGTGTTCTTCTGCGGCGGGTCTTGCAGAACTTAGCTCCGACCGCATGGACAGTTTCCACGAGCTTGTCATTTATATCGTCCACTTCATTGCAGTCTTCTAGGCACTGAAATCGGTTTTGTAACTCGAGCTGAAAGGTTTCGGGACTTTGGAACAGAGCACGAGGGGGACGGAGCGTTGACTTCATTAGACGAGACCTCTCCAACTTAACGTTTAGGTTCAGTGTGCCTCTAACCATTCGGTGATCGCTACCAGTTTTCACCCTCGCGATCACGGAGACATCACTGAACAGTTGTCGTCTGGTCGTCATAATGAAGTCAATCTCATTTTTTGTCGAAACGTCGGGGCTCGACCAGGTCCACTTCCTGTGGGGCCGCTTCTGGAAGAAAGAGTTCATCATAAAGAGTCCCTCTTTCTCCATGAAGTCGGCCAGCTGCTGGCCCCTTGGGTTCCGTTGCCCTATTCCAAATTTCCCTACTTTCAGCTCACCGTTCTCTCTTGTGCCTAGTTTTGCATTGAAGTCTCCCATTAACACCGTATATTGGGTTTTAGAGGAATGCATGGCTCTAGAGATATCCTCATACATTTCCTCCACCTCCTGATCGGGGTGTGCCGAGGTTGGTGCGTAAGCCTGTATGACCTTCAGCGAATACCGTTTGGTGATTCTGAGTATAAGGTACGCAACCCTCGTCGACATACTCCCGATCTTTACAACGTTGTTAACGAGAGACTTGTGGACGATAAATCCGACACCTCCTTGGGACAGATGGTCGCCCTCCCGGTGATAGAGCAAGTTGCCGGATTCGAGGATTACCGTGTCCTCCCCCTCTCTTCGGACTTCGGATAATCCTATAATATGCCAGCGCAACTTGTCTATCTCTTCTTCCAGCTCCACGATCTTCTCGTCAGTCCTCAGGGTGCGTGCGTTGTACGTTGCCAGGTCGAGTCGTCTAAGGTGGCAACCGAACCTCCACCGGAGATTCTTAGCACCCCCTGCCCCGCCGTTACCATGGTCGCCACCGTAGCCAGGAATAGCGGGGCCGCCGGGGACTGGGGGCCGTCTGTTTGTTGCTTTAGTCATTGGGGGGTATTTGCCATAGTTGCCACGCTTGGCGAGCGGGTTGGCAACCGCAGTTTTTTTATTATAATTTTGGCTATTATCAGGAAGATGCTGCTGCCCATCTTCTGCCTGTTTCCCTTTGTCGCCTTTTACGACACCCACGGGAGGATATGGGGTAGTGGATATTCTTGACCGCCACTACACGGCAGAAAGTCCCTGAAGCCATGCCAAAAATATATAAAAAAAATTAATAAGATGATGAAAAAATTAATGAATGATAGACTGTCATTTGTTTGACGTTTTCCAGTCGTTCGTTTGCTCTTGCTGCGTATTGTACTGTGCTATTATGGATTTTATGATACCCTTACAACTTTTGCATTTTCTACGGACTTCGATACCTTGCACTTACGATTACTTTGGCTTGTGTTATACGAATACCGATTTAGTGCTTTTTGATTGAGATCTAAGACGTTATGGCTCTTGTAGGAAAGCGTTATAATAAGAATATTTTATTCAGACTCAGTCCAAAGAGATGTTAGTATAAAAATAATAATAATAAAAAAAAACGCAGGACTAGTGTTAGTATTTAACTTCTTTTTCTTTATATATTTAAATTAACAAGTTAAACATCCCGAGTACATAACATGTATCTTAATTATTTAATCTTATATGTAGACTTAACCAGTGCCTCATAATGGCCGAGTTCCACCTATCAACAAGAGTGGTTGGGATGCTATTGGAAGAGTAACGCAGGCGAATCAGTAACGTAGCAGACCTTTTACGTATAACTGCATAAAAGTCATCCGTGTGTGCCTCAGCGAACATGGCAGAGCACTACAATAACGTGGAAATCCCAAAAGCACCCTGAACGCATTATTATATTGGATACGCAGGACGTTGTATGCCCGCTGCGTATATCTAACCCACAAGTTGCATGTGTAAAAACACTGACAATACGCTTTAAAAGGCGTTACTTTTACTTCTTTAGTACATCGTGCAAACCTGCGAGCCAGCATATTATAGCGAACAGCCAACGCCCTGCGTTCCCTTTCCATATCTAAGTCATCGTTTAAGTCCTCTGTTACCCAGTGGCCTAGGTACTTAAATTTGAATACTCTCTTCAAAGGACTATCACAGAGTTTATCAATAGGCATGGTGAGCTGCCTTTTGTTGCCTGAATTAAAAACCATAAGCTCTCTTTTTATTACATTATATTTGACAACGCATGTGCAGTTGGGAACACTAAGCTCGAAGTTGTTGACGAGTATGTTTACCTGGGACAAATAGTCCGACTAGGTAAGTCCAACTTCGACCGAGAGGTCAATCGACGGATTCAACTCGGCTGGGCAGCGTTCGGTAAGCTACGACACATCTTCTCGTCAGACATACCTCAAAACCTTAAAACGAAATTGTACAACCAGTGCGTGTTGCCAGTGATGACTTACGGAACTGAGACATGGTCCTTCACTGCTGGCCGTATGAGGAAGCTCAAGGTCGCTCAGCGAGCTATGGAGAGGGCTATGCTCGGAGTTTCTCTGCGTGATAAACTTAGGAATGAGGATATCCACAGTAGAACCAGAGTGACCGACATAGCCCAACGGATTAGTAAGCTGAAGTGGCAGTGGGCCGGCCATATAGCTCGAAGAACCGACAACCGATGGGGAAGAAAGGTTCTCGAGTGGCAGCATCGTACCGGTAGGCGAAGTGTAGGGCGTCCCCCCACGAGATGGAGTGACGACTTGGTAAGACATGCAGGAAGTCGATGGATGCAGGTGGCTCAGGACCGTGTTTTGTGGCATTCTTTGGGGGAGGCCTATGTTCAGCAGTGGACTTGTGAAGGGCTGTAATGATGATAATGATGATGTGCAGTTTGATCCTTAATTGAGAATAAATGTAGATGTCTAAGTGTCACTTCATCCACTTATCTTCAGGTAGACTGTGTGCACGCTTGTCACCTTATTCTATAAAAATATAAATTAAGTCTATCAAGTTTATACACGTATACAAGTACTAGCTATGAAATAAGTTCTTTGTCCTCATAATGGTTGCAAAAAGAGAATTTCATAGTGTTTATGTCACGACTTGTTATAGTACAAAGTAGTAGAGCAATTAATGTCCCCGGCTTTATCGCAAGGGAAATTAACCTCATTAGCGACATTGAGTAGAAAATCACTTGGTCGTACGTCGCACAATGAATTATGTGGAAATGTCTCACGGCCT